>WBMW01002256.1:2100091-2203759 GCA_013396635.1 Penelope pileata
AAAAAAAAAAAAAAAAACATCCAAAACATAAGAACTTTATTGAAAATCTATTTTTCAGCTGTTTTTTTAATGGGCAAGAAATAAAAATGTGGCTGGGATACATGTTGAGCAAACTAGAAAACACGAACACAACATAGTTTTTATGGACCAAGGAACTTGTATAAGCTTTAGTATAAAAGGTACATTTTCACCATACCTTTTTTGTATCACAACATATAGTACACTTTTGTTACCAAATAGTTTATATTTTTTTTCTCTGAGCTTTTGCTCTGAAGTATATTCAGGTTCCAAGCCTGACCATGCTTGTATAATCTAATTACCATACTCTTCCAGTTTTAAAAAAAATATATATATTTTTGGTCTGTGGCTGGAACTGTTCCTTTTTTTAAACTGAAGTCTTGTGACTTTTTATGAACTGAAATTGTTTTTATTTCAGCAAGTAGAACCTTGTAAAGGCCAGCATATTTTTTTTAAGATTATATGAAGTCTGTGCAAAAGCTTTAAAAAAAAAAATGCCTCTGCCTTGCCTGCAATACATGCAATGTATGTTAACTTTAGTGCTCTGTTTTCAGTCATTGTTAATAGTTATTTCTGTTTTCTTTTTTTAAATATATATTTATAGTGATAATTCATGAGGTTCTAACATTACATGAGTTTTGTTTTTTTTTTTAAAGGTGACATCTCAAGCAGTCATGTTAATGATTGTTCATGTCACAGGCATACGTTGGTGTTTTTGAAGGGTTGTTGCTGGGTTACTCTCCCTCTTCCTTTCGCAGTCATATTGCATCTGAAAATGTTTCAGGATCTGTTCAGGTTTTCTTAATCTTGTACATAATTTGTATTAAGTGTAAGTTAAATGTTTTATTTCAAAAGTGGAATGTTCCCAATAAGTTCATTTGGCAGCATGTCTTCTGTCTTGTTGGCATGTAACTACAATATGTCATGAGAAGTATATGCTACAAATGGGATTGGTAGGTGATGCCCTTCATCGCTGAGAATCACAAAAAGCATGTTTTTCTTCATATTGTTCGTTAAATTAGGCCAGAGTTCAGTGTAACACTTGTATTGAGAACGTGCTTTCATTGTGAAGTGATCATACCATAATAACTGAAGTAAATTTTATTACTTAGCAATGGGCAAGTAGAAAATCATAAAAGCACTATGAAGATGTCAACCTCTTCCATCCTTATTTCCTGTGGGTTTCTCTTTCCCTGCCAACAGCTTGTGCAACATTCAAGTCTTCTCTCCATCATAAATTTAAGGCTCATTTGCACTTTGACTTTGTTGGTTGTTGTGTTTGTTTTTCATTTTGACTTTGCCATGTTCTAACTCTCCTTGCAGACCTGCCTGTTTCATTTGTATTTGAAAATATATCCCACTAGTTTGTTCGTAGTCACAGAACTAGACATAGACTTGTAGGACAAGTTCTGATAGTGTGACCTTCTTGAAAAGCCAAAATACAAATTTTATGGTGTGTTCAGCCTTTTTATACCCTGAAGCATGAGCCACAACTGCTGTGTAAATGTGAACCTGTGGCTTCCTGCAGCGCATTGCTTTCAAGGTTTTCAAGTTGACCATTTTCATAGGGTTTTTATTTCTGACCACTTACTCCAGTTCCAACACCCACCACCATTTTAAGGCGTTGTTACTGCACCATATTTGTGTACTCTGCTCCATTCTACTTGTTTGCTTTAGTGCTCCATTGTACGTGTGAAAACAATGTGGTTAAAAGAAGAAATTGGTTATAAAACTTATTTAGCTAATAGTTTAAATCAGTGCCACTGTCCTTCTGAAATGTGCTTGTATCCTACCACAGGCCTTCGTATTTGCTCTGCTGTATTATGAAACTGATTCCCATGACATAGTCACGATGCTGGTCCTTAGCACTAGTGAATACTGCCTCACCTCATCTCTGTTTCAGTGACCAAGGGCAGAATTCATTGTGGCCTTATCTCTGTTTTAAACTGTTTACTGGCATTTACTTGCAAATCTGTTTACTTGTGTATGTGCTATAAAACTTCATGTTAATCTTGTGGCAGGAATCATTTCACAGTGTTTTTGTATGAAGCACATAAGTATCTTACAGTACTGTCTAATTCAAGAGCCACAGATTTTCATCACTAATTAGACTGAGAATTAGAAGAAGTGATACATGTATCAGATTTAGAAGGATATCTGAGAACAAACCATGATATACACACAACAGGCAGACCATAACAAGCCTTTTAACCTTCAAAGGATACTTTAAATAGCTTCTCGGAACTTGACACCTGCTTTTATACGCATTATTTTAAAATTTTTACATGTAAATGCAATACTTTTTATATTCAGTTTCTTTATTTGCAGTAATTTTGCCCGATAGATATATTATATTCCTTGACTTGTAAAGAACCTAACGACCTACCCTAATTTCTGCTGTTCTACACACTACAGCCAACTGGTGAAAAACAGATTACTAAGTTGTGCTTACAAGACTATTCTAAACCCCATTTTACCTTTGGGCTTGTGGCTCCATTTTTGCCAGTAGTTACTTTGTAGTACAGAAATGGTCTTCCAGGTCCTTGTTGTTCAGATGTCCAGTCGTCCAGCTATATTATCTTCCTGAACATTTTCCTGTGGGGTGTAATTGTTACATTTATTGGCCTTGTGAGCTGTTAACCAATTTTCATGATATTAACAATATGTCGACATTTTGATAAAACTACTTTTAGAATGTTTCAGTATGAAACAATTATAACTGTTCAAGTCTAGCTGTTAAGTCTGCTGTTAATTCTATATACATAGAAATTGAGTCTGTGTTCAGAATGTTGTTATAGTTCCAACCGTAGGATGAAAAAGCAAATTAAGTGCTCAGATTTAGCTCTGCCTTTCCTTGTTTTCTCTTTTGTTTGAAACCGCATTTCATGATTCAACACTAGCATAGTCTTTAATAACCTGCTGCTGATGTTTTTCCTAATTATTTGCCCCGAGGGCATCCCACGACTGTGTTAATAATGATAATTCTATACTTCTGTTCATTGCACAGACTTACAAGATCAGAATGGTTACCTGAAAAGACATAAACTCCACTTGTAAATCTGTGAATACCCGGTGTAAAAATATTAATGCCAAGTGACACAAAGTATCTATTGGAAGTAAGCTACCCACTTGTAGATTAAATGACTCCATGGAGGCCTCCATCTTGAAACTAGATGCTCTTCAATTATTAACCATATTATTTACTTTCTTTCAGAAGCAGCTGTGTTTATGAGTACTGAACAAACGTGTATACTTTCCTGTGCCAGACTTTTGACTTTGTTTTCAAGCACTGTACTGTGGGATTGAGTGGCAGCTTTGTTAGAAAAAGAAGTATATTAGGGTTTCTACTTAACCCTTTTAAGACTGAACAATTTATTTCCTTTAGAAGCTGTAAAATAAATGGGTTGTTCTAACTTTGTAAACATTCTATGTTCAACACTGCATTTGCCCCATATGGAGGTGCTATGCTGATATCATTTTTAAAAAAATCCTGTAGTATGTGCATTCAGTCTTAAAAGGGTTATTTTTACAAACTGTGCACCTGTAAAGTTTCTTAGCAATAAGGTAGAAAAATGAGCAAGTTTTTACCATAATTTTGTAGAATTAATTGCTCAGTTCCATATTTCATCAAGAAAAGAGCCTGCAATATGGGCAGTTTTGAGGATTAAATAAAAGTGAAATGTAAACCACATAAGTGTTTTTTTGTCAAGTGTACTCTGTGTCTGTATATGTGCATATAATACCAGGCTTCATTTTTCTACAAGGCTAAAGATGAAATGCCATGTTACTGTTGATGTGACACATAATTGAACATCTGTATGATGATACCATAAAAGCAGTTGTGACTTGATCAGATGTTGAACCTTGCCACGTTTTTGTGGGCTTTTTTTTTTTTTTTTTTTGATTTTAACCATGAAATATGTTTGTTTTGGAGTTTTTTGCAAATGAACAGTGAGGTCATCTGTGGAACCAGAGCAGCGCAAAAGACGACCGAGCCCAGGAGTGGAAAAGTCATCAGTAGTTGTGAGGCCATGCACACTGGACTCCACTTAAACGGGATATGGAATGTCCACCCAAAAAGCTGGTTTCCAAATCCAAATCTGTTTCGTTATGGCTTGTATGATTGCTGGAGTTAGATAAGAAACTGTTTTTTTCAATAATGTAACAAAACAAAAAAAGTTCACTTTTTGATATTATTTATTAAATAAGAAAAAATGAACTGTGTTCAATTGTTTAACTTTAGCAACTCTGTCATTACAATTAGTGTTTACGTGATTTATTTTCATCCTTCTCTTACTTGCAGACTTTCAGATATTTCTTTGTTAATAAGACCTACAGAAATTTAGGAAGCTGGTTTATTTCTTCTTTTTGGTGTAGTACTCTAGAAGGGTTACAAGGAAGAACTAGAAATGATACCTTCTTTTAGCTTCCAAGCACAAGAGACGGTTTAACAAAAAGTTTCCAGTTCTTNACAAAACAAACAAAGAAACAAAAAACATCCAGCCAAAAAAAAAAAAAAAAAAAAAAAGGAAAGTGGACACAGCAATGACAGAATTTGGAATGGCAGAAATTTACCATTTCAGAGGAGCTACTGGTTTAGCACAAAACTTGCACAGCATCTACTAGTCTAATACTATAGAGGACTCAGATTGGTTGTTAGGATGTGGAGACAGGCAAGAAACGGAGAGATTTCATGTCCTAAGTGGGTTCTTCTGACTATAAAGAATAAAGAAACAGATGCTATTTCTTTTTTCTTTTCTTCTCTTTTTNTGCGAAGGTAAATGCAATTCTTTGATATCAAATGGCCAGAAATTCAATGCTGGTAAAGCTTCTGCTGTTTGAAGCAAGGGCAGCATGGATAGGTTACGTTTCAGAATTGTTTTAAAGACTCTTGCAGTCTATTTCTGGAATGATAAACTGTCTTTTCTGGAAGAAAAAAAAAAGAAATTACATCTTTTCTGAGGCTTTGGTGGAAAGAACGGCCACTTGCTAAACTTCAGCTCTGGTGTAGTTGTAAGAAATGGGATGGTGCTCATCTTGTATGAAGAAATGCAGATTTAAAAAAATCAACAAAACCTTGGCAATTAACTGTGTAGGTAGTCTTAATGCACCCTGTTAAAATCCAGATTTGAGAATTAAAAGGAGAGCAGTGTCATGTTATTTGGCCAGAGGAAAGGGTTCATTTGGAGGTTTGCGTGGAATACCTGTCATTTCAGAACTGGGACAGGATTACCGAACAGGATGGGTAGTCCTATTTCACAGTGCCCTGTTTAGATTGGAGTTCTGTGCTTCTGAGAAGGGTTTAACCCAACTTCACATGCTTAATTAGTGTGTTCACAAGGACTATTTATTTCTGATGTCCAGTAGCATGTGCTTCTGGATGGAACGTGAGAGGCTACACCCTGTATTACTTGTTTTAAAATAATTAATCCATGGACTCTTGCCTGTGTGATGTAGTCTCCGTTCCCTCATTTTTCACATGTTCTTTTCCAGATCCTTAGTTTGCAGTTTTTCTCAGGATGTGTAAATTCTGCTGCATAATTCAGGAGAGATGAGTCAGTGTTTAGAGCAGGGTGCACTGCAGCTTTTGAGATTGCATTCTGTCATCTACTGTTCTGCTGTGGGAGAAGTGTTTGTTTTTTAAGATGCTTGTAGGCAATATTGAATGGAAGCCAGAGTGCCCTTAATGATCTGCAGGTGTTTATCTGAAGGTGATGTGTGTGATTTAGAACCATGTAAAGGGTGCTTGAGTCCTTTATTGAATTTAGAAATTCTTTGCTTATCATTATCCATCTTTTAATTATATTTACCATCATTTTGTCCTCTCATCTGTGTTCATTAAAACCTTAAATCTTCTCCGCTTTTAACTAAAGCGTCTGTTCCATTTGCTGGTTTGCCCACTGGGAAGCTGTTGCTTTCTGCCTCTAGAAATACCCCCAGCTGCGTGCCACAGCGAAGATGGGGCTTGGTGTCCTTCCAGCTAAATCCCCGCCTGCCTCCAGCCCTTACTTGACACTGTAGCTTCTCATGGGTGACTTTGACTTGAGGCCTTCAATAGATAAATGAAGGCAACAGCAGCCACTGGTTCATAGTTGTATCAGTGCGTTAAGACGTACAACAAGCTGTAATCCGCTGGCCATCCTTGACAGAAGGAAGGGTTTTGTTACAGCAACACAGCCTTGCAGACCTCATCAGCAGGAACGTAAGAACTTCATAGTCCTGTGTGAAGAACTTCAACAGTCATGTTAGGGATAGAAGCACAGGCCTGTACAGACTGTATTTTCTGCCTGGAAACTGGCTTTTAATAGCTGTCTGACCACAAACATACAATCTGATCTTTAAATGTGTGTTTAATTCCATTTGGAGCTCAGTTATTTGTTTATTTGTGTGAGCTGACTTGTTTTAACTTTGATAATTCTGGTATAAGTGCATATAATCTGTTCAGAGCTAATCCAGCCAGGATATCTGCTGTGAAATGGGATGTGCTGAAAACAGATCCTGAGATCCACATTGGTGTGCTCACGGCAAACATGGCATAAATGGCTTCAAACCTGTTTTTGGTCTCTGTTCATACTATGCACGGTACTTCTGTGTGTGCATGTATGTAGCTGCAGAGTTTCGCTCAGTGTAGTTTCTTTATCTGCATTGTGTTCGTGCAACACTGTGTAAGTGCACACAAAAATCCCAAAAGACATAAATGGTTTGTTAGCTCGTTAGCTTCCCCTGCTGCTTTTCATCCCGAGCGATTTAGTACTCTACTGTCTTACAGTGTCTTTTTATTGTCTGTATACTTTTTCTGTTTGTTCTCAACTAGGTGTGCTTCAAACTGCATTTCAGCTCTCTCGTTGCCAGCAATTTGACTTTGTGGAAACTGGGAGAGGGCAGACAGAGGATTCATGGTGACTGAATTTGTTGCCTTGCAGAAAATAATTGGGAATTGCAAAAAAAATATGTGAGAGATTCAGGAATATTATTGGATTTTATCATGAAAGAAATAATAACGTTAGGAAATCTTATATCTGATTTTTTTTAATGTACTCATCTTGGTTCTAATGCTGTGTTTTGCTTTTGAAAGCAAGAATTTTCAAAGGTTTCTCACACTTTAACATAATTCTGTGGAATTTCTTGGCAAGAGTGAGAAAACAAATTGTGGTGAAGTGCAGGTGCCAAGGTGGCACCAGCAGTCTGCCATAATACCGAGCAGAATGCTGTGCACAACCATTAAAAACGAAAAAGTATTAAATCTTGAAAAAGTACTAAATCTGGAGGTGACTGCAGCACAAAGCTCTCAATGAAGAGGAGTCTGGTTTATCTTTTCCAGGTGACGGTGTCTTGTGTCTGTGCTGTGCAGATGAGTGCAAGTGTTGGAGTAGTGTTCCAAGCCAACTAAATTATTTCTGAAGAGCCTTACGTGGGCTGGCCTTCACGTGGAGGCGTGTGTCTGGTCTGAGCATCCTCCTGCTGCTCCGGCCTGGTGTCGGAGCTCTGCCCGGAGCGATGAGCTCAGTGCGTGGGACCGAGGCTGATGTCACCTTTGCCCTCTTCGCGCATTCAGAAGTTTTAGACATTTAAATCAATTTTTGGCAAGCAGTTTGGCTTTGGAGATTTAATGGATTTATAAATCGAATCACACGGTCTAGAAAAAACGGTTTATTTTTTATTTGGCATGCAGTTACTGCCAATAAAGGTAATTCTTTTTGTTATTCTGGGAGGAAAAACTCAGTAGGTGTGTGTTTAAGCCTTCAAATGCATGTGCACTTTCTAACAAATGGTTCGGCTTTCAAGTTAATAACAATCTTATGCTATTCAGTGAAAAAAATATGATTTTTAATGTGGTTTTATATTTCTACCTTAAGACACCTTCATCTTTATCCAAGCTGTCCTGAACCAAATGTGTCTCATCATGAAACCAATGATCTGGGTGTCTTTTTGTGTTGGACTTTGGAATTCAGAGCTTGAGATGACTAATTTTGAAGAAGTTCTGCTTTTGCACCATTTTTTACTCTCAGCTGATAGGTAAAATGATAGAGAACAGCAGCTACCAATGTAAATGTGTTAAATTAGAAAACAAAAAAAAAGCCTCTCACAGAATCACAGAATTGTAGGAGTTGGAAGGGACCTCGAGAGATCATCGAGTCCGACCCCCCCCACACACACACACCAAAGCAGGTTCCCTACAGCAGGTCACACAGACAGGCGTCCAGATGGGTCCTGAATGTCTCCAGAGAAGATATTCCCTGGAGAGGCATCTCACAAGAAGTTAGGATGACAGTGCCATAGATCAGGCTGAGCTAATACCTGGATGAGATTATCTTCACAGCAAGAAGGAAATTTAAGTATTTCATGCAGTCATAACTTCCAAAAGTCACATGTGAAGATTCTCTTTGCAGCTGGTTCCTCCAGCTAGCTTGGGAACAAGTTCTGAAACATGGGCAGCACTTTGCCTTTCATTTGTTGCTATTTGAGAAGTTGATGAGCCTGTTTCACCTTACCTTACAGTCTAACTTCTTTCCATGAGTCGCCCTTCCATCCTGTGGTAACAAGCAAATTCTTCGCAGCCTGGCTTGTTAAAGTGAACACCAGCAACGTTGATGCTTATCTTGTTTTTTTGCAATTAGTACATCATTTATGTATCTGTGAAAATGTTCCTTTTAAAAATGTTTCAATGCCAGTCAGCTGGTGAGGTGTTCTCTGTAGAAGTATGACAGGTTCAGTGCACATCAAGCATTTTCCATCGGTCTGGTGCAGAACATTGACAGTCCAATGCAATAATACTGGGACGCAAAGGACGTTTGCCCAGGTCCCAGGAGCCAGGGAGTTGAGAAACGCAAGTAGTGCCACATCAGTAGTGCCAAGTCATTGCTTGAGATGGAAGGAGAGAGGTAACAGCAGGTGGGAACACTGGTTTTAAGCCAAATTGATGGAAATTTCAGGGCTGATAATTGAGTCATGTAATGTCTGCAGCCGTTAAAGTTTGAGTGTTACTTCTCGCATAGGCAGTGAGATTCCTTTGGCTTTTTTTCGGCTGACCAGTGGTGATGTTGCTTTGAAAGGAGGAATGATCACGCATGAAAGCCCTCAGCCAAATACCAGCTAAGGTGTTGCTTTGAAGGGGTGAACTTTATTATTTTATTATTAGGCTAAAGCCTAATAATGAAACATAAGGAAAATTCAAATAATTTAATAGGTAATGATAATTAAAATGTAATAAGCTGTTGGACTCGAGCAGAGCTGACAATCTGTTCTCTCCAGCAATTCATTAATTGTTACAGGTAAACAGTCAAGAAGCTCAGGTATAAAATAGCAAATGATGTACAAGGTATTTACTGGGAAAACTCAGGCATGATCCAAGCTGAGATCATCTTGAATTTATCTGATCTTAACTAATTTTATGTGCTTTACTGGGTCCCATAGAACAAGAAAAAAGATGTGGAAAAACAGATTGAAAAGGTCTGGTCGAGATACATATGCTTTGAATGCAAAGTTGGGATGCAAGTTCTACTCTTGTATCCCACTGAAGTACGATAATTGTTGCTGTAGGGTTTCATCATCTGCCTCCCCTGTTTTTTCCAGTTGGGAATAGTTCACAGGCATTGATAAAACCTCAGACCAGTGAGGTTGTAAAGTCTGTTTTCCAGGCAACCCCTTAGTGGAAGTCTCTGGAATGGTGCACACTGAGGTTTAAGTCCTTTTCTCTCTCTTAGACTGCGAATTCTGCCTTGGACTAGAGAAGTTTTTCCCTGGAAAATGAGTTCGCCGTCACTGGTTCATCTCCATCAAAATCGTTTTGATTAGGGAGTTGAGTAGGAAAGTTCCTGATAAACTCTCGTTTCACTTAACTTCCCAGTTGAAGTTGACTTATGATGTTCTTCCAGGAGTAGATTATAGCCCTGAGCTGGAGAAATGCGAATGATGTGATGCTAACGAACCATCATATGCACTACTTTCGGTCCATCTGGGCATAGTAGACCATAGACAGAAATGGGTAAGAATGGATTTGTGCCTAAAGGAAACTGGGCTACTGGACTTGAAACTGCAGCTGCTGGCCAGAGAAACCCCACTGGCTGCTGCTTGATCAGGAACGTGTCCTTTAAGAAGCTGGTTTTCTATGTGATAAGCTGTCTAGATAAGACCAGCTGAGCTTTTGAACGGAGAAATGCTGGGCTCTCAGCTTAGAGGCAGAGCTAAACTCTGAATTCGTTAGGAAAAGGAATGAGTAAATTGTTTTCTTGTAGATAATACAAACCCTTCAGCGCCTCACTGCAACACTACAGCTGCTGCAAGTAACCTGGAAAAAGTAAAATCCTGCACTTGAACTGGCCAGGTGGGAGACGGTCAGCATCAGGGTCTTCAAGGACACACCTGAGCAGGATTCTGGAGTGGTGCATCTCAGACCAGTGGGAACAAACACTTGAAAATTAATACAAATGCCCATGGAGAGGGTGATCTTTGCTCATTCCGACATCCTTACCCAGACAAAGCCCTCACTGACAACAAGAGAACCTGCAGACATAACCCACAGGCTGTTTGCAGCAGCTGCTGTTAGGCAACAAGCAGGGCTGGATGGGACTGATCCCCGCCTGGGTCTGCAGCAGGACTGGCTCTTGGAGCGTACGGTTTCCAAGCAGTCGGCACCACCTCAGCCGTCCTGCACTTCTGTTTGGAACCTTTCTGGCAAGGTTTATCCCGTTCTGAAGATTTCTGTTGCAAGTGTAAACTACCTTATCTGCTCACCCAGGCCAAAGGACGGTGAAATGTCTGCATATCAGACTGACGCCCTTATTTCAGTGCAGATACAATTTCTGTATTAACTCAGTGGTCTGGAAGTGCTGCTTCTGCTTCACCACGTCCCAAAAATTCTAATCCAGTCTTGTCCTGCTGGCTACCCCACTCCTCCCTTAAAAGAAAATGCATACATATGTATGTGCTATCATATCTAACAGTGTGCTATCAAATATTTTATAGTGGGTGGAAACAAACATCTCCCCTTCTTTGTGGAGGTGCTGGCAGGTGCCTGCAGCAGAGCTGGGTGAGTTGTCACGTCTCGCTTCACGCCATGGAGAGAGCTGAGGGGGCCCAACGTCCAAAGTGTTCCAGCATTTCTGGAAGGCACCTTGTCAGAGAGGACGTGGAGATCCTGGCGTATTGGCAGGATCAGCCATAGAGTTTGAGGCTCGCCAAAATGGAACAGGAGAAGTTGCTTTAATTTTCTGGGAGTATTCAGGCACAGTGGCTGGCAGCAGGCTGGGAGCGAGCTGGGTGCAAGAGCGTTAGCTCTGATGCTGTGAACAGAAAAGAGAAATAGCCAAAATCAGAGGCTGGTTCATAGGGCAGGAAAGAGGCTTGTGTAAACACTGTGAAACGAAGCAAGGGGACCAGATAGCAAAAAAAATTTTTTTTTTTTTTTACAACCGCAGAATTCCCTAAGTAAGCAGGTGAAGAAATTTACAAGTCTGGTCTTTTTTTCAAAGCCCTACCACCTGCTTGGTATCTGAGATCACGGCCGCGCAGGTGGAGAGATCCCACAGGCACAGAGAGGCACTCACAGCTCTCGCACAAATGTGCTCCCCCGGAGAGGACCAAGGACACACGTAAGCAGATAACAGAGCCTGGCTCCAAAGCAGAGCCTGAAGTTGCGCAGATGGCTGCGCTGGAGCCCACAGGCATACGGGAATGATATCAAAGTTCCTCGGTTTGTTTTGTGTAGTAGTAGATTAGAGAACATTATTCAAAATGAATTTGGAGGAAGTGCAGATGCAACATGAATCGGATATAAAATTGCATTTTGTTAAGTTTATATTAATTTAAAACCATGCTGCTCTTGGTAGAGTTAGCAGAGTAATTGGATGTGCACAGCACTGCATACACATGCTGCAGTCTGAGCAAACGTAGGTTTGGAAGTCATTATCCAGTGAAGCCAACTGGCAGGAAGGGGACAAGTAATGGGCACAAGGACACAGAGCTCTGTGTGAGAGGGATTTAGCAAAAAGAGATGGGGCAGGGCTTCGGTTTTGGGGCGTGCAGCATCACAGTGCTTGCTATGCCAGGTTAACAGCTGGAGTTGATGAACCTGGGAGGTCTTTTTCTGACCTCAATGATTCTGTAATTCCAAGCCCATCAGCTAGACTAGAACATAGCACTATAGTGAAGTGTAGTTCAAATCCCCCAAACGAGGGGACACACACCACGCTGCTGCCTTTTCTCTCACCCACAACGTGGCTGCGACGGCCCGGGCCCAACACGTGGCTGCACTGACTTTCTCTCCAATGACTCTCTCCCCCTAGATCAGGTCGCCCTTTCTTCCTCAGTGTAGCTGCAGCGCTCGCTTGATTTTCACCTGCTCCATGCCCCCTGCACAATGTCACCCTCTGACTTTTCTCCCAGCCCCGTGTTCACTTTTTGCAGAACCACGTTTCCAGCT
The DNA here is from genome assembly GCA_013396635.1 of Penelope pileata. Taxonomy (NCBI): domain Eukaryota; kingdom Metazoa; phylum Chordata; class Aves; order Galliformes; family Cracidae; genus Penelope; species Penelope pileata. The sequence goes on from WBMW01002256.1 coordinate 2,112,531, forward strand.
GCAGGAACAACAGCCTCAGTTTTGCCTTCGTTCACTGCCTCATTCACTGCCCTTCCAAATATCCACGTGCATCCCTTGCAAATCTCACAAAAGCAATACAGGACAAAGCTGCAGCCCTGTGGCTCTCCCTCTCCACGCAGCGCTGGGCCTGGAGCCCTGTCAGCCCCGGCTCCAGTGCACAGCAGGGGAGGTCTGTTCAGGCCTCAAGAAATATTTGACAAACTGGTGCAGCACCAGGTTATGTCAGACATCAGTAAACGTGATATCTTGTGAAAAACCCTGCTTTCAAGGAACATCCTCTGAGTTTCCACTGCCTTGCAAAAAGCAAGGAAATAAATACAAGAGGGAGGGGAAGAAAGAAGGAGAGAAAAAAAAAAAAAGCTTGAAAAATAGCAGGGAACACAGAGCTCTGCCTGACAGTCTCCCCAGGGCTGTGTTGTTTTGCTTCAGCACGTTGACACTATTTATACAGGTTTCTTATTTAATAAACACAGGGACGCTGAGATATGTTTTCTGGATCTTTTTCGTAGCTCTGCAACCCTGGCATGGCCAGGGCCGAGATACTTGCAGAGCTTTCTTCTTGTTAAAAATCCAGAGTGAAACCCCTCTTTTGTAGCTAAACCGAGCAAGGACTAATCAGAACAAGGACCAGAGCCACTGTGCTTTTTTAAAAAAATCCTGGCTCTGGAAGGAAGCCAGCAGCGTGGGCAGCCCCTCGCCTTCCCTGCGGGTGGGTTCCTGATGCTCCTTCATGCTCATTTCGTAACCCCGATGATTGTGGGGCGTTCACAGGAGCCTTACAGGTATTCATTCACCGTTTCAAATCAAACTCGATGTAAGCTGCATTTCTTCATTCTTGCAGGAGATTTTTAAAAAGTAACTGCTGAAATAGCAGGAAATCAAGTAAATAGTGTTTGCCCCGCAGGGGATGGTTCCTACCTGCTGCTTGCTACCTGCTGGTGGTAATGAAGGTGTTTTCTTGTCTCGCAGTACAGCAGGCAACTGGCATCTCCCTCACTTGTTTCACAGCTGGGATCAGCAGCCAAAGAAACTTTGTACCATAATTATCTCTGGAGATAATAACTCCAAGCAGGGATGGTTTGCCATTAGGCAAGCAAAGTGGGAGCTTTACCAGTCAAGAACGTTTCCTTTGCAGTTTTCTTCCTTGGAAGGTACCCAAGACAGCCTAACAAGCATTGCAGGAGTTAAAAATTAAAAGGTAGTGCTAGAAGTGGGACTTTTATAAACCACTTAGAAATTCTGGCATACCTGAGGCATGCGTTACTGGGATGTGGAGGCTGCTGGTGAGAGGAGAGCTGGGAAGGGTTGTGCATGGCAAGCTGGGGATGTGCAACAGAAAGGAACAATGCACACAGAAAAATGGAGAGGAAAGCTGTGGTCAGGGCAAGCAAATGGCTGGCCTCTATGCACACCTGAGGGGGGTGAGATTTCATTGGTCTGTGTCATATTTTAAATGAGAGCTAGATATTTTGGAAAAATATATATATATATGTAACTGGCTACAATCTGTGATGCTGTAATTAAAAGATTACAGGCTCTGCTTTCATACAATCCTTGCCCAAAGCCATTAATGTTGATCTTTCTTTACTCTAGCACACAGCCTTTGCCACCAGGATCCCAAAGTTGAGCTCACCATCCACTCAATTTAGACTGAGGAAAATGTCACATTTACTGAAGTCCTGGGAAGTGGAAGAGGACCTAAGTGCAGCCCTGAAGTCTGATGGCACTCCCTGATTTGTACGAAGTCATCAACTGTGGAAAAATGCTATCTGAGAAAATAAAGGCGGTGAGTAGCTCTTAAAATTTTCTCTGCACCCTAACAAATACATGGCAGGGGGATGCTCTGTGAGGAGAAGCACTGAAAACTGTTCGCCATAGCATTTGTGAGGCTGCACGAGGGCTGCGTTGCAGCCAGCCAATGCCCGGCCCATTCAGCTCCACACACATAGTGAGAGCCTCTGGCGGCAGAGCAGTTTGAGTGAGGATCATGGCAGCACTGGAGCCTGTGTTCCAGGGCTATTTGCTCCCTTTTCCCTGGCATCCTCTAACCGTGAGGTGCCATGAAAGGCGGCGATGTGCAGACACACCCCATTGCATTCGTGAGTGTGGGCTGTGCAAGCGCCTACTTGTAAGGGAAATAGCATTGAGTGCTGTTAGAAACTGTGTGAGCAGTCATCCATTTGTCTGCTCCTACCTGAAACCATCTGCTCCGAGCTGCAGAAGGGCTGTTCCAAGTGGGCACTCAAGGGAGGCGATGTATGAGCACGGATGGGGTCGTGCAAGTAGCTGTGGTGCCGCTCAGCGTGGGCAGGAGAGGGCCAGGCACGGCGTGCCTCAGGGGTCCTCCAGCCGAGGGGATGGGAAAACAGTGATGGGAGCTGCTGGGAGAACATGTCTGGGAGGGAAATGAACCTGCCAGGGGGAAAATCTAGCAACCGCTGGGAGAAAGTTACCAAACGACTGGAAGAGTACAGGAGGAAAAATGGTGACATCCAGCTGGAAGAGAAAGCAGAAGGATAAAGGGATGACAAAACCAGGGAGCGGGGGCATGAAGGAGATGAAAAGTTTAAGAGATTTATGGGCGTTCTACATCTGAAATGTATTGTTTGAGTCTCTTGCTTTGCCTTTTGTCTGCCGGACCTGGGAAGGAGCTTGCCTTTAGTACCTTTGCTGCCAATTGTCAAAGGACAGGACAGTTGTCACAGGACAGGATTTCTCCCTCCAACCCCTAAAAACAAATTACATTAAAAAGGGGACTCCCTGGTTTCCATTAGCTGCTACCAGTCTGTTCTGCTCGTACTTGCTGAATGCACATTTCCACTGACAGCGGTGTCTGCCTTAAAGGTGTTGGGAGGACTCTGTGACTGAGGTGCATGCACCTTGCAGAAAGACTGAAGTTCCCAGTGCCGGGAGATGGGGTAGAAGGTGACAAAATGACTGGATTCCAATATTTTAAAAACTTCATTTCTGCTCCTCGCTGGAATCTGGCTTAAGGCTGGTGACTTTGGGAACTAGGCCAAAGAGCTGATGTTCTTACGCTTTAGAATAAGACATATGGTATAGAATAAAACTTGTGTTAAAACTTATTCTAAAACTTATTAAGTTAAAAATGTAATAATTAGAAAGAATTAAAAAGAAGTGCCATGGGGACAACAGAGGGGGAAGGACAACATGCGCAGCACCAGCCTTGGGCAAATGGAGCCATGTCCTTCCCAGCACACTTCCAGCCCTTCCCTGGCTGTTTCTCAGCTGCCACTCCACGGGGACCTCCTCCCACCTGCCTGTGCCATCACCTCCAAATCGCGTTTCCTGGCAGTTATGAGTGGGGCATCCACCAGAGCCCCTGCTGTGTCGGCCGTGGGCGCGGGAGGGCTGCCAGAGGGAACTGCGGGCTGATGGAAGCACGGCTGAGGGAGCTGCAGGGGGCTATAGAATATTTCAAAAATATGGTTTTCTGCTCTCACTCTTCCCGATGAATCCAAAGGCAGCCGAGTTTGTTCCTTTGGTTTCAGCAGGCAGGATGGGTTTGTAGAGGGTCTCATCCTGCAGCCTCAGGTGAAGTAAAAATTTCATTTCTTTGTTATGAACTAAATCCCATAATTTAATTCAGTGGGTATTTGCAAAAGGTCAGATAGATGTTGACAGTCTCAGCACAGTTCCAGGAACAGCGCTGCTTTATTAACATGGCAGGCAAAACATTGTTTCTGTGGATTGTGCATAAATAGTGTTTAGAATTTTGTTTTAATTTCCTGTCTGTGGGGAAGCTGGATGCAAAAAAAAACCCGGTAGCTGAAGTTGTGTACTAAGTTATATGGGTAAGGCACTTTGGGCAATAACTGAGTGCAGAACATGGCTCTGGGTGCTCGGAACTCAAACTCTATTTCCAATTTAAAATCATTCTGCAAAGAGATCAGATTTTTCTGATTAAAACCTTGAGAGTGGTTACATTTAATATCCACATCTTCATTCAACGCAGTGCTCAAATTTAATCTCTGCCTAATAAGAAATTTTTTAAATGATATTGACTGAGCTAGGAGATGAAAGCATCTCCAATGGGATATTTTCACGGAACAAAATAGATTATCTAGCTTCTCCTGCCTGCATCCACAGAGCTCCCATGCTCACCCGTACACCGCGCAGTAAAGAGATTGAATTCCTTGCTCGGTAGAACAGCAGTAATTACATCATTCAAAGATTTTTCTGTGTTGAGTCTGTTTACAAGCATGTGCAATAGGAAAAAACAGTTCCAAAGTTTAGAAAAACCCCACGGTATATGATGGAGTCTTTCAGCCTGTGCTCAGTTTGTGTGCTCTTTCTGCTGTTCCACATCTAGTGGCTTTTATTTTGCTGCATGCAGTTCCAGACCAGGAATGACTGCAAACGTATTTGTGAAATGTGGTGCTACTTGTGGGCATTGTTTAGGGCCTTGGGGCTGGAGCCTTCGGGGCTCAGCTCAGATCCTGCCCCTCGCATGCACAGGTGCTTGGAGCTGCTGGGAAGAAAGCCACTTCCATGCACTTGTTCTATGTTTTTTATTTAAAACAAACGTACATTTAAATTATGTTAATTTATCATAGGTTATTGCCTAAGTGAAGAACGTTTTCCACCCACATTTAAAGCCATCAATATTTATTTTCATTTTATTAAAAAAAAAAAAGATGAAATTATTTTACTTAAAAGCATCACTTTCACATGGACAAGCCCATTCTCCCCATCCCAAAATTCTTTTGACTGAGGATGACGCCAGAATGATCTCAACACGTAACAGCTCCGCTGAAATAATTTGAAAAAATACTTCACATGTATCTGAATGATTTTGATTATAAGGCAGAGATATTGAAGTGAAGGCTGTAATACATCTATTTGTGGTTGGGGAGAATCTATTGGCATCTTGGAAATTTTAGGAGATACTCAGAACCGCAACTGAAAACTGAGCTAAACTGCTGATGTTAAGGACACCAATTTTTTTACAGGAGAATTTATGAGAAATAGACCATCTTCTAAGGCTCCTTACAAAGTCCCTTATCTCCAAAGAGCCTTCTTCCTCCTTGGTGCTTTTGAAGGGAAAATGATATAAAGCTCAGACAGGAATAGCATCCATTTCCCATAGAATTCTCACCGTGCTTACTGTCAGCTGAAGTGTTTCATTACCTCGGAACTAAATCATGTTCAGCCGATGCCACAGCCGCTTTCCAGGAGCAGACGATGTCCACTTGAATGTCTGTGGGCCACCTGTAGCCCCTTGTGATGCAGCTCAGGGGGGTGCAGACGCATTCATGTGTGTGTAAGAGCATTTGGAGAGCGAAGCCCCTGTCGTCTTCCCCTCCTCTTCATCACCAACCTCTCCTCTCATCACAGGGGGCTTTTGCTTAGCACAGCAGGTGAACGTGGCTAGAAAACCCATGCGGAAACGCTTGTTCATAAAGCAGTAGATGATAGGGTTCACGCAGGCAGAAGTGTAGGACAGCAGGTGAATGAAGGAGATGGGAGCTCCTGAGAGATGCAGGTCTGCTGACATAGTGTCAAACGCGCGCCAGGCGTTTACACTGAAGATGGGAGTCCAGCAAATGAAAAACAAAACCACTATCACCATCAGCATGCGGATGACGAGTTTCTTGGCCATCAGGTTGGCAGAAGAGCTGCTGCTTCTCACCCTGTCTATTTTGCTGTTGCTCATGGCAGAGAGATGTTGCAATGGCATTTTCCTTTTCCTTTTGGTTTTGTGCAGGTAGCATCCGTCTCCATCCTCATATCTGGTGATGCTGGTACTGGCTTTTCTTTCTGTTCATACAAAGCAGTACTTAAATAGTTGGCAAAACATCTCTGAACAGTGTTTCAAATTACTAAGAAAAGAACTGAACCTAAGTCTAAATACATAGCAGAACTCATGGCTGAACAACTGCTTCAAAGAAGCAATTCCGCGACAGCCCCGTATCGGCTGCTCTGTGTCCACTATCCCCCCGTATTCTCACATCGTAACTCTGCACAAATTGATGCAGAAGAGGACACTGTTTGCTCAAGTATTTGCTGAAGATCGTTTTCAGAATTATATGCTTCTATTCTAATTTGACAATTTTGTCATGATTTTTATTGACAGAAATGGTCCTAATCTGTGGCCAGAAAAAAATCCTGACATTTCTATAACAATTTTAAATTGAAAGCATCCCACCTGGAATTTTTGCAAACAAACCAGAGGTGAAGAATTACTGGCTGCAGAATAATGGAATCAATCAACAATAAAAAAACAATTTCAATCAACAATAAATGCACCTGACCTAAATCGTTGCTTATGGCAGCCTCGAGATGACTGCTCACGTCTTCAACTCTAACTTAAAGAAGTAACTGAAATGCAATGTTACCTCTTGAAGATCTTCTCTGGCTGGTATCAAATTTTATTCCTCTGTAGAGTTCCAAGGAAATTAGGCCATATGCAATCATCATTATTATCCCAGGTATAAGAAACAGTATGAGTAGCAGGAAAGTGTACCTAAAGAATCAAAAGACAGGCAGAGACCAGGGAATAGTGTAAACCTTGTTTTGGGAGGGGAAATTTCAAGATTCTGCTGCCATTTTTTTCACAGTAAAATAAAGTTTCATTTTGACAGCTCTGGAAATTAAAAGCAGGTAGGAACAAGGTGTGGTTGGAGCAAGGCAGCCACGGCTGCAAAGCGCCCGTCCCCACCTGCTGCAGGCCCTGAGCAGACGGGCGCTCCCTCGGGGGTACTGAGGAGGCTGAAGGTCTCTGCCTGTGAAGTAGGGCACCCTGCCATGACCGGTGAGTGTGGGATGCTCTGCTGCTCTGAACAGTGTAAAATTGCCTTGTGGGGGCCACAGGGACAGCTGTTGATCCTGTGATCCATTGCCTTGTGCAGATCCACAGGGACTGCACCCATGGGAGGGATGCAGCAGAGCCCTGGGGCTGGCAGGCCCTTCTTTAATGGGAATCCCTTGGTTGCACTTCAGTGTCTGTTTCTCTCCTGTGTAAGGCATTGTAGGCAGTTTCTCTAACATGACTAAAAGTTGGGGAAATTATTCAGTTAAAACACTCAGGAGCCTACATTTCTCCTGATCCTGGGGACTTTGGTGCAAACTCAGAACCTGAGAATCTGCAGCGATACCCTGGGGGAGAGCAGCGTGTCCTGCGTCCTCCCTCCTCGCCTGCACGTGCACTGGCAAACTCCTGAGGCTCTGAAAACATCAGTATGACTTCACTGTGTGTCGACACAGCGTGCTAATGTGGTGCATGCTTTAATCTTGTTCCCACTTCCAACTGACCTTCAGGAGCCAAAAAGAAAATTTTAAATCTTATATCTTCTCTGTGCCAGTTAAAGTGTTCAATCATCGTACAAGGACACAACGTCCAATAATATTGCTGCTCCATGGTGCTACTGTTTGCTTCCTCTGCCTGGAGTAAGGCAGAGTCTTACTCTTCTCTACAAGTGACCAAAAGGGCTGAATTCTCAAGAAGCACATTTGCAATCTCTCCAAGTTTTCAAATTCTACTTGCCCGCTTCAGAGGAGTTTCAGACAAAAAAATTTACAGGCAAGGCAGCACACAGAAGGGTGTTTGTTTGTGTTTTCCTGAGATTAATGAAGGATTTCTCTGAAAATATTAAAGTTCATGCTTAAATGAGTTAAAGCAGAAGTTTTAGTGACAGATTAGTGGCAGGTTAGCGACAGATGCTTTCTTTAGAGTGATGGTGGGGGCTTAACAGACCACTGTGAGAATCATTGCCATGTTAGGTGTCCTTCCTATGACAAGGCTAAAGTCACGTAAGAGTCAAAATGAAAGCAGCTTAAAAATAAGATTTTTTTTTTTTGCTTTCTAAATAAGCATGATAAAAGTGTAAATGTTTGCTGCAGATTAATACTTAATTTTCAATAGGCTTAATGCTACCATGAAATCCTGTTTTCCACCAGATAATTACGCATTTGCTGACAGCCACTGATGTCTTACCAAGACTGCTGAATGACATCACTTGGCCAAAGGAGGCGACACATGTTTGCTGTGCTGTTGTTGTACTTGGTGAACGGGACCAGTTTGCTGTAAATTGGGTACGGTGACATGATGGTAAAGGAAACACACCAGGTAGCAGCAATCACTTTCAAGGCATGAGATTTTGTCTGCCAGACCCTGGACTGCAGAGGTTTGCAGATGGCACTGTATCTCTCCAAAGAGATGGCAACCAGGTTGAACGTCGAGACACTTACGGAGATACCTGCATATATGAAACAAAGCAACAGGTTATTCTCTTGTTTTAATTGTTTACGTTATTTTCAAATAATCTTGCTAACTTTCTAAATAAACAGCAAACTAGATATAAGCTAAATTATTTATTACTAGCATGCTGATTAAGTCAGTGAAGAGTGCGTAGGAAATGGGTCTAAGTAAGTCTCCATGCTGATACTCCTGCTCTACATTTCTCTAGCTCCAGAAGTCCAAGAGAAAAGATTTATTCAGTCAAACCCTGAAATTCTGATAACAGAAAGAAGGCACTTTTCCAATTCTTTTTTTTTTTTTTTTGTGCTACTGCAGCTTATACACCAGAATAATTGCACTTCATTTCAAATAAGTATTTGAAATAGTGGGATTTTGCTGATACTCTTTTAACATGGAATGTCATAGTCCCTATCCTATCACTTTAATTTTTTATGTGTCCTGCTAGATTGGTGATCTGATTTCCTCATTCAGCTGAATTAAATATTACCAGTTTTTAAAATTAGATGCTAATGGAGTTAAAAGGCAGGAAAACTGAAGTCATGAAGCTGAATCTTTGTCCTTCGAGTCCCCTTAATTTCTCCTGCTCATATATTATAAAATAGAATGCTGTGGTCTGTATTTCTGTCACTGAAGTGTCCCAGTTTATCACTGCATAATTATAAATATTTTTGCTTAACTTTATCACAAATTTTTCTTTCATTGAATGAGCTTTCATTTCTTTTTGAATGGTCTAATATCAGACAAAATATAAAATACCAATACCTTAACATTTAAGTTTGCTTTACACAGATTATCTGTAATTTCATGTGTCTTCCTATACCTTAAAGTGAAAGATTACAAGCATAGGTGATAGAATTAATGTCAGTGTCTGTAGAAGCCTCTTAACCTGAGTTGCTAATGGGAAATATCCACATTCTGATTTCATAATTAAAATGTGCGTGATCAGAAATATTTCACTGGATTTTTATAAACTAACTTACAAAAGGTGAAATAAGAGAAATATGACATTGCTTAGGTAATTTTTTATGGCATTTATGGCAGTAATTCATTATAATTGTTTAAACATTGCCTTTACTGGTTTTATCTACGAAAAGATGTTGATTTCCCATTCCCAGTTTAGGTGTGTACTTTCACATTACATCAAAGTTCTCAAGGGCGCAAGTTAAAGGGGAACAATGGGGGCATTTTGAAAGTCCTGGCTCAACCTACACAACCAAAGGGGGTACAGCATGGCATACAGAGGTGTGACTCCCTAAAGCCAATCTGTAAGACCTGTACCTGCACAGCCTGCATGCTGTGGTGTCCTGCTCAGCTCTGATCAGACCTGGTCTGGACTTGAAAAGCCCTTGCTCCAACTTCCAGCTCTGCAAATAGCACCTATTTTTGACTATTATTATTATTATTATTTTTGTGTATCACTGCTATCAAAAATCTGTGGGCAAAGTGTGCCTTCAGCGAGGATTGCACAACCCACCCTTTCCAACGGGTGATCTGGACACTGCTAACAGTTCCTCCAGTGATGGGTAAGCAAGCGTATGTGCCAGATTCCTCGTTAAAGCGTGATTGTGCAGAACACTTCTCACTTCACCTTGTCCAGTACAATGCTTCTGTGAACTGTTAAAAGTGGGCATCTCTGCGTTTTGCTGGTAGGGCTGAGGAAACCAGAACTATCAATATTTGTCCTACAAAGTTGCTTCTTGGTGATTTTGGTAATTGTTTAATGGCAGATAGAAAAAATCAGGACTATAATGACCTTCTCACATAATATTCAAAATAAGAGTAAACTTCCAAGACTTACCCATGAAATAAGTGGCAGTTTTGCAAACAGCACTCCCAAAAATAAAATCTTTCAGCAAGTTGGGAATGAGGGTGAATGGCATGCAGAAGAGGCAGAGCATTAAGTCGCTGACTGCCAGTGACAGCAGAAATGTGTTGGTGACTGTTCTCATCTGTTTGTTTCTTATCAGCACTGTGATTACCAGAATGTTCCCCAAAACACTGAGCAGAAATATCAAACAATACAGGAGGATCCGGATTATCTGATGCAAGTCTGAAAATTGTCACAATGAGAAATCAGGAATGAAGTGTACAGATCATAGATTATTACATGATTCATCCTTTAATCAGAAGGTAAAGCCTTTCAAATGCCTGTCAGCTTTTTGTTTTGCTAAGGTTTATGTCAGTGGAAGTTCTGAAAGTCTTAAACTGATTTGGATCTACCTCTATTGCATAGCATTGAGCATTGAAATGAAACACATGCATTTCAGTGTACTTCTGAAGAGCCAAATGTAACTTCTTAAAAGCATGTTCTGCTCAAACAACTTAATGTGCTCCACTCATTCACCACAGAAATTCCTCTTTTCAGGAAAAAGGAAGAAATGGCACAGCAATCAAAAGCATTTTACTACATAGATGATTTTTTTCAACCTCACAGTGTTATAATTTAATATTTAATCACTTTTATGTACAGTATCAGATCATATAACTCCATTGCTATGGAATTGCTCTAAGAGTCAAAATCATGTTTCTCCACATCCTTACCAGAGCTGTTTACATTTTGTACCCAAGATTGCTACTATCAGTTTTCCATTCTAACCGAATTTTGTTCCAGTTGGGTGTTTAACTTGGAAAATCAGCACACACTGAGTTATCTCCTGCCTGTTTCTAATCCTAACTTACCAGCAAGTAGTTGATTTTGCACTCCCCCACAGAAAAATCCTTGTGTAGCTGTTTCTCTCCATTCTAGCTTCCAGCTAGAGCTAAAACTGCCTAAAAGATCTATTTTCTATACATACCTTTAGAAGAATAAGGTGGATCATCCACACAGTAAAAAGTGTCATTTTCCAAGAGGATATCACACAGGAAAGCAGTGAGATTGGTACTGTTCTCGAGGAAGCTAGCATCAATTATTTCCATCCTTCAGGATCCACAGGTTAGCTTCTACGGAGAAGGCTGGTTTCCAACTATCTGCCCATTCTTTCAGTAGGCAAATATCTTCTGAACGGAGTCTTCGGGAGGAACACAAGGGAGGCAGTGGTGCAAGTATGCTCTTCAACCATCCATCAGGAATACCCTGATCAGGCTGAAAAAGATTTATGCCATATGAGGCAGTTTAGAAAAGCAAGGCGCAGACAGACAGACACAAATTCACACATATGCACACATGCACACATCCCTTCCTGCACTTTTTTAGATCCACCCTCTTCTGTTACTGGCCTACTGTTGGGATTATAAACAGACTAGAAAAAGATTACAGCGTTAACCCCTTGCAAGGTTGCTTCTGCTCACATCTCTGCAATATTTCTCAGAGGGAGGCTGCTGTGCTACAGCCAATAAATCACAACCGGTGGGTGATGAGAGTGATAAATCCGTCTCTCAACCAACACCATTTAAAATGTCCAGAGGAGCTAAATAAAAAGGCACAGACAGGAAAAACATCGTGAAGATTTTGCACGCCTTACACGAAAGTGATTGTTTTCTTCACGTTTTTTCAGAACAAACTGAAGGCTGGGTATGTAACTGACTCGGGAAAACAAGAGCTGTTACATCCATCTCACTTAGCAAAGTGCTAACTTCATGCTGAAGCTCTGTACGTGCCTGATCCAAAGCCCAGTAAGGCCATAGAAAGCCTTACAAATGCCAGTGTTCCTGGATCAAACCCTATGCAAGTATGCCATTAGGACCGTTGGTTAATATAAGGAGAAGCCTGGAATTTTTTTCAGTGCAAGGACTTGTATTTGACTTGTAAACCTGAGCTGATAAAATGCTGCACATTAGTTACGCATTAGCGCAAAATGCAAAGCACGACTGTTTAAAAGAAGCCCTTTCCTCTGAGTTCTGCTTTCTGAATACATAAACACCATCTTCTCTGGAGTTCCAGTGTCCTGGGCTTTCAGCATAAAAATGGATTTAAAATCCCCTCTAGTTAAATACACAGAGCAGTAACAGGTTCCTAATAGCAGGTGCCTAACCCCTTAATGTTGATGGAAGTCCTGGATTTCTTTTCCAGCCTCTCCAACCTTGATTTACAGTGCCATACTGGAAGGGGTATGCAGGAGAGTACAATGAAAGTTTTGATTTCTAAATTCTCTATTCTGTAGCACCTTTATCATAATGTTTTCATTTCTTTCACATAGTCTTGCAGTTGTGTTGTGTTTTTTGTTTTAATCTGAGAAAAAAACAGACTAACTAGCCATCAGTGTATACAACATGTAACCTCTCATCAGAAAAAAGCATTCAGTCCAGTAGAATTCAGTTCCAGTTTCAAAGGTGTATCATACTGGTAGGAAATTAATCCTATTTTAATCCTTCTACTTGTGAATCTCAAAAAATTACATTGAAGAAATAAAAGTTGAATTTTGTCTCAATTTTTGCAATGATTGGCCATTAATCTTGAACTTTAAGTACCGAAGTCTCTGAAAAATCTGATTTTCTCTTAGCTGCCTAATTCAGCTTTAATTTTTGTATATTTTTAAAGACTAAATTGATGGGAGTTATAAGTCAACCACTCTATTAAATGACAAATGTTGCCCATTTAATTAAACACAGGGTTTTTTTCAGATTTAATTTTGATTTTATTTTGAATTATTCCAGTATTTCAAAGCATTATAGTATCCCAAACAGCCAAGACAGGTGCTGATTCAGTGATGGTAATCCACAGGAAAAGTCACGGATACTTTTTGGGAAGGACTGCTGAATTTAGTTTGCTTTTTCACTCCTCTTCAGAGACAACAGCAAGACGCAGAATACCTAGTGTAATCTGCCAAAACTTCTGGCTAACAACTTCTCTTCGCTTCAAAAATTATTTCCGATAGAAGAAAAATCAGTAACAACCCGAACTCAGACCAAATTTTGTAGCATACGTCTGCTTTTCAAAGGTGTGCTTTGCTTTCGGTATCTGTATGTCACTTCACTAAGTCCTTAAATTTTAGAGCAGTCATAAAGTAGCATTCAGTCAGAATGATTTTGAGCTTTCAGATTTTGGTCCGAGACCTTTGCATGTCAGAAGAAGCTATTATAATTATTTTTAATTATTCTAATGCTCTGACCTGCTGCAAACCACAGGCTGGGTAATTGTGTTTAGCAATTTCTTTACTGAATTAAATAACCTGTAATGGAGTTAGAGTCTTTCTGTAAGCAAGATGTCAAATTGTTGTTCTGGGCTTATTTTTAATGTGGAAAAGGTCTTTCTGGCTTCCTGGCACCTTCTATTAGATCTGCATTAGAGAAATCGTTAGATGTGTTTTCAGTTTCGTTTGTGTTGACTGGTATTGACAGTATTTCCTTTATTACTTTTTACAGATGTGTTCCTGCTTGGAGTTGGATTCTGTCTCAGTTCATTTTTCATCTACAGCTTTTACACTGGTTATTACTGCTGTACTTTTGGGGTTAATTGCTGATGTTCTGAAGACTAACACTGGTTATTTCTGTACCATGAGGAAGCAACTTTATATTAAAAAGAAATATTCATTTTTGTTTATGTTGTTAGATACAGACCGACACTGTGAACTTACCATTTGCTGGGCTTTCAGATTTGATGGACTGGATTGTAAAGTGTCTTCTGTGAAGATTCCAGGACTTGTTTAAAGAGAAGGGAAGAAACAGAGTGACTGGAGGTGTAGGGAAAGTTACAGAAACACAGTGGGAAACAGAGTCGGTGATCAGGAGGGGAGACAGAATGACTGGGGACCCTTCCAGAAATTAAGCACTATCAAAGCGATGGCACTGGTGTTATTGTCTCTCACTGCACCATGACAATGAATTATCATCCTGAAGTCAATGTCTCCATACCGTGACTTTATCATGTCTGAAGAACATCAGGTTAGTTATTCATTCCCTGTAAATGAGTTGTTTCATACCTTCCATGAGCACTGTGACCCAGGTCTAAACCTTTTCTAGTTCATGTACAGTCTTTCACAGATGCTAACACATAAAGATGAACCAAGGATTTAAATAATGGCATACTGAATTTTTGTGGCTTTTTTCCCCCTCTGTTCCTTTCCTAATAATTCCTGTAATTCTGTTTGCCTTTTTTATGACTACTGAGATTTGAACTGATGTTTACATGAAAGAATCTATTGTAAGTTCTGTAGTCTCTTTCCTGCATAGTAATAGCTAGCTTAGAGTTCTACACTATTCATGTAGAATTATGTTTTCTACTTTGCAGTGATTTTTATTCTCCCTGTTTTATCAGTAAGAGTTTTCTGCAGCTCTTCAAACTCAGCTTTTGCTTCTCCTCTCCTTGAATGATTTAGCATTAGCAGAAACTCTTTCATCTCACTCCTTTTCCCATTTTGTGGTGCATTTCTGAAAGTGACGCACAGCTGTGGCAAGGCTTCCTGTGGGGCTCCATTCGTAATTGCTTTTCACATCTACTTTTCATTCCTACTTTTTATTTCTTTTTATCTTTTAATGATGCTGTTCCCTGTTTCACTCCAAATCAATGGTCTCCTGCTTGTCCATAATGTTTAATTGCTGCTGAACCCCCACTTCCATGACTCTCCTAGTTCTTTCTGACATGCAAATCCATGCCAGCTCTGCTCCCTCAGCCCAGATTAGTATTTCAGGACTATTTGTGAGCACCGATTGCTGCATGTGTTGCACGGAACGGCCTGGGAAGCTCCTGCTGGAGAATCAATGAAGACACAAACCAAGAAGTTATATAGCAAGTCAGTAATGTGGGTTATGCTCATAGCACAAGGAACAATGTTTTACATTAAAGAAACAAAACACAAAACCTGAAGCATGAATGCAAGTTAGGACTGCCATTGAAAAACTTAGAGATTTTTGCGTTACTACAGTACCCACTAGTTTTCTTTTTGTGGATGCCAGGTTTACAGACTGGCTCTTCATCTCAAAGGTTTCCACTGTAGCTCTGTTTAAACATTGACATTATATTTGCAAAATTTTTTTCTCTGGCAACAATGTAGTTATAAGCAAGAAGTTACACATCATATTTAATAATTTTACCATTTCCTTTAGAACTTCTGGATGAATACCATCTGGTCCTGGATTGAGCTGGGTTCAGTATCTGCTGGTTAAATTACCAGACTAAATGAGTAAGAATTTGCTATGAACTCAGCTGAAGTGAATTTCTGCATGAGACATACTAAGATCAAAGGTTTTTGGTTTTTTAGGCATTTTTTTGGCGTAGATTTATTCAAATGTGCAGCCAATAATCTCAATGTTTGGACAGTTCTGTGTTGCCTTCTTAACATCGTTTCCCCCTACTACATTTGGCTAATTGCATGATAGATCACTCTCTCTCTGGCCGATCGGTATCATCTCATTGTCTCCCTGCAGGCTTTAAGATTAAGAAAAAAGGAAACTGTTTTAATGAAATGCTTCCTAATCATAGATGTCATTTTATTATTAAGGAGAAACAAAAATTAAATGGCTGTCCTACTTGAACTTAATCATGCCATTATTTGGGATGTTGGAAGTTTTAGGTAAGAATGTCCTTTGAGTAGGCTGCCTTATTAACTACACTGATTTATTAATAAAATTGGCTTTACTAATTCAGAAATAATTTAGGCACCATAGTACTGTAGAGAACCTCTGCAGATAGTCTACAGAAATTTATATGAAAAAAGAAATCCAGTATTTGAAGGCTTACTAACCCATGATAACAATAGGATCTGCTTCTTCTTCTTTTTTTTTTTTTTAATTTTAGTTCTAATCTTTTTCTGTTACGTCAAATAATGAACACGCTAGCTTAGCAGCCAAAACAGTTGCTGTGCTCTGTCATTTCATGCTATGTGTACAATACTTTTCTCATCCAAAACCAAACAACATCAATTTACGTTTGCCTCATTCTTCTTCTTGAAGAATAAGCATCTGGTTTTTTCATTAATTTGCCAAGGATCTTTACTTATGTTAAATAGAAACTCCACTTGTAAAATGATGAATTTGGAAAAGCTCACCTCTATCTTGTGTTATACCTACAAACAGTTTTGGTTTTTTTGCCAGGTCTTTTTAGCCTTGGCAAATGCAATAAAATAAATGAATTAGAAGAAATATACATGGAAAGTTATGGTCTACTTCTGTTCTCAGTTGCTAGAGTTATGCTGGCATAAGGCCATTGATTCTGTGCAATTACTCTCATAAACTACCAGGAGATCTAAACTAGGCCACACTTTTGGAGAACACACAAAATTCTCAGGAACACACCTACGTGAAGTATATTGCATTCAGGTGGTTTTTTTCAAGGTGATCTAAGCTTGAGTCCCATTAGGGTTTCAGAATGACTGCAATCAAGACTAGTTTATTTAATACTCATTCAAACTCACCAATGGAAGAGTGAAATCCATGCATCATGATACCTGAAAGCTGCTATAACTGTTCTTGACAATACTAAACTCCTTAATAAATCTCAAAAGCAGAATAAACTGTTGAAAAAAACCCTACATTTAACAACCAAGAACTACAGTCTTTTAAGGCTCCTGTGAAGTCCATAATAGTCACTACTATTCTACTGACAGTGCTTTTCGTTAGTAGACCTCAAAGAAGTATACAAAAGAAGTTACGTATGTTAACCACAGTTGCTATGAGTTTCGATGTAGAGATTGAAAAAATGAATCCCAGGAAAGTGAAGTGATTTGGCCGTGGTCACTCAATGGGCGAGTGGAAGAATCTGAAAAGGAAGAGAGGCTCTTCAGACCGGGCCCAGTGCTTTATTTGTCTTACAACTTTGCTCTCAAAAGAAACCATGCTATGCTTATGACATTAAGATCGAATAGATCTCCATGTTTCTGAAAAATTAAGAGATGTTAGGCTCACAACACCAACTAAAACATTAAGGGACTGGCAGTGCAGTTAGCAGGGAATAGCAGTTATGAAATGAAAATGGAAATACAGAAAGCCAGCTGATATATTATTAGGTGAATTGGTATCAGCATGTCAGAAGCCAGAGGTCTAATTTAAGACTCCAAAGTTTACTATCTCAGGAGAGAAGTTACCTTGTGTTTCATGACATCAGATACGATATCTACATTTTGGAGGAGTAACAGTTTCTGTAATAGGTGATAAATATCTTTAAGATAACACTATTTTAATTTGATCATTGCCATATGAATTCCCAGGAATTATATAATCCTCGGTTTAAGGGAACCTAAGCAATGGTTAGCAAGAGAAGTATTGTTTGTATTAGACAATTACACTTAAAGAAGAATAATTCATTAATCAACTACAGCAGCTCTTGAAAGCTTCAGTTTTTGTAAGAATCATAAAGTTTCTATGAATACCAGTCCTCTGATTCGATATAAATTTGTACAACTTCCACAAGAAATTGAACATACAATTTGCTTGAATTTCCATGAATTCTTTATTGCTCAGTAGCTTAAGAGGGACACATATCTTTGCTTTTTTTTTTTTACTATTACTACTGGTTGCAACACAGATCTATAAACTCCTACTAGCAATCTTAACAAAGAAACAAAAGTCTCCTTGAAAGAATTTAGCCTGAGTAGAATTTCGATCTAATAAAAAGAAAAACAAAAGATTATGTGATATCTAAAGTTTTGATGTTTTTCCATCATCATGATTTTGCAGGTAAGGATTGGAAGGGTCCTGTGATTGTGAGACAGTCCCATTCAAGTTGTTGGACTCCTCAGATGAAAGTGAGATTTTAAGTTAGACTCATGGCTATGTATTTTGTTGTACACAATTAAGTATTTTATTGTTTGACTTCTGTTCTTTTGTTGTGACAATCTCCAGGCCATTTTATTTATTTATTTATTTATTCTTTGGTTAACTGGAACGCTGCGAGCTGGCAGTTCAGACTAATTATTGAACCAAGTAAGAGGAGGTACAGGGAGACCTTCAGGAGAGAAGACAACTTGCACTAGCTGAAGTTCTGCTATTGGTCTTCATTTCTGGTATTTTTATATTTATTCACCTAATTATCTTTTCATTTTGGACTTCGGTCAGTTAGGGTTTTTTGAGAAACTGAGTCAGTTCATAGAAATGCTGAATACTTGGATTTATTTCAACTATTGTACTAAGCTTTTCTGAGAGTATTTGATAGTATTTCCACAGAGAGTCACTTCAAAATATTATTCAAACACCAAAAATAAATAGCAATTTCCAGAGTTTCAGTACAGATGAACTGTCACAAGATAGTATTATTGATCTTGCCATGCTTTTGTCTATATAATTCTTAAGAAAACAGACTCAGAGGAACAATTGCCTCAGTTAGTTTGGACTATTTGCTCGTGTTTATACAATATTACATTGTGCAGAGAGTTAATGTGACAGAAAGCATGTAAGTTTTAAATTCATTTTCATTGTTCAGTCTTTGCTTACATTACAAAACTGTTTTAAAGCTGCTACGGAGAACACTCAACTCTTGAAAGAAGGGAGAAGCAAAAGCCCAAGAGCAAATTCTGCTCAGAATTCTCCACGTTCACTTTTTGTTACAGCCAGCCTCAGTTAGTTAGGATGCTACAATATTCCCCAGATATCCAGGGGCTTATAAATAAGACAAACATACTGGAAGCTGGATCTTTGGGATGTAATCCTTGTATATGAAAAAGCTACATTTACTTGATGTATTGTCAATTTTGCTTTTACAAACAGTTGAGAATATGCAGCTAAGGTGGATGATATCTTTAAAACTTTGTGTGCGTGTCTGAAGCCATTATCTTACATATGCAATTTCATGCATAATGGTGTCACCCGTCCTGTGATCACCTTCATCAGTGTTAAGTATGCTTTGCACAGACAAAGCAGTGTAAAACAGTCACAGTCTGAATTGTGGCTACTGCATTGTTTCTGGGATACTTAATTTCTTCCCGGTATTTTCCCTTTACTCTAAAGCATTCATTTTGTAATGCTG
The DNA here is from genome assembly GCA_013396635.1 of Penelope pileata. NCBI lineage: Eukaryota > Metazoa > Chordata > Aves > Galliformes > Cracidae > Penelope > Penelope pileata. Next base: position 2,131,607 of record WBMW01002256.1, read on the forward strand.
CAATATGAGGAATTGAAAAAATTGAAGTAGGAAAGGTATTTCTGATGAAGCCATTACGAAAGATCAGTGACAATTAATATTTTATTTTCATAAGCTTTGTTTATTGAAGTTGCATGAAGCAAGTAAAGCTTTTTTAAATATTCTAAGCATTATGCTAATAAAATGCTCCCAGATTTTACTCTCACTCACTCTGGTTTTAAACCCGATGTGTATGTGTTTGAGCAAGAAGTATAGTCTTGCTCAAACCATAATCTTACAGTGTCTTATCTCTTTAAATTTTGTTTGCAGTTCAGTGAAGAAAGCCAGAAATGTCAACTGCAATTTTATACCTTGTAAAGAGAGACCTCCCCAAAGTCTTCACTTAATGACTACTCGTAAAAGTTATTAGGAGTCAAAGGGGGATGCACTGGCAAAATAAAGAGGAAAGCACTATTTATTTTACTAAATGTTAAAACTAGTTACTTCATGATGGAAAAACTTGTTCACAAGACATTATATAGAGAGTGCTGGAAATTTCAGCTTGGATTATGCGGGAAATATTCAGATCAATTCTAAAAAGCCCCTTCATAATATAAATTTCTGAATACATGTTGATTTTCTGTTTTAAGTAGGAATAGGTCATGCTTTGGTCATGGATGTGTTGGGGTTCTGCTGCCCTAAACCACTGTATAACAATGTCAAAGTGCTTTTCTAAGTGACCACACAATTATAAACATATGCATTTATACAAACCTATATAGAGCAGGTTTGGAATGAAGTATATACATGTGGGATGTGTATATATTTGTGTGCATATACATACGTTCTCTCCTCCTCATCTTTATCACATTTGCTCTGTAGGCTACCGTAGGTCTTCACATGCGTTTCCTATTTTTATCATTGCAAACTTTCACAGATATACTTGGGGAAAAATATTAACTAAGTTGTGAAAGTAGTTTCCTTCAAATAATCAGTATCCTCTCCTTTTATTATTTCTGTGCATGTCAGTACATAATGTGGGGAGAAAGGCATCTCATTGGTCTAAATCCTTGTAATGCTACCTTTAATACACATCTAATTTAACTTAAATGAAAAAATGCATGTGTGAGAGTTGAACAACCCCAATGAGGAATTTTTCTGCTATATTTTAAGTTACTACACACTATCCAGCAGAAATGTATCCTGCTGCAGATCTCTGTGGGTGCAAGCCTGAATGCAATTTCAGACAAAGACCGGAAATTTTTATCCATGCTGGCCACCAGCTTCTATCTATATTCAAGCTGGGGAGCACCTTTTGTCCCATCTGCTCTGGAAAATATGTCCTTTGGTAAACAGTGGGTAGGAAAGTTGGCTGCAGGGATCCTTCTGATGAAGAACAAAAGCAATTAAAGATAAAAATAATTAGAGAGGGCAGGGAGGCATTCCACTGAGGAGGACGGACTATGGCAATATTCAGCTCAGGGGCGTGGACTCCTGGAGTTGGATCGGAGAAAATCTGGCTGTAAAATACTCTCTGCCTTATCTGTCTAATGCACCAGAGTTATCCTTCCGACAATATACATTCCTCCAGTTACACTCCTACTCTACTACTTATTCATGACTGACAAGCTCAGTTAGGGCAAATCTGTACAGTTTTGCTGAATTGTTTTACCATCTTCTTATCTTGTTTCTTCACTTTTCCTTTTTTTTTTTTTTTGGCTTGTTTGTTTGCTTGCAATGAATACAAATAATTTTAGCCTGTTCCACATTGGAAAGACTTCTTTACTGAGCTCTAAAAAATGATGCAAAACAAAAAACCAAACAGCATTTGCATATTTAAACATTTTTGTTTTCAGTGTGCAGAGCCACAATGCCTAGTTTTGGTTGTGCTCCCTAGAGTTGGATACAATATTTTGGTGCTATTTTTGCATTAAGGAAATCTGTATAAATATTTGTATTTGGTGGAGTTCATGAGAACAAGGTAGCCTGCAATTCAGTGGCTTTGCATTCAGCATTCAGAACTGCACTTTACTCATGCCTGCAGTAAAAACTGTCCATTTAGTTGTGTTTTATATATAACCAACAATTCCTGTAACAGGCAGCGTATTATTAAACCTGGAGCTCTTTCTACTGTGCTTATGCTTACTGTCCTATTGTTTATAGAACCTTAAAAGAAATGGGTAAAGTAAACTAGAGATGCATGCATGCTGGGAAGATGCTTGTGAATGCTGAAGAAGTCTTTAAAAGGTTTGGCTATATACAATAAAAGTGTGTAAATTTCCAGACGCACTTGCTGATTGTTTAACATAAAATTTATAATTAAGATATAAAACACGTACATACCATGTATGAAGTGCACACACTACTCTGCATATAGACCATATCTGTGATTCAGGATGGTTTTTTCTTCAAAATAGTCCTTGACCAACATGCTCTGCTTCTTTTCTAAGCCTGCATCCTACATCTGCATAACCATAGTTGAATAGCCTTGGCATATGTGCACATGGGATTTTAAGAATCAGAAAATGCAGAATGCTACTGCTCAAGGACAAGTTGTTTGATTATTAATAAAACATGTGAAAAACAAGCTAAAACTAATAATACTAGAAAAATTAGGGACCTTGTGCAAGTTTTACATGCCTGATAACTGACAGTCACTACTGTGACTCAGCAATGCCATTGAAAAGTACCAGCAATAGATACTATGATCTGAGATACATAACCTTCTCTAGGGAGGATTATACCTACATAAAGCCAAGGTCTGGTAGGAAATCACCTAAAATCAAAAGCTGAAGCAATGTGAAACTCTAAAAGCTGGACTGATAATTCTTGATGTCATTGGTAGTCAAGTCTAGCTTTCAAGTTCAGCCATGCATTTGATAAAATATATTACTTTCCATGAACAATAGTCTGCAATAAGAGATGTTTTCTGCCCTTATAAGTGAAGATACATCATCTAAGCTTCCTACATTCTTCAGATTGCATCAGTGGTATTTGGGCAAAAAAATCTCATTACTCCATGGGAACTGATTACTTCTAAAAAGTATTGAAACTTGTCAAAATATACAGTCAATTTTTGGGCAGCAATTTACATAAAGCATAAAATTGATGAGAGTGAGTCACTGACAGAAATTTCATTTTTCTTGCATTTGTAGTTTTTGTAACATCTCTCCGTTATCAGCTACAAACAACATATCCTGGCTCTGATTGCACAAGAAAACCAGTGGATGTTGGCTCATAACTGAGATTAAAGCTTAATTTGCAATATTCTAATATAAAAAGTGAAGACACTGAGTGAAGGACTGAATACGTTCGTCTTGGAAAGAACCTGCATGAATGAGGGAAGGTAGCTATTTGAACTTTACACTTTAACTCACAAGTGAATTTCTGCTAACAGTGGAGGCATGTTAACACTTCAAAAGAGATGAGACATCTAATTCCACAAAAGAACTTCTTAGCAACGCTAAGACAGTAGTGGCAAACCTCCTGTAACCTTAGGTTAGTGATCACAGGAGACCTGTACCATTTAACTAGGTATTAAAAACAATTTTAGATTAAAAAGACAGAAAATAGAAATGCATGAAGGCAACTCACATTATTTTGTTCTCGTGTGCCTTTCCCTTTGTGTTATTGTCAGCAAAACTATGCAGTTAGGCAAGTTAAAGTTTGACAAAACTACAACAGTGCTGAGTGCTCATAAATTGGTAAGTATGGTGGTGGAAGCATGAAAACTAAGAGGAAATGTACATACCAGAAAAACCATGGACTGGGAAAAGTGGAAAAAAAAGTAGGTAGCAGTCTCATCTTGATGTTTTCACAGCATCATGGAACTATAGGGGTCAGAAGGGACCTCTGGAGATCATCCAGTCCAACCCCCCTGCCAAAGCAGGTTTCCTACAGTAGGTTGCATGGGTAGGTGTCCAGATGAGCCTTGAATATCTCCAGAGAAGGAGACTTCACAACCTCCCTCAGCAGCCTGTTCCAGCACTCCGTCACTCTCACTGAAAAGAAGTTTTTCCTCATATTTGTGCAGAACTTCCTGTGCTCCAGCTTTTGGCCATTGTCCCTTGTCCTACCACTGCACACCACTGGAGTTACAGTTCCCCATGTAAACGCTTTCAGACAGGAGAGCTTGCTTCATCATGGCAGCATTGTGAATTGCTCAGGGAAAGAGCAGCTGCCTTAAATGGCCCAGGATTTTGTTCACTGATGGGATTTTGTTGACCTTCCTCATCTGTTACTCTGTTATACAAGGCACCTGCCTCCTTTGGTGACAGCTACAGAGAGCTCTGGTTTTCATTAGGGCAATCAGCGTAGCTGTGGGGAAAAAGACAAGCTTCCAGGCATTTAATACCTCCTTTGGATACTTTTCCTTTTTACTAACTGCTTTTATGAGGGCTAGTCTGAAAGTAATGCCTCCTATTTTATTATGTTGGCCCACAATGTCAGAGGCGGATGTTGGTGGTATGGCAGTAGAGGGTGAACCTTCCCACCAATTCTGCTACATTTTGTTGCTGTGTGACAGATGGCAGCAGAGGGGTACTCTGACAAAATGGTATCTGGCATGGAAGTGTGGATGAAGCAAAGGGGGGTAACTGAATTCCTCCATGTGGAAAAAATGACACCCATTGGCATCATCTGTGCTTGCTGAACATTTATGGAGACCGAGCAGTGGATGTGAGCACCGTGAGGTGGGGGGGTGCATTTCAGCAGTGGTGACAGCGACAGTGGGGCACCTCTGCTGGTGCAGGTTTTTACAAGTGAGGCATGCAGGCTTCTGTTTGTCACTGGCAACATTGCATAACTAATGGTGGTGACTACATCGAAACATAGTGTTTTGTAGCTGAGAATTTGCTCTATCAAATATTGTTATTGTGCTCTTTGTATCTGTTGTAGTTTCCATGGAAACAAATAGGAGACATTACTTTCAGAGCAACCTATGTATGTTCCAGGAAATAAAGTAGTTTTCAGAATTATGAGGAAGCGTTAAAATGTATTTTGTCTTATGTGGCCTTAAAAATGACAGCATGTCATTTATGATCTGTTGATTCAGACCCCCTCCTTTTCTCTACCTAAAACCCACTGGGAAAAGAGGAAAGACTGTGGGTGAAATATTGTAGCTACTGGCTTTGCAATTTTTACATTCCCTTGCCAAATTCTCGATGCTTTCCAGACCTGCAGTGGCAGATAAATACAAGACAGTTGGGATATCAGCATCAGTTATAGCAAACTGAAATAACACAAAACACAGTAAAGAAAGGTATTACATTGTAGAGCACTGCAACTGTTAAGTGGAGGTGAGAAATGATGAAGAGAGTTGGTGTTCAGGGTGTAGGACAGGGACAAAGAGAAGACCACAAAACAAATAAAAACACTCAGAGGAAAATAAAGACACCTACACCACATGTTCTGCCAAAACCAGCAAGCTAACTTTGGTATGTGGCACTGGACATCATAAAACTATTCTACGTTGACTATACTGCAGTTGCTTACTTGCAATTTAAAAGTAAATCACAATGAAAAAGCAGGAATGGTCAAACACTTACCACATCAACAAAGTTAAACTGGTCGTGTGATCTAATGGGAATGGGCTAAAGAGAATGCCATTCATGTTGGGATTTCCGCCAATGCCTGTTATTCAAGTGATATTTTTTAACAATGACCCTATATTTCTCAAGCTGCTATGCCGTAAGCTCCTTGTAAGGAAACAAAAAAGAAGCACGCGCTTAAGCATGAGATTTCTTAACTGGATATGGTAAGGATACACAAGAACGGTTAACAGCACTCAGTGAAATGCTGTAAAGATTATCTTTTTATATGCCCTTGCTTTTTAGCTTTGATTGGCATTTGCAAAAAACAATTTTCCTACTCATATTGGGGCCATAACTGATAGGAGAAAAAAACAATACAGAAAAGGAAGGAGAACAGATTGAACAGTCAGGAAAAACAGGGAAATTTTTCAAAAAAAAAAGTGACGGATGTGGGAGTGAAGAAAGTAACAAAGACAGACTTAGAGTGGAAGTTGTCGGCTGTAGGAAATTGCAGCTGACATTAGCTTTTTCTCCTGTTTTGTACACCCATAGGAGATAAAGATGACTTTTGCAGCCCTGAGAATTCTTCTTCTTTCCACATGACACTCACCTGCTTTGTATTTTTCCCATGTTCTTCAGGAGCAGGAGAACTCACATTTATAAACAGCAGAATATCATGGTTTCTGTCCTGTCCCACGACCATGCCATGTAGCTGGTTGTGGAGCCTGCAGATCACAGTATGGAAACCAGCCAGATATGGTGCTCTGCTACTGGTAGGCAAGAACTAAATCTCGGAGTCCTCAAGCACCAAGAGGTCCTGCTAAGTGACACACTTGCCAAACGCAACATAAGATTGCAATCCCTCCTCCGTTTTCTGCCACAGAGTTCTGTCTTCTCATGTGTGGCAGTCCACAGCTTCTCCCAAAAGCTGGAAAACAAAACGTTGCTGGAGACTGCGCCAGGCAAGGGAGTAGGGCTTCCTTTCACACTAATTGCACTTGCAACGTAAAATCCTGGACTTACAGGCTAGCACACAAAGCTGCTACACTTTCTATTCTTGTTCAGTTAGGAATGTAGGCAAATATCTCCCAATACAAGGAGAAAAGCAAATGTGATCACTGTTGCCACTAACTTCATATATGTATGTAAGCAAAGAATTGACAGAAAATCTGATGTAAACATTTGATCTCCCTGTGCTTCCCATGAATTGAGGATACAGCTGTCCTTACTATTTCAATTTAGAGGAAGCTATTTTTTAAGCTCTCTCTGCAGCTGTTTAAGGAACTTTCATCTCTGACCTTCTATTACTGTTTCCATTTAAACTTCATTTTACTCAGAAAAGCTTTCAAAGAAGCCAAAGGTTGCAGAGAGGAGTTCAGGTGCATTTTTGTACCCGTTACCTCTACTTTGTTTTTTCTAGCAAGATAGCTGATGACAACTATCTTCATTCCCTTGCTTCTGCTTTACTCACTTGCAAAGCTCACAGCAATGAAAAAGTTACTACCCAATTTACAAAATTCTGTGTTTTAGAGGGATATAGCCATCCTCAGAGCTAAAAATGCATATTGATTATTGACTTTGGAAGTCAGTATTCCGCTTTTCAAAGTTAACTCCTGAAGTCTCATAGATTACTTATTAATGATTCTGGGGTTTTCAAGCTCCTCGCAGCCAACCAACCAGTGAGATGTACCTGTTGCCACACAGCTGTCCTCTTTAAATGAAGGCTGTTTTGGCTCCTGGTACTGAGCACACAGGGGTAAAACATTCAAGAGCGCAATAAAGCTTTACGGGAGCACAGGTCTACTACTTTGTAGTATGAAGCACACATCAAGAGGCTGTGTAGCTGAAGCTGCTTTCCGCACCACCGGGATGTGACTTGACTGCAGCATTTTAGATTGTCTCTCAAGCTTTAACAGTGTGAATCCAGCTACCTCACACTTGTGAAAAGCCACTCAGACCACAGCTAAGGGTTCCTTTTGAGCTAATCTTTCTGACTGCTCTGAGATGAGTTTGAAGGCCTGTCAGTTCCAGCCGGGAAGCAATTCGAGAGGATGCTGCCCTGCAGCTGCTGATGTAATCACTGGCTGCATGGAAAAGCTTGATCCTTTCCAGTGCAAAGCCAGACATGTTAATTAGGCCTTAAATAACGACAACAAAAATGTTGTTCTATTAGTTATTGAGCCAGATGTGAAATGCTCATAGCCAGTTAGCCTGCTGGGCCTGGAGGGCAGTGACCAGTGAGTGTCGGCAGCTACAACACTACCTGAGGCGGCTGCCATGAGCCCACCTCCGCTGGGTGAGCACTCAGGCATGCAGGTGAGGCTGAGCATTCACGCTGGCTGCTGGGACAAGGCCATTTTGTCTGTAAGGCACTGTGTCAGGCCGGGGCCAGACACCACAGGCCTGACATCTGCACCTGAGAGCTCAGGTGGCGCTGCCCAGAGAAGCTGTGGATGCCCTATCCCTGGAGACGTTCACGGCCAGGTTGCAGCGGGCCCTGGGCAGTCCCATCTGGTGGCTGCAGCCCTGCTCGGTGGCCGCAGCGTCCCCGCAGCCCCGTGTGGCGGGCGGAACCCTCCTGCGAGGAGTCGCTTTCCGCCCGGCCGTCGCCGCCAACGCGCAGCGCCCCGCGGTTGCCTGGTAACACGGCCGCGGGCGGGGCGGGCGCTGGGAGCGGCCCGGCGCGGAGCCCGGCGGCGCCGCGATGCTGGACCAGGACAGCGGGCTCTCCCTCACCATAGCGCGGATCGTGCAGCGGCTGAAGGGCTCCAGCCTCCACTCCCAGCTGGAGCGACAGGCCCGGGTGAGCCCCGGCCCGCGCCGCACCCAGGCCCGGCTGCCTCTGCCCCGCTTTGTTCCCGGCTTTGTGCCCACGCGGCCTCCGCTCGGTGCGGGGCCCCGGGCCTCGCCCCCGCCCCGTGCCGGGGAGCCGCCCCGCTGCGCTCCGGAGCCGTATTTATCGTTCCTCCCCCTGGGGCCGGAGGGTTTCTGCGGGCTGCCCTCTGCAAATCTCGCCCCTTCCGAAAACGAACGGCTTTGGGTTTTAATCTGCGATTTGCGAAGCTTTAAGTGTCCCCTTCCCCTCCCCTGCTCTGGAGTGACCCCGAGGAAGGGAGGGTTTGGTGGAAGAAAGTGAAAATAAACGAAAAATGCTCGTGAAAGTGCTTGTTGTAGCAGGGAAAGCAGTGGTTTTTGTATTTAGCAACTTGTCTGCACTTGGAACCGGCTTCTCACGTTTCAGATGAACTCTTTTCAGATTGAATTCGTTTGGGTTCTCCTGACCACAGTAACACAGCATTGGTGATGCCGCTGTTCCTCTGTGTTGCTGAAACGTTGGGGGCTCGATTTCATAACATTCTGGGTTTTATTTAATGTTTTGTAAACGATGTGTGAAGTTCTACAGATTTGTTTTTGGGTTGAATGCCTGCTGGTTGTCTCAATTTTGTCGGGCTTTAAAGCAAAGCATGATTTTCTTTTCTGGATGTCCCTGAGGCTGACCCAGGCAGGAAGCATCCCCACATGCCTGCTTCCATCCTGCTTCTCTGAGAAGCACCTGCCTCTGTGGTCCCTGCATGCTGCTTTAAAGGTGCACCTGCGTTGCTCGGATTGGCTGGCCGCTCTCCAGACGGGAGTGAGCAGATGTGCCAGTGAGCAGAGGTGCGTGGTGTTGGGGAGGCTGTGGGTAGAAGGCAGTACTGACACTGGGTTCTGTGAGGTGGTGGGGAGCTCAGCCGCCCAAATGGAGGGCCTGACCTGGGGTGCGGAGAGTTAAACAAGAGATTTCAGAACAGGAATCTCTTGTAACACCTCCATTGCTGATTACAATAAAGTATGTGTGTGCTCATTTCTGCTTTTGTTCTCTTGCCTCTGTCTCCCAGAGGCCTTATTTGCAGCCATTGGTACCTACAGGTTGGTTTTGAAGCACCAGGAAGCTCCATGTGGCCAGCACTAGGTGGATGGTTCTGTTACGCAGTACCAGGGGGCAGCCTGAGGACCTCATCTGTGCCTTTGTCAGAGCAGTTAGATGTCTCAGTCCCCCTCGACTCTGTAGCATGACAGGACTTAAGCTATGCAAGCAGACTGTGCAGCAGCACAGCATCTAGGCAACCTGTATAAGCTGATAAATAAGTCACTGTGTAATGACCACCACCCAATCTGTTGTGATAGCTTCACAGAACAGCAGAGGAGAAAAACTTAGTGTATGTATGGGTCAGAAGGTTATTCTATTTGTACAAAGTGCGATGAGGAAAAGAAAATGTACAGGACGACAGATATTCAGGTTGGTTCTTAGAGTAGGTGGTTAGAGAGTTTGTAACAGAAGATGAAAGCAGAGCTATCGTTCACTGTAGTGATCTGAAAGACTGGAAAGTCTTTGGATAAAGCAGCTCAACAATTTCTTAATGTAAAAAGTCATCTTTTGCCACATGCAAGTACATCCTGTTTGTCAGGAATCTCTGTGTTCTCCTTGATCTTGATATTTTTTTGTAGGCCTTGCATGCGTTTATGTTTTTTCTTGTACAGTATAGGCTTGTTTTATTTATAATGTTTGTCATATTATCTCTATGCTGTGCAGTTGCCCTATCAGTGAGTTCCTTATTATTGATCCATTTTTTGCTTATTTTGCTCTTATTTTTTGTTCAGCTGTACAGAATTCTGAAGGTTTCTGATTGTTGCTACTCCGTATTCAATTAATGCTTGGTTTCCCTCCTGTTGCATGGATTCTTTCTGGAGTTGTGTTATCCACTGCGCAATCTTTGCTGCTGCTGTGTTCACACCCGAACTCCAGCTGATCAATAGGCCGTGGTGTTCTCTTTGTTTGGTCTTTAACATTCAGTTTCCGAATGGTGCTCGGTCTCCACTGCTTCTAGTACTGATGAATAAGTAGTCCCTGTTTAGTCAGTTTTAAGCTGTTTTTTTTTGAAAAGTGTGCAGTATTTTGAGAAAACTGTTGGGACAGTGTATCAGAATAAAGCTGGTTGTTTTGGATATTTATACTGCAGTTATATTTTGCTTTTACAAAGATTGATGTTCATATGTCAGTGTAGAAACTGATGTTCCTGATTCCTGTTCCTCAACAATATTAAGCATCTTTGAAAACATGGCAGTCACGATGGAACATGAGATCTGTTATGATATTGCCTGATATTTTTAAGATGTCATGTAGGCTTGTAAACATCACTTAAACTGTTTTTTAAGTTGATCTCTTCTTTAGAGTCTAGCAAGGAGAGCTCAGAATGAACAGTCTCTTTCACCAGTTAATAATTTTGGGCAAAACACTATTTCTTGACATTATTTGTGAGAGATGATAGAGCAGTCCTGCAGTTATGAATTGATCCCACCAGTGCTCTGTTTGACATTGAGAGCCTGCGCTGGTGTCTGGGGCTGAGATGCACGGTCTCTTTAAGATAAGTTTGGCATGGGTGCAAAATGATCTACGGTCACCGGTATCAGATAACCACATTTTTGTCCTGAGAATTGAAATAGAGGTAGGGTCTTGGGCTTCTTAATGAAGGTTAGGAAAGTAAATGCTAACTTGATTCTATAAGTTGAGTTTCAGCGTTGATAACGTGCCTGTAGTTAATGTGGCGAGATTAATGCAGAAAAGAGCATAGTTTTTATTTTATATTGTGTTTGAAAGAATGACAGTTACCATGTATGGAAATGTTAGTTAACAGCTTTTCAACCAAGCTTTTCATAGGATCATAGAATGGCTTGGGTTGAAAGGGACCTTAAAGCCCATCCAGTTTCAACCCCGTGCTGTGGGCAGGTTGCCACTCACTGGATCAGGGTGCCCAGAGCCCCATCCAGCCTGTCCTTGGATGCCTCCAGGGATGGGGCATCCACAGCTTCTCTGGGCAGCCTGTGCCAGTGCCTCACCACGTTCTGAGTAATTAATTTCCCCCTATCATCTATCCTATTGTCATCACGTTTTCAGGTTTGTGTTTCTTACAGGATGCCTGTGGTGGGAGCACTTGGAAGGAGAGCTTGTAGCAGATCTGGACAATGACTGTCTGAATAAGCTGAGAGATGAAACTGGATTCAGCTCGGACACCCCACCCCACTCTGATAATTCAGTATTAGGTTTGTAGGGTAGAGGGAAGAGGGAACACGTTTGGGGAGTGAGAAGAGGTTTCAAGAGAGGTACCTAAAGGTAGCGACAAAGTATGGAGAGGAGATATGCTAGGATACGTTGTGATCAGAATGGTTGTCCAGAGGAGGGGACGCTGTCAGCACTCTTGGAACAGACCTGCAACTAGTTCCAAAGGATCTAAAGGAAGTCCTGATCCAAGTGAGAGGTAGGGGCCTTCACAAAACTTTGAATAGGGAGAGGGAAGGGAAGAGCACTGGCAGTGGTGCCTCTTGAAGCTGGGATGCTGCCTGAGCGTGTGCTTCGAGAGGGAGTGCAGGTGAACGCTTTAGAGTAATTCTTGTGGAGTGAATGGTTTGCAAGATATCTGAAGGTATTGTTTTCATGACATTTTTTCTAACATTTACAAAAAAGAAATTGCTAATGATCCCTACTTATGTAAGAGATCAAATTAAGAAAGAAAATGTTTCTGTGAAATGCGGTATTTATTTAGTAAAATGTAGCAAGTAAACATAGGCTCATGAGTCATCATCGATAATTAATGGTTTCTTTTTGTGCGTTGTATTTAACAAAGGGCTTACTATCCCCTTCCGACAGAGCTTGTACTTCTGTCTAACTGGTCCAGCTGTAACATTTGCAGTATAGTGAATTTTAAATTGAATGCAATTATTAATACCTTGAACAGATTATGGAGTTCAGAAACAACACAAGCAATGCTGGTTTAATTTGCAGTTGTTTTTTTTTTAGGTAATGTGAATTATTTACGTTTACCTTTTGTTTTATTTGCAGCACTAATTTTATATTCAAATAAAACCTAGAAAATTGATTAAACATCAAAATTGTGTTATTAAAAATGTATCCTCTACCCTTGGGAGGTTATAAAGTTTGAAATTATTTATTCCAGTGTGAGGCAAATTGGAGCTCTCTGTTTCAACTGCTAGATTTTTGACTTGTTTTAATTGTGTAAGAAAGTTCATAATACTTTTTTTGTAGCTACTGTAGAAATGTAGAAGTGTTGGAAAAATGTCAGTACATTTAGGGTTTTATACTTGCTGAGGTTTGTTTAGTTATGCTGAGGATTATTCTTCTTTTGGTTACAGAACTGTGTAAAATAAATCCAGAATCACTCCGTTAAACTTCAGAGAGTGTTTAGAGAGTGTTTACACTGAAATTGTTGTGGTAGTACTTGAAGTGGTTTTGAACAAGTCAGCTTGATCCTAATCAAATCACTTGTGATGGTGACTGCCCAGATCTCAACAGGATACCTTACCAAAGTGGAAGCTGTTCACAGAATGTAAATACAGAGGGTTGCTAGTGGTATCTTAGCCACTTTTGAGAAGTTTTTGTAAAATTTTGAAAGTCCTAAAGTTATTCTTTCTCTTCTGTACAGCTGAAGGGCAAGAGGATGCTGACAAATGCTGTATTGATGGCTTGCTTTAGGAAGGAATGTCCAGCAGCCAGTTATTGCTTTATTTACAAGAGGTGGACCAAGGCTGTAGATGAAGGTGGACACCCAACCCATCAACCCTGGTGTCCTATCCATAAAAATGGGCACAGTGCTGGTTATATTGGAAGGGAAACCAGCAGGCATTAACATTGTTAAAAGATAATTTGTTATTGTTTGCTAAAATACGCTGCATATATCTCTGTCTCCTTTTAGGACTCAGCCTTGACCTGGCTGAGCCCCTGAGTGGCATCATTTCTTCCCTGATCTGGCTGTCATTCTTTGCCTTCCATTGCTCCCTCTCCATTACTGTGCCTGTGATAGTCTTCTGACAGATTAAAAAAAAGGAAAAGATAGATACTCTTTCATCAAGGTGTGTGCATTGGAACTGGAGAGCCTGTCATTCTACTTGTGCGTACCCTGCGTTTTCATCATGCAGGAAATTAATTCAATTCATCAGAACATCTCATCAAGGTGTGTTTTTTTTTCTCCCAATAAACCTTGGCCAGGCATTTTTATCAGTGTAAATCATAGTAATGCTTTCAATATAAGAAAATTTAGTCAATGTGTTTTTTGTGCTACCAAAAAAACCATAGTGGACAAAAATGCGAATGATACTTAGGCAGTACATTGTGCCAAGCAGTTTCTAACAAACAAAACCTACCAAAATACCTACATGTTTTTTGCAACATAGTATTAACAACTAGTAAGAAAATTAACAAGCAGAAATATATTAGAATTGCGGAAATGGTTTGGGTTAGAAGGGACCTTAAAGATCATCTAGCTTCAGCCCTCCTGCCTTGGGCAGGGAAATTAGTTAGTCCACAGAAGAAATAAAAGTGTATGGGAGACCTGGTCTGCCAGTTTTGGAAGATCAGCTCGGTCTTCTTGAATCCTTGATTTAATGCCCATAAACACCCATACAAACTCGAGAGAGGTACTGTTCTTTTAAGTTACAGCAAAACAATTCAGAGGGGATTTCCTTTAGCCTACCCAAATAGATATCTTCTTTGGCTATATCATGCAGCCCTAAGAAGTGTTCTTCTGTGTTACCACTGGCTGCAGCCATGAGCTGGACTGTCTGCCAGATTCTTGCATTTTGGGTATCTAATAGATCGGCAATCCTTTGTACAATGAGTCCTTACCTCGAGCGGTGTCTGTAGCTCTGTAGCAGCTCACTGCACTTTGTGGTTGGCCCTTATGACCACCCGTCTCAAAAAGCATGCTTACAGTCTTTTTGCTATTGCATTTAATACACCAAATATAAAAGCCTTCAATACCCGTAGTAGTAAGGTGACTTAAAATAAAAGGAGAATTGCTGATGCTATTAGTCTTTTCATTTTCAGTCAATCCCCCCTTTTGACAGGGGAAAATGGGAAGATTTCCTTAAAATTCTGCATTGTGAATTTATCCAGACCAACTCTTCTAGTAAGCTGTGCTGCACAGCAAATGAACTTTTCTGTGTATAAACTGTAAGGCAGATGACAAGGTTGTGGAGTTTGTTAGCTGTGTATGATGGAAGGAAAGCTTGCCGTGCTGGCATACTGCATGAGCAGTGAAAGTTTGTTAGCAGCATGAGTTATCATAATGGACAACAGGTGATATGGCTCCAACATATTGCTGAGTAGCTTTTGGTAAGCAGATCTTGCATTTCTGGGGGGCTGATGTGGCTGTGTGCTTCTAACATGCCTTGCTCTGGCATGGCTGGGGGGTCAGTTTCACAGATCTCCTGATGTTATGTCCAGGTCAGCAGCCAGCGTTGCTGTTCTTCCCAACCCTCTTGCTTTATCCTCTAGTGCTAATCAGCTATTGCCACATCTTGCGTTTAGGAAATGATGCATTGAAGCCACTTCAAGAAACTCCTGAGTTTCCGATTGTTGCCCTTTTGGAGCTTTTTGGTCTATTAGTTTCCTCCTCGTGGTTTAGCTGTAGAAGAAGGAGATGTGATGGCAGCTGCTCCTGCTGTTACTGGAAAACCTGCAGCAGGAAGATCTGCAGAAGGCTTGTAAAGCTGGTTGTTGCCTAATTGATGTGTCAAGTGCATTTCATTACACGGGGCTGCGTGTACCTTACAGTCACAACTGCAGAGGTGAACATTTGGTCTGGGTTTTATTTGAGGATGGCACCTCTTTTCTGACAGGGGAACTGTGGGAGGTTAAGTGGAAAGTTGCAGGACATTTTCAGATTGTTCCTTTCATGTCAATGACCAATCCTTTCGTGTAGAATCTGGCATTTGTGCTAAGTATGTAGGGTGCTTGCTCGGAATGTTAAGCATTTGTGTGTTAGACCCTCTCCCTTTACCCGCATAGAGCTTCTATCACAGATATAAAAGCAGAGACATTGAGATAGGGAAAAATCGACTACTAGGAAGGAATTTACTGTGTGTGCGTAATGCTAAGCATGTATGTTTCTTATTTCATAACTTAAAATACACAGATCACTTTTGTTTATAATGAGTGCTTGATGCTTGCTTACTTATTCATTTATTTTTCACATTAGGTTAGCCTACACAAGCCAGAAATTAAATTGGAATCACTGAAAGAAGATATTAAGGATTTTCTGAAGACATCAGGTTTGTAATACTTAAAATAGTTGAGATGTTGTTACCAGTTCAGCATGGAGGTGGTGTTAATTCTGGGTTGCGTGAGGCATTGACAAAATATACACAAATATAATAGTATGTGAGATCTTTTTAGATTATTAAACAGGATAGATAAAATCAATTGGGAAAAAGTTCTTGTATTCTGGCAGCATTTTGAGCATGCCGTGCAAAGAAGTGATTTTACCATTTTACAAGGTACTGATAATTTTCTTTTTTTTTTTCTTTTTTTTTTTTTTTTGAAAGTTATGAATGATACAAGACTTAAGTCAGTTTGAAAAATGGGCATTTTTCTTGTAGGTACTCCTTAGGGTAAATTACCTTAGGGTAAATTTCCAATTTCCATTGGAATTTGTAGGCTACATTATTCTATAATGTGAAGATTTGATGATAAGTGATGTAAGATTTGTAATCATAAGGAACACTCTATTTATAGTTATTTTAATGATACGATGGTTTTGAATAAATAGCTTATAATGGTTTAACCAAAGCCATATTGTAATTAATTGAACAGCAGATGGAAAGAAAGGATATTCAGCCCTTTTTACAGGCTTGAACTTGTAGTTTTTCCTATCTTTATTAGGTTAAGGTGTCTTTGTCTCTTCCTGTCTGTCCGGGATGTAGACAGGAATTGAGATAGGACAGAAAACTCCAGTGACTCTAGAGTAACCTCTGATTCATATTCCATTACTAATAATTCCTAAAGTTGTCTTCTGGATTTTTTTTTTATTTTAACAGGTTGGGAAAAGAAGCTTCAGAATGCTGTGTATAGTGAACTCAATGTGTGAGTTTATTTAATGTTTTAATGTAATAAGTTCTATTTACACAATTCCTTTTTTTTGTATATAAAGGTGTGTGATATGTTTCTATTAGCTGTAAGATCTGCCATATCAAAGGTGCCTGCTTCATTTCTGTTTTTGAAGTGCCATCATTTCTTTTTCATCCTAGTGAAAATATTGGACTCAAATGTATTTTATCACATTTTTAAACATTATTAACTTCTTTGTTGTTTTACTTCCAAAATTAACAAAAGTCATAATGTAATTATTGTGTACCTAAGGTAGTTACTGGAAATTAATTTTAAATTATTTTCAGATGTTTACAACAGTATTATATGCTTAAGAGATCTTTAAACTATGGTTTTGGATCTTTAAGCTTAGCGCATCAGTGCCCATCACGTTTGTGGTATGGTCATAAACACCATGAAATTTGAGAAGTTCTCTTATTATTATTGTTCAGCTCACTTTGAATTAGGCTTCTGGGAAGTATAAATTGCCTTTACACTCTGGCAAGGTGGAAAGGTGAATTTAATGACACACACAGCCCAAAATGCAACTATCTAATAAAAATGGTGTGTGCAAACAGATATTTCTGCTAATTTAACTAAGCTTTTTAGACTAAACAGTTTTGAATGGTATGTACATCAGTGCAAGGGACTTGATTCAGCAAAGTACTGTTATCTGTTAGGATTCCAGCAAGGAATCTGTAAGGATTCATTTTCATTATGTCTTTCAAGGGAAAATATTCACCCATCTTCCAGAGCAAAGCTTATGCTTTCTTTATGTTCACTAAAATAAGCTGCAAACAATAACGAAATCAACCCTGGAAAATAGAAATTATCTTTGGATACCATGATTTCATGGATATTCTGGGGAAGCCAAGAAACTGCATTGCTGAAATCTGTTAATATTAATTTCATTTTCTACATAAAATGCAGTGTCATTCAGAACGAATTTGTGGCAAGAGTGGCCTTACTTGTTAAAAATGGGGAGAAATTTAGGGCGCGGGAGGGTCCTAAAGCCATGGGGACTGATTGAATGCATTTAAATAAATGAAAATTCAAGCTCTGACATAAGGGGTTGTGGTTGTTTTTTTGTTCTTTTTTTTTTTGTTGTTGTTGTTGTTTTTTTTTCCCCCTAAGTTTTCTTTTCTGAAAGATGTTTGTTTAGTCTTGTTCCATCTTTTATATTTTGGCTTAGGGCAGCTCATGGATGGATATTCAACTTCGTTTAGATCAACATCACAAATTTTTAATTGCTTTGGACAGCTACATAATCACTGTAGATATAACAAAAAAAAAAAAATTCTCTCTTGGAAAAAACCAATTTCCTGGACAGTAAAAGTTCCAGAGAATCAGTCGTAAAGATGGCATGATGTCAAGAGGATAATATTCTAAAATACCTGATTTGTTCATAGAACTATTTGATTTTATTTACAAATATTTGAAATTATGATAAGACATTAGTTTTAGTATAAGAAGAGCTCCTGTTGAGGTGTTAATAATTGTCTTACATATATTTATATCCTCTGTGTCCGTAGGAAAGGATGAGGAAGAAATAATTTTAAAAAATAGTACTTACTTCTAGTTTTGATCATCATACACAGTGTTTTTATTAATGTTCTCATGAATGCTTATGTTATGTTTAGGTTCACAAATAATTAATAAAGCAAAATAAAAACACGAACATTGAAAATATACTATACTTTATTCAAGGTTTCCTTCACCATGTCATCCTGCAGCACCTCCTGAGCATATGAAAGAACCATTAGCTTATATGAGGAAAGCACAGGTTGGTCATTACCAATTTTACAGTTCTTATTAGTTTTTTGGTTTGACTATTTCAAATGTATTTCAGTTTTATTATTTCAATTTTAATATTATTGTACAATTTCTAGGGTATATAGTTTAGGAAAATTAAAAAAATTAATTGTGTGTGCATAGAGTTTAGTAATAATGTTGTATATGTAACATCTTACATATATACCAAAAATACTCATGAAAGAAGTATGATATAGTGGCAGGTGAGTGAATATTTTAGAACAGAGATTATGTGAAACTTAATATCTAAGGTAAAGGTAAAATTGTATTTAACTCAGCCGTGCCTAGAAATATATTGCAGTATTCTCTTACAAGTTATTCAACAAATTGTGTTACTTTTTCAATCATATTGTTGCTTATTGCATTAAGTCTTATTGTGCTGCACTGGGTTTTCAGTCTGTAGCATCTGGGTACAAAGATTATATTAAACAAATTTTTGACTGTGATATGGAATGTAATGCCACAATTTACTACCTGAAGATAATCACTGATATAAATGAGTGCTAACATGAAAAACACAGAGGTACTTATGTGTGTGTTTATATATGCGTATGTTTGTCTGAACCAGTTTCATTGGCTATTATTTAATAGAAGTGTATATAATACCTAGGTTACACAGTATTTTTATTACTATGTCGAAAGAGCATTTTTTCTTATAGTTTAGAAAAGAAAAGGCAAGTCCTGTGTATACTAGTTTCAAAGTTTCACTGACCTGTTTCAAAGAGCATCATGCATCACTATCTTCTTTCAAATTCTTTCTTGAAATACAAATCCTTTTCACAGGGAAATATTGGTAAGTGGTGATAGTTAGAAAGTTGCATAAATACATGGCTAGGGGATTAACAAGATGTTTTCCGGATGCACTGATGTATGTGTAAACATTCCATTTTCAAGATACACTCATGTTTATCACTGTAGGTAATAGGCCTGTAAGAAAACAAGGATGGTCAGAGCAGTTGAATCCCAACTAGGTTTTATTCTGTTACTCTTTTGAATAAGGAACAGTAAACAATGTAAAAAGTTTATGAAGTCAATGTTTCCATGATTTTTTTGTTTATAATATTTGGAAGTAGCTAAAATGCAATTACCCAGATTGCTAATACCGTATAGGAGTAAACTAGAAGTGAAAACTTACTAATTTATTTCCACTAAGTATCAGAAAACTGATTAATATTTTGAAGGTAGAAGACTGGTTTTGTTTTATTTGTAGGTAGATCTTTTTCCCCTTACTTCTCTTTTAGCATCACAACAGTTGGAGAAGAATACTTTGATGCTATCAACAATATTTGTCCTAGTAGAAAAATGTTTTCCATATACATCATATTTGATTTTTATTATGCACAGGCATGGTTTAAAATGCTGGTTCCATTGTTATGAGTTCACTGGCATTTTCTTTATCCTTTTTTATCTTAATTAATTTTGGTCTGCTTCAGAATTCTAGAAAGAAGGGTAATACTCTCTGGAAACTGTATTATTTTGATATTGCTTATTGGAATGACTTCGAATCAGTAATTAAAACTGTATTTGCATTTTTTTGCAATAGATATTAAAATGTTCATGGTTAACCCCTTTCATTCTCAAATTGGTTGTTTTCTGATTCTTAGGTGGCAGTCTGAAGTTTATGTGCTGGATTCTCTTCATTATGTCAAAATACAAAGAGTTTTCTAGGAAATGATGGAGCATTAATAGCAATGAATAGTAATGCTATAAATCAGTCATATGCTTGTGGTATTATTCAGTGTAGAAAAAGTACTGCCATTAATATTTACATTTTTGAATATTAATGTAACATGCTGTATATTTTCTAGTTATGCATGCTGTAGCTGGAGAGCTGTTCCTGCAGCTGGGCTGAGGTACATCATTAGGTGCAGCTGCTTCAGTCTGTCTTTGATTAGGTCTTTCCTACACAGAAACCCTTGTTTACTTGTTTGTTTTGTTTCTTGAAAATGGACAGATAAAATATCTAGGACCTTTCTTAAAAGCATCAGATCATTTTACATCTCTGCTGTTCTCTGTGCTAATTGGTTTGGTTACAGTTTTGTGGGGATAGATTGCCTATTCCCACCTTATTAAACAGCAGAATTAATACTTACGCATCTTAATGCAGATTAGGTGTTACAACTAAATTCTAGGATTAGAAAATGTAGGTTTTGCTAATTAGCTTTACTGCCCAGCAGAGACTGGCATGAGTTGAAAAATCCTCAAATCCGTTAGACTTCTTTGTTAAGTATTTTGGTATCTGTATTTGGATGAGGTAAAATGATGCAAGCCTTGGCAACGGTTTGGTTCTCTCTGAGTTCACTGGGAAAGTCTTTGCTTCATTTAGGAGAACTGCTGCAAACAACAACATAGAAGTGAGGTGAACAACATAAAGATAAGAACAAAAAGAACTAAAGAGAAGAATAAGAAGCTGCGTGGAAAGAAATGTTACAAAGTGTTTCCAACCATTACACCTCCCATGAAGCCATATTCTGATGGTGTTATGTTTAAATCTTACAAAGCTCACAATAAGGCAAACAATATAAATCTCAACAGGAACTCTTGTCCTGATAGTCCCATAATATATACCTCATAATAATATATAGTCCCATAATATATACCTCATAAATTTGCACTACTATGTTTTAATGCAGTTCCTTTTTCTAGTACTTAGCTGTATGCCCAGAGCTTGCTGTGTCAGGTTGTTTTTGTTTGTTTTTAAAGAAATGTAAACCAAGTAAGCATTAAAAGGAGATGAGTAGATAAGAAATAATGCCCCAGCATCCAGTTAAAAGGAATAAGGAGCAAGAAAACAGGAAAGAAGAAGCCAATTCAATGTAGGGGTAGGTCTGCTTGGCTCCAGCAGCTACTTTCCACATAGGAAAGGTGTTGCTTTACGAAGTGAGGCAGCATTAAGTTAACTTCAAAGGAAGCTGAGATACTGTACTGGCTCGGGAGAGCCCATATAGTTAGATGCTTATTTTTGTTTGCTGTTCTTTACAATTCTGTTCTATTATTTCTCAATCTGTTTCTGATTAAAAGAGTTTCTCTGAAATTTGTGCAGTGAGAGATGTAACTCTGGATGATCTTTCTTGAAGGTATGGCGGTTCTTAATGCTGCTGGCGTGCATTCAGTAAAATGAGAATTCTAATAAACTGCATAAGGAAGTCTTAAGGGTAACTCAGTGTTTCCCTTAGTAACGTCAGCTACTTAGCTAAAAATGCAAGGACCTGAAAGGGTCCTGCAGGGACTTCTGACCCCACTTAAGACTTACAGGAAAACAGAAAACCGTATTTGTCTATATGCTAGCTGGTTTGTTCCTTTCTTCAGTGAATTCTTTACTTCTATGTGTCCATCCAAATTTGTGAAGATCTTACTGAAGTGAAGCTTTACTAAAGCAAATCCTCACCTCCTACTGTTTATGTTTTCCTCTATTCCTCTTTGCTCATTTTCAAGTCTTGAATTTTGAAGGAAGTCGATATATAAACAACAGACTTGATTGGAAAATTGCCTTGGAGTCCATTACTGTATTTGCTGTTAACATTTTGCCCAGCTAAGACCAGTTTCCCCATATTGTATGTGCTATGCAGACACGCAGTCAAAAAAACTTTAAGACTTCTAGGTTTACATTTACAAGCTAGAGCACTCTCCAGCCCTATTTAAAATATGAATAGAGTTACCATTGATTTCAGTTGGAGCGTAGGGACTAGAAACTTTCTAAGATGTGAGAGAGATGTTCCCATCCACATCCTCATTTCTCCCAGAAGAGATAAGTAATCCCCAGAGTACTTTCTTTCTTGAAACACTTGGAGAAACATTTAAATGACAATACTACATATTAAATTTTAATGTTGTGACTGCTGAAGATCTGCTTAAAATGTTTTCCTTCAGTAGTAAATGCACCTTCTCTCATTTCTAAATATCTTTGAGAAAATAGACTTGAGTTCTTGAATAGTTGATGAAGAAAATTGGTAATTTCTTTGAGAAGTGTTAAAGTCAAGAGAAATTTGGTAAAAAATTATGTCATTCCTGAAAAAATTTGTTTCTTGTTATGGAGGTTGGAGTTAGGGGATGTTTGGACTTAACATAAAAATGCCACGTATTGACTTACTTGCCTGTATCCTACATTTAATTAGGCATCTAATTATCAGAGAAACTTCAGCACTATATGGTTTTGATAGCCAAATGAAAAATTAAAGAGCATCAGAACTAGAGCAGTGCCAATGTATTTGCTAGCTTTTCTCCTTTTTTTGAAATTTACAGGTTTTGATTAAAGAAAATATACCCAATGAAATCTGTGGCCAGACATCTTGAATTCTGCTCACCGGCCAATTCTTGTTGGGTACACAATGAAAGAATCACATTTCTCTCTGGTCTTCTAGGAGAATGAATTTTAGGATTTGTTGTAGTAAGGAAAAATCTGTAACCTAGTCCTACCTAGTTTATGCAGTTCGAATGAATTTCTGTTTAGTTTATTTGTTGTCCATCCAGTTTCATTTAACTGCAGTGAAGGTTTTTTATGTGACTTTGTATTTTTTATATCTTGGCATATCATGTTTTTTAAGTTTTGGTCTTCATGGTTTTACTTTGTATTTTTTTTAACTGCTACTAATACCTCTGTGTTCTTTGTTTCCGTTTGCTTATATGGTGTAGTCCTCGTGTTCTTTCTCACTTCTCATTTCTTCCAGCAACAAACCACCATCTTCAGCAAAATAGGGTACTGTAAGTGCTTTGTTCCCCACCATGAGAGAATAAATAGTTTTGAGTCATGCTGTTGTGTAATTGTGGCATTTGGAAGATGTTGAAGACAGGAATACAGTGAGATAAAAATATTACACAGAATATTATAAAAATTACTGTAATCGGGAAAACATTTGTGGCAGTCAATACTGAATCTGTTTTGTTTATAGAAGAGAAGGTAAAGGGATGACTTGACTGTGGAAAAAAAATTACTGGTAAAAGCTAACTATTGTGATTGATAGATCTTGCCTATAATTGCTTCATTTTAGCTTCCACTTACGAGGTGTAATCTTTATTATTATTATTATTATTGTTTTTTATTATTATTTTTTTAATTATCATTTGAACTTCTGCTCTTCCCTTCGTTTACTTCCTGTCTAATAAACTGCAGCCCATTTCGGACAGAACTTAAGGAGTTTAAATGGCTAGATGGTATCTAACTGTTGTAAAATTTGTGGCTAGAGCTAATTACAAATAATAAATAGAGTTAAATGAAATTAACAGGAGTCCTTACAGTCATTTGGTTGGAGCTTGACTCATCATCCACAGAAAACCGAATTAAATATAAAACCCACCGGTGCAGCTGTAATCACAGAAGCAAAATCCTAAGTCAGTTGACTAGGATGTCAGTACTAGTTGGCATTAATTTCAGGGGAATTATCCACAGATCAGGCACCATCTGGGAAGCTTGAAGTCTAATGCAATAGTCAGAAGAATCTGATTGTTGTTTAAGCTGTCCATTTGCTACTGAAGTATTTTTTACATCTGTTTTTCTTTTTGATAAGTTAATTATTTCCTGTGGATTATTTTAGAACTACTCTTTGAACATAGCAGAACACCAAATTTCTAATTTTTTAAACATCTGAGAGTCAATACCATTTCCAATACCTTCTGTGGAGAAAGACTTGCATCCTGTTCAGATCACAAAGTGGAGGAGGTATTCTCAATGCATGATTCATTGCTCTGCTTTAATCATTTGTTGCTCTTGAGGAATTTGTTAGATGTTGTTATATAAGGAATCTTGAGCATTAGGCATATGTCGAAAGTCGGTGACTGTGAAATGTATGCATGTTAGAGATCAGAAATTTGAGGAATTCACTTTTCTGGTTCTTCATTGTGATGTAGATGATGAAATCTATTTGCTCTGTTGTTTCCATTTAAACAACCATATAAACTTTCCCTTTATGTTTTTGCAGATGTCAGTCAGTGATTCTTGTTATCTTTCCTTACGTATGACTTTAGAAAGCTGCTTATTGTCAGACATGGTAAAATTGGAGAAAAAAGAAATTTTATGTAATATAGGGGTTTTTTTGTGTGTGTTTCAGGGAAGCTGGGAGAAGCGAATTTTAAAAAGTCTAAATAGCATGTGCACAGAACTCAGTATCCCTCTAGCGCAGAAGGTAATGTATTGCTCAATTCCTGTTACCAAACTGACATTTCTTTAGAAATTAAGCCTGATCTTGCATTTTTGTAAAGTAGTGTTTGTTTTATGCATGGTTATCAAGAGCTGCAAGACGGCTATCCAAATTGTTTTAATGCAGAATTGTTTTCAGAGATCATGGCCATGTATGCTTGAGCTGAACTTAAGAGAAGTTGAAGTCTATAGATAGATCTTCCTCTGCTGTTGCAGTAATTAGCCTCTTGAGGGAGCAACGTGGAAGAGCTAATTGCTATGTTCATTGCTTTTAATAGAACATTTTTGTGTGCAGACTCAGCCGTATGGCTTACAGCTGCATGGATGTACTTTGTTTGCTGGATCATATGTGTCTAACCCACTGTTTTTATAGTTTTGTTGCCCTCTTTATATTTTGATGAAGAATATAGAGAAGTAAAAGAGATGTTATTTATATGCATTAACTATATTATATATTTTATATGTGGCCCAAGACAATTCCTCCTCACTCAGTGTGGCCCAGACAAACCAAAAGGTTGGACACCCCTGCAACTGGTGCTTAAGAGAGAAAGATACTAGCACGTCATTTCTGGTTCTCTTTGACATTCATTCTGCGTTGATTTCTGTATTCGTTTAGCAGCTTTAAAATCAAAGATCACGGAACTGGATAGTACTGTTAGAATGTTTTGTTCTTTATTTTTTTCCTGTTACAATGTATACAATTTTCTCTTGGATATATAGCAATATGGTTTTCTCTACAATATGATTTATCATAAGAGATAAAAGATGCACTTGGTTTTGCTTTTCGTGGCTGTGCCGTGGATGGGAATTTGAGGACAAAGACCAGCAGCTCTAGGGAATGAGCAGTAAATCCTCAGTTATATGAATCTGCCCACCAAATAGCCTAAAATTCAGTAGTAAACCCATAAAACTGTTTAATTGCCACCTTTCTTTTCCTTGAACTGGAACCTGGGACTTCATGCAGTTTTTAGCTTTGGATTTTTTTTTAGCAAAATAAGTTTGTGTTGCTAGTGCAACCTGTTTTGAAAAGTGATATTATTCATTTACATATTTGAAATAGGCATGCTTTTGCTCATTCTGTTTAAAAAAGAAGAGTTACTGTCTTGGTGACTTTCAGAGGCCTGCAAGTGAGCAGAAAGAACTACTTAATAAGTGGAATGAAATGGGGACTGATGAACCAGGTAAAATCAACTGAATTTTTGTGCATTAAATTTTTGTGCATAAATAAAAAGTCAATTACATGTTATTTATCAGTCAAAGATCAACATAATCACTTCAAGGTAAACTAATTTCAGTCTTTTTTTTCTGATTTATGGTGTTTAATTTTGCATAAGAATTCACTTCATTGGCTGATGACCAGTCACTATAGCACATTTCATTCAACAATCTACAATGATATAATAAAACATACCAAAAAAAATTATTTTATGAATATAATGTCACTCTTATGTCTGAAAGTGGTTCAGTCTGAAAACTTATGTGGAATCAATAAGAAGCTTTCTAGGACTACTGTTCACTTAAATACTTGGGATTTAGAAAGCCAAGGCACTGACTGATAGCGTAATCTTGGTGAATGTGTAATGGTTTTAACCATGATATTTGGGATAGTGTTATTTTAATCTTTGCTGTAAGACATAATTGAAATTGCTGGATTGTGGTTTTTTTTTTGCCTTTTTTTTTCGTCTCGTTTGGTTTTAAGATATCATCATTGAAATCTTATTTCAGATCTAAGCCTCTTCAGGCCTGTTTATGCACCTAAAGATTTTCTTGAGGTAAGTATTCATGAAACAGCTCAGCGATTGCATTGCATCTTTATAATCTTTTATGTGAGGTAGAAAATGTATTTTTTAAGTGTCAAGGAGACTAGTAAGCAGTACAATTTGTTGTTGTTCTAAAAAAGCCTGATTAGTATGATGGAGATGATTGTCCATGGAGTGATGTAATGGAAAGATCATAAAAACGATTTGCAGTATTTTAAATTTTTCTTTTCTGGGTGATTGTCAATATACAAATTTACACTGAGATAGAGACTAAGAACAGTACTGACAGTGTCCCAGAACAGTCTGTGAGGCCAACCCTTACAATTCCCTTGCTGTTACATTTTGCAAACCTTTCTCTATTAAAAGATCCTTCTGTCATTCATGTTAGTTTTTGTAGCTTATCCAAGGTCCTTCCTCTTTTTAAGACCTGTGTCTAATCAGACCATTTGTTAAGGTTAATGTGTTTTATGAGAGTTTACTTCAACTTAATACTAGTCTGATCTCTTGGAGTGAGTGTCTGTCAGTGACCAGAGTGTATCGAATGTGCTCAGGGTCCATCTTGGTTGAGACATCTCTGTGACATGAACTAAGGACAGTAATTGGGAAGGATCCAGAAATTCTCTGTAAAGACTCACTCTTGTTCTGAGATAAGTTGCCCATGTGGTCACATCCATAGCAGGAGCTCATACATTTATCAGATAACTAGACAAGTCAGACTGTTAAAGGTGGCTAAATGTTAGGGTGTCTGCCATGGTGTTTCTGTTTTGTTTTGTTTTTTAAATTTTTTTTTAAAAACCTTCAATATCTGTGATGATTCTGTAGTGCTGAATACATTTCTAATTTGTTTATGTGATGGCATTTGAGGCAATTTGGCATTTATAGCAGATGACACAGTTTTTATGACTCCAGATTTTGTTTACAAAACAAAATGCTATTATTTTCTTTTTTTAGCTGCAGTTTTAAATTGTATTTGTGATAAACTTCTCTTTCTCTGAAGAACAATCTGTTTGAAACTAACTTTTCCTCTGAGAGCAATTCTCCAACTTCGTAATTGATTACAAATATTAAACTGCAATACATTAAGGTGATAAATTACAATATGTGAAGTTGGTAGACTGATGTGTGAGTGAAATTTTAGGTCATCTGAGATTGTGAAAAATCAAACATAAAATAGAACAGGTTGGAGTTTAGAGCTTTTTGTCTGTAATCAAACAAAATCATTACAAAAAAAGAGATTATATGGTTGCTGAGTCTTTAAAATCAGAAATGACAATACTGCTCACCATTTTGCATGGTTCAAGTATAGAATGTCCTAATAAAGCACAATAGAAGGTTAGGGATTGAAATAAGATTGAAAATAAAATTTAAAAAATCCTTATTTGTATATCTTGTCAGTTATACAGGAACTACATCATCAAGAGCCTGACAGTATAGATTTTTAGAGTTGAGATGACTTCCTCATTTACACAATAGAATTTAGAAGTCTACTACTGAATGATCAGTCAGAGTTCACGTTTTAATATTTGATGTGATCCAGTACAAGTTTAGTGGAATATCTTTTGTAGTGGTAGAGAAGATTGATTGTATTTGTGTCTTAAGTATGAATTGTTTTGTTTATTAATTGTGAACACATTTCTGAATCCAACAATAAAATTTCTATCCATTTTATTACATTTCTAAGGAGCTCCTCTTTTCTATTTAGTGATATCTGAAATTTTTAATTAAACAAATTTTAATTTATTCTGTTTTCCATCACTGTAGTAACAATCAAGTTGTGTATTTAATCTTGAATCTGTAAACAAATCCATCTTTGTTTTAGACTTATCCAGGGACCCTCAGGGTCACTTTTTTTTTTTTTTTTTTAATATTGTTTTCTTTCCAGAGTTTTCAGGTTCTTTCATTAATCTTTTAATTTACAAGTCTGGCAGTGAGTTTATATGGTATTAGAATATTCAAAAGACTGGGAATTGTAGAGATAGAATGTTGTAGAATTTCATAAGAGCTGGAAACTTACCTTAGAAAGAATCCATGCCAGCTTAACATTATACTCTCAAAACATGTACCCATGGTTAACAGTATATATCAGATTAAATCCTTTTTTATATCCCAGTGACTTATCTTGACTTTGAGTCCTTGTCTCTTAAATTTTAGCTTTACTTAAGATTTTTAATTTTGTGAAAAAGTTTCTCAAACAGAAGAAGGTTTTTTTGGGTATTGCTATTTAGTAAGAAATTATTTTAATTTTGATTGAATGCTACGTAGGATTGCCAGTGTCAGAGCATGAATAAAAATTCTTTCAGAAAAAAGGTAGTGCTGTAGAATATCCTAGATACTGTAGCCATCAGAAAGCTTCAAATAGCTTTGGGAAAGAAGCTAATTTTAGTGAAGACACTGCTATGTAGCCAACACTTAATTTTTCAAAAAAGCATTCTGCTTTTTCATTTCATAATTTGGGCTTGCTTTTCAAAGTAGTATATGTTTGCTTCTTGAAAGATGTTGACTCCTTTATGATTTTGAAAATGTTGATTTAGAGTTTGATAATTTGCTCCTGTATATATGATAGTTGCAGGAAATGGTTTTCTGCCAAATGTACAGTTTGCAATATTGATTTTGAGAACAGATCTCAATGTAAATTTCTGAAAGTGTGCAAGGAATGACACAGCTACCATTTTTAAGGTATTGATGAATCTTCGAAACCCAAATTACGAAAATGGAGAACAGCCTAGTTTCAGAAATCATCTTGGGCTAATTCAGGTTCCTCTAAAAGTTAAAGATATTCCAGAATTGGTAAGTATATTCTTTCTTAAAAAGAATTTTCTATAACAATTATTTTGCCTTGCTAATGACAAAGATTCTAAACAATAATAGAGAATATTAAAATTGAGATAAGTTTTTCCTTTTGAACATGGAAATCAGTATAAACATATAGTGGGTCACTAGTTAAAACACACCACAGGGAAGTTTTATGAAAAGACATTTTTAATGAACAACAAAACATAAACAGTAAATTGTCTGTCAGTTTGGAAATTTGCATTTTGTGCCACGCAGCTATTGATTTGTGCCAAATATATGCCTATGTATATTTTCTTCACTTTTTTTTTGTGAAAGAAAACTTTGAATGTGGAGTTTATCTTAATCCTCCAGTTTTATTTGAGCTGCACAGGATCAAGTAATCTGACAATCAGTTTCTGATTTTTTTCTTAAATTAATTCTAAAATCTGTTATACTGTCAGACTGTAAATGACAGGAAGCACCTGAATATAAGTATTATCACTGGATGATAGGAGAGATGTTCTTAATGCCCCACTGATAAGGTTCTAAGGATTTGTACTAGTAGAGAAACTTGCATCTGGGCTGAGAAACAGCTGGGAATTAGAGATCCTTAACCTAGTCTTTTGTTTACCACTTTATTACATCCAGGGATAGCTCATAGTCAACGTGAAGACTGAAACTAGAGTAAGGATTGATGTGAGATTCTTCTCTTTTTAAAAACCTGAGCTCGTATTTCTTATATATGCATTTAAAAGAAATATCTTTGGAGTAGAAAATATTTGCATTTATCCTTTCAGAAGAAATCTTGTGATTTAGAGAATTAAACACTGTTAATTACTTTCTTATGGTTTTGTTTCTTTTCAGAAGGAAGACTTCAGTGAACTAGGCTTAAATATAGGACAGCTGGGTATTGATGATTCAGCACAAGTGCCTCCTGGTTAGTTAATGCTGTGCTTCACTCATTTAAATAGAACACTAATGCATAGAATATGGTGCAAATATCAAATAATCCTTGTATTCCTTCCATAATAAATCATAAATATTTAAATATTTGTTTTGTAACTAGATTTGTAGTGATTTTCTTGGTAAAATACAGCTAGTAACAGACATTTCAAATATGGAGGATCAGATTTGAAGAAGATTTTAAAATCATCAGCTTCAGTTGAAAATATGTTAATTTCAGGTGTCCGAACACTTCTGGATCAAGTCTAGAGGACAAAATTGCCTGTCTCCAAAAATACAGAACATAGTGGTAAATCTTAAGTCAGCCATGTAGTGTGATACGGCTAACAGAAATATGTACAAATGTCTTATTTTTCCTTGTATGCAATTTTTCCTGTAGAACCAAGTCTTAAAATGGTCTTTCTGTGTAAAAATGGAAAACAATACATTATGAAGTTATTTTTCTTTCTAAAAGGAAATTGACCTAATTAAAAGTCTTGGTTCTTGCGGCATAGTGCTAGTTTTGTCCCTCGGACCAGAAGAAATTCTTTAGTGTTATTCTTACTTCTTGAAAAAGAACATTGATGCCAATGCAGATAAATTTTTAATGACATCACATTCAGCTGATTTTTACTGCTAGTGATGTATAGTAAAAATATAGAGTATTTTACTAGGTCTTTTTTTCTCATTTAATTTTTGCAGTTAATTTCTTCTTTATTTTCTAGAATTCTTTGAAAATGAGCATGTACGTATTGGACAAAAAGGTATGGATCTATTTTCATCTTTAAAAAAAAACAGCTGAGTAGTTAACAAAAACATGTAGGAATTTTATATCTCATATGCCTTTACAATTTTAACGAATTAGGCAGGCTAAAACAAAATGTAGTCAATAACACCACTGTAATTTAGAGAAGGATGAAAAAGCAAGCATTGCAGTCTACCAGTAGCTATCAGATAAGTAGCTCCACAGATATTTCATTAAAATGAAAGAGGAAGTATAGCCATGCAGCTTTTTGCTGATAACTTAACTTATGCCACTGCTGAATTTCATTTTAAAATCAAAAGATTCTGGACTCTTTTTCCCTGCAAACACAGTTCTCATTAATGCAATGGGTTTTACATTACGTTGGTCTGTGCGTCAGAGCAGAATATTTTAATGGTTATTTTCAATTGCAGAACTTGCTAAACATTGCAGTATTTAACCACCACATATACAACTTTTTCTGAAAGAGTTCAGGGTTTTTTTTGAAGGACTAGAAATGATCTGGAAAGGAATAAGCATTTATTAGCTCGAGTTTGCTTATAGGAGCATACATACAAGGAATGTTTGAAATCCATCAATATCTACTACTTACTGTCTCTTGTGATTTCTGCTAAACATTATCGAAGAAAAAATAGGGTTGATGCCATCCCAGAAGTCCTCCATCCCCTTTTTCTGTTTCACTAACGAAGCACTGAACGAACTTTCTTTCTTCTCCTTTTTGGTCCTTTTTCTGTCCATTGTCTGTTCTTTGATCCAAGTGCAACTCATTAGGATACTGTCTGTTTCCCTGTTCTTTTCCATTTTGTCCCAGTAAATTCTCCACTTGAGCTTACTGAGACATTTAAATCCACTATGTAGTTTTTACTTCTCATCCCTTGTCTGTGTAGAAAAGCCACTATTACACAGATTGTCCTAGCTTTTCATGTATGTGAAGACACAGAGTCTTGTAAAAACTGTAAGCTGAAGTCTTGACCATGTATATATTTAATTTCATTCAGTTGGAATCGTTTTGCATGCTCCATTGGATGTTATTTATAACCATGGCTGTCACGAATGCATTGATTTTCTTTTATGTAAGACATTATGTAGTCTGAGGAGCTGCCTTTATTATATTTTAATTTGTAATTCATTGTATTGGAAAACTGATCTTGTGTGTAGCAAAACTACTTTTTCATACTTTGTGTCTCAGTAAGAAATGGTAAGGTAGACACTCATGGACACTGAGATGAATCACAGTCTTTTCTGAAATTTTGTGGGGAATGCAGGAATGTCTTTTCTTTTTGTCCTTTAGGGGAAAAAAAAGACATCACACAAGATCTATGTTAGAGCTCTGCAGGTTAAACAGAAAATACCAGTTTATTAAGTACTTAAGAAGAGAGGGAAAGAGAGGAGAAACAATTCAATAGGTTTTTGAATCCAAAACTCATCCTTCCATGTCATTACTGATATGGTGAATATAAAATACAGTTAAACTTATAAAAGCAAGTTGTTTCTGAGAGACTACAGATAGGATACAAATCTGGAAGGTTCTGAATACCAGAGTGACACTGATCTGTTGGCAGTTGTTCAAGATTTTTGGTTTTCTAATCTATTATAACTTAGTTTTTTAATCATAGACTAGCAGTCAAACTGGAAAATCCAAAATCAATTTAAGTATCATAAATTCTTCAATGAAATTGATATTTTCCGTCTGGAGATTATTTATATTACAGTTCACAGTACTTTCCAAAATATTCAAATACTTTCCAAAAGTCAGTCAGCTAGGTAATAAGTCTCACAGAAATATTTTCCCAAACCTATCTCTGTTGTGAAAGACATTTCAGGTGTTAAGGTACTGTTAATTACATAACCTTAGTGGGAAACAACACTTCTGGTGGACTAGAACAGCTAAACATGCCTGTCCTTCAAGTTTATGGATTTTAGTTAGGAGGTAATCTGGCTTAGGGTTACTGGATTCAGGATGAGGCTCTCGTAACAGAGTAGCCTAAATCTTCACAAGAAGGACCTGTGTAGGCGAATCTGGCAATAGTAGAGTATTAGTTTATATCAGTCTGAAGGAAAAGTAAAATCTTCTGAGAAAGTCGTTATTCAGGAATAATCAGGAAAGATGGGGAGAGACTCTTTTATCAGGGAGTGTAGTGACAGGACAAGGGGGAATGGTTTTAAACAAAAAGAGGCTAGGTTTAGATTACATGTTATGAAGAAATTCTTCACTGTGAGGGTGGTGAGGCACTGGAACAGGCTGCCCAGCATTCAAGGCTGGGTTGGATGGGGCATTGAGCAACCTGATCTAGTGAGAGGTGTCGCTGCCCATGGCAGGTGGGTTGGAACTAGATGATCTTCTCTTCCAACTTCCAAGAAGAAAAAATATATAGTAAAATTGAAGAAAATAAAATTTATATTCTCCAGATTATGTGTAGTGGAGTTGAGAATGCATGACTTTGAAATGGAAAATTCTCTCACCACAGTGATCAGTGTTAGCAATCTGGATAGTTAACATAACAATAGGGGAGATAAAAAAGCAGAATAAGTGGCAATCTCATTTTTCACATGAGATACCACTCATACAGGAGAATTTTGTGGCTATGTATGGCTGCTTGTACCACTTGATGCCAGCCTAGCAGCTGCATCTTGACTTACGTAGAGATGCTTAAGTGCTATTTTACCACTAATGTACGTCAATTGCCTTATTTCCTAGGGAGCCACTTAAAAACTGGATTGTGGAAGCCAGACCTTTTAGATATTTTCTCTTCAGCTAATGCTTGCAACATGGTAAACTAGACTGTAAGCCCAGTTCCTAAATCTTCATGTTATATATCTATAGGGCTAAACTGTGTTCCAGCTATCAGTGAGAGAGGTCAAGTATTATCCTTACTCTCATGCATTTTTTGTTGCCTGCATGCGTCTTATTTGTGAAATAAATGTTTGAATTCTCTCCATATAACAAACACCACCAAAAATAAATCTTTCCGAATGATTACTTGCACAAAAAAACTGTAATAACCTAAAAAAGCTGAAAAAAGGAGGGCATCAAATTTAAGTGAAATAAAATGTTTCTTGATAATACAGTCTTCTATTCCTTTTATATTTTTATATTGCCCTAACAGACCAATACCCATTTTGAATACATAGATATGTTAAAGAACTCTGTTACTTTTGATATCAACTCAATTTTCATTACTTTTTTTTAAAAAAAAGGTAAAAATTAAAGTACTTGATAGTCTAATAAACTTTGGAAATCTTAAGTTACTGCAGTTTGTTACTTGCTTCGTTTTTTACAGTTTTAGCAGAGCAAGATAGTGCTGCAGCACAGCAGTATGTTCGTCAGGGATGTCCAACAGCACTGCGAGCTGATCTGTGGGCCCTCATTCTGAATATTTCTAATCAGCCAGAGGTAAGGAGCAAACTGAGAGTAAAATGTGAAAGTATGTACAAACACATTTTTTAGTGATCTTTTTCAAGAATGGAAATGTTCTACTGAGTTTTCACAGTAACTGATACACATTTTACAAGAAATACACACGTTCCTGTAAGAAACCTCATTGCTGTCATGAAGTCTTTTGTGCTCTTGTCTAATTTTTCAGCAAGTATATGAACAAAATGCTATGGAACAAACTGTTGATTTGATCTGACTAGATTCTGAGGCTTTCCTACGTGGTGCAGATTTTTTTCAAAAGGGACAAGAAGTCCCAGAAAGATCATAGAATCATTAGAGTTGGAAGGGACCTTTAAAGGTCACCTAGTCCGACTCCCCTGCAGTGTACAGGGACACCTACAGCTAGATCAGGTTGCTCAGAGCCTGGTCCAGCCTGACCTTGAATGTCTTCAGGGATGAGGCTTTCACCACATCTCTGAGCAACCTGTTCCAGTGCTTCACCACCCTTACTGTAAAAAACTTTTTCCTTAAATACAACCTAAGTCTCTTCTATTTTAGTGAGTAACCATTTCCCCTTGTCCTATCTCCACATACCCTGCTGAGGAGTCTGTCCCCCTCTTTCTTGTAGCCCCCCTTTAGATACTGAAAGGCCGCTGTCAGGTCACCTTGGAGCCTTCTCCAGGCTGAACAGCCCCAGCTCTCACAGCCTGTCCTCATAGGGGAGGTGTTCCATCTCTTGGATAATTTTAGTGGCCCTCCCTCTGGATGCACTCCAACAGGTCCATGTCTCTCCTGTGCTGAGGACTCCACATCAGAAGACTGAAACTCTCTTTTTTAAGTTTTATAAAAAGAAGATTTGTATGCCTTTTTCCTGGCTGTTTGAGCTCGTCATCATCTGTATATACATATCTTATAAATTGCTTTATGTATGTGATTATATATGCTTTATATATGTGGCGTGTTTGTACAGCAGTGTTTTTTCACAGTACTCTGTATTTTACTGAAGTCCTCAAGAGTGAAATCTTTTGCAGCACTAGAAGACAGTATGTCTAGTATTTTCACACCTTAGGAAGTTAGATACTTAAGTCATTGCAGAATTGTGAGTATTTTGATACAAAATTTTGTTTGCAAAACAAATAACACGTGCTGATGTAAGTTTAGTCATAAATGTGACAATTTGACTGTATTCCTTGAAGATGTAGTCACTTTCTCATAACACTGAGGCACTTACTGGTAACTACAGAGTGCAATGATAAGACATTATCCTTAAAAATGAATCTGAATCTTAGTCATTGACAACTTACCTAATGAGTATTTGTGCTAAAACAAATCTTTAATAAAGTTATCTGGCTTGGAATTAGAATTACTTAGTTTTTTCTTTTTTGAAGAACTAGAGTAGGCTTTTGTTTCTAGCAAGTAAAAGATTAAATCCTCTGTAGAAAGAGCTGTTGAAATCTTAATCAAGATGCTCAACACAAGATTTAAGTTCTTTTAAATTATTAGGCCAGCTTGAACTTCAGAAGTCATTCTCTTTATGAAAGCAGGAGTGAATTCATGTGAAATGAATGTTGTTGATTACACTGCATCTGTTTATATTCTGTTACGTCCTATGCACTCCAAGAACATTTTCACCTTTATGTAGAAAGTAAAATAGTTGACTAAAAGTCAAAGGAAAAAAAAAGATATTTCATTTTGTCTGCATCTAAAGCATGAGATCGTATGGAAATAGATTTATTAAAATCTAGTTCCTGAAATTGACGTGGACATTTTTCAGCAGTCAATTTTTTTTTTTAAAGAGGAACAAGCTGTTTTTATGTATTTATCAGACATACTGTTATGTCCTTTCAAACTTAACTCTAGCTTGTAGTAGTTTTGAATGTGTTTATAGTATGCATGAAGTGTGAATGTTTTAGATGTCATCAAAAGGTTAGTCTCTGCTGTGAGACTATTAGCTCAATTTACCATTAGATAAGCTAGAGAACAGTGCATTTGCAGTTTGATCACATCTGCTCGTGTATGCATTTTTACTTGTAGTAAAGAATAAGGCGTCTCCAACTTACTTCACGTAGACATTGATGTGAGCACAGCTAATACACTCTCCTTCTGAGATTCTGCAGTAAACATTCTCCTTTAGGAGATGTTCTGCAGGGTTCGGAACCTTGAGATTGATCTTCTTTGGCTGTACATAGGGAATTATTGGTGAGACAAGGTTTTGTCGTGCAGTTTTAAAAACACTGGAAAGGTGACGTTAAGTGGCTAGAGAAAGGTAACAATAACCACAGGAATAAGTGGTAAGTGAGGATGGATGAAATGAAGTAGAACTGCAAATTTGTCAACAGCTTGTTGAGATAAGGAACTGGAAAACAGCAAACGCATGCTCCCACAAAGAACTGACATGATTCAAAGTGTGGACAAGTTAGACTAAATTGGAGAAAATCTGCTAAAACACTGATGTAAATACTTATATGAATGCTTTTATAGTATGTTAAGCTGAAATTTTAAAACATGACAGCTATCAGATCCTTTGATCTCATTTTGCAAGGCTATTTTGGTGTAATATAGTATCGTGTTTCTTATCCTGGGCTATAAGTAATAATTGATTTATGGATTTTGAGTACTAAAAATAAAATACATTGAATGGATAGGCTTTCTGACAGAGACCCGGAGATAAGTGGGATAGCACGTGGGTTACTGTAGCTGTGTTATAAGCTGAAAGTCCATAGTTCATTTTATTGCTTACTAGTGTTTCACAGAAGTATGGATATAACTGCTGCCAGAGTATTAACAACCTGAGACCTTCTTACATATACTGAATATACTGCTTCATTTTTTGTATAATACAGCAAAGCAGTTTTCAGACACATGTAACTGTTTTATAGTCTAGTGAATTTTATACAGACTATCAGTTTATCTCTTTTTTTTTTTTTCCTCTATCTCTTGTGTACTGTTTCTCTGCTAGAGTTGAGTTGTGTAGTTGCGTGGATTTCTTGCTGTAATATATTTGATTTGCAGTTCAGGACTGATTACATTCATAGATATATGCATCTATAACTCAAAAGGACCATGAATTTCTTTTTTTTAATCTAAATAGTTACAGGAGTTTGGTATGGTTGGCATTGTGTGCATTAGCATCAAATAGTGTTGTTTGGAAAAATTTATTCAATAAAGTTCAGCCTCTGTGTAAAACTAGTACACAGCCAAGTGAGGGATGGTACTAGCAATGTAGCATCGTAATCCTAAAAATTATCAAGAAGCTGTAAGCTCTATATACAGTTATTTAGAAGTGTGTAAATACACTGCCTAGCAATGAATTTAGTTTTCGTATGTAATGGTGGGGAAACATTTTGGGGAAACTACATTGAAAGAGCATTTTTTCAGGTTGAAAAGTCAAACATTTGAAAGTTGAACAGTGTTACAGTCTGCCCAAACAGTCCACTTTGCTCTGTGTGTGTGTATATCTTATCACATGATCTTGAATCACACAATCAGGTTTCCTGTGGGACATCTGTCTCATTCATTGCACCAAATGGATGACGCACGCTTACTGAAAATCTGTTAAGTATTCTTTTTTCTCCTTTCTTTGTTTGTTATGTTACCCTTATTGTTCATCCACCGCATTCACGTTCAAACAGTGCTTAGAAAACAGTTTTTTCATTATTTCATATGCTTTTTTCTTTCTTTGTAGTTTTGAGTAAATGAGTTGAAAATAAATCCTAATTCATCTTAATTCTGAGAAGTCTAGCACATAGAAATTAGTAATGCCTTGCTTTACTACAGCTTTTACTGAGTGTAATTTTCTAGATTCTGTAGCATAATAAACAAGTCAGGTGCTAAGTTTGTAATAGGGCATGATGTAACTTTATGCCTCATCAGTAGGGATATTAAGCTTAGGATCAGTACCCCTTAGGTATCCACTCAGACCTCTGCTGTTCAAACTGCAGAGAACCCAGTAGCGCTGCTGGCCCTGTGACTAAGGAAGTACTTTATGAGCACATTTCACAGGTATCTGCTAAAAGGAGACCAAACTTTGGATTGTAACCCAGAACCCATTCTGTGATTCATTATGATGCTGTAAGCAAAACTCCATTGAAACTGGTACTGTAAACTTGTGATATCAGCATCCTTTATGAAGCTTTTCTATTCTTGTACAGAAATCTGTTCTTCTTGTGTCCTGTAAGGTCATTCCTTGCATATCAAGACGCTAAGTCTGTTCAAAGTCGGAATAAAGCAGCACAGTAATTCAGCTTAATGTCAAGTTATTCCGACTTTTGAGGTGAATGGACCAAATACTTAAATTATTACTTTTTGTTTGCGATTTTTTTTAATGTTTGTAATAATAAGAGGAAAATCTATGGACCCTTGTACGCTAGCACAAAATATAATTCAGTGGCTTGCTTGTTCAGGAAGGAAAAGGTTAGCACAAAACACTGGACTAGGGGTAGCACTAACTGTCGCCTTGGAGCCACCATGTGACCTCAACAGAGTATTTTCAGAAGAATACTTGTTTTTCCACATAAATTGGAAGCGTGCTCTTCGTGTCCAGCAAAAGATAGCACTTTTCATTCGTATCATGTTCTTCTCTCACAGCTTTTCACAGTTGTTTGTGGCAGTTTTAGGGAATTAAAACTAGGAAATGATAACAGAAGAACCAAGGTACCAGAATCTCTTTCCCAAAGGAGGACAAATGAGTGGTTGTTTCATCAAGTACTGTTCAGTCGTGAGTTTCATTGTAGCAGGTGTAGTTACCCTGTAGATTTCCATCATTTGCAGGATGCCTCTGTAGTACTGTTGTTAGGAAGGCAAAGTTGTTAATTTTCTGTTTAAAAGAAGAGATGGCCTTTGACTTTCTGCTTAATGAGAAAGAATGTGGCTATTCTGAATCTTTTCCATCCAAGTTCAGCAGCATCCTAAGACTTCTGTGGGTTTGTTACAAGCTGCTAACAATAATGAAGGGCGTCTCCTGACTTTGTCATCAATTTGGAAGGTATCCCACAGTAGGAAGCGCTGAAGGAAAAAATCTCTGTTACAGAGCTTGGCTTAGATTGCCTCTCTGGGGCAGAATAGCTGCCAAAACACTTCCTAAGTACGTTTGTTCTCAAGCATAGAGTTTGGTGCCCTTCCTGTTCCTTGCTTGTTTAGGAGCCTAGAATACTCAGAAATGAAAGATAAATAGTTTCAACCATGAATAGGGACAATTCTCACTGAAAGCATAACAAAACACATGCTCCAGTTAAAATCTGATCAGGAGCACATTCAGTAGCATCATCTATTTTATTAATTTTTTCTTTCAAAATGTAGTAGATAAATTAGCAGATAATATGCATCTTGATACATTCTTTACTGATAACACGAAAAATTGTCAGCTATATTTTGGGCATTATATTGTCTCTATTATTCTGCAGTTCAAATGTTAGCATGGTGTGATCTGGCTAGTTATTATTCAGTAAAATGAATTGTGGCTGTATCTCTTCTATGGCTGTTGGTTGGATTTTATTTTGTTTAAATTTCTAGGCATACCTGATAGGCTATTAGTTTAAGATACCTTAAACTTATAAGATAGAAAGCTGAGAGCATTCTTTAAAATGCTGTAAACAAAGCCTACAGTGTATGTGCACGTGCATGTATATACATAGCATGCTTAATTTTCTATTTAGAAATGTTTCATTCTTTTCTAAAAGGGTTGAATGATTCGCTTCTTTTGATATACTTACTATCACATCTGAATGCCAGGTTTTGCTTTTATTCTTCTGATGTTTTCTTGACATCCATCTGAGCTCTGCTTATGATTGAAATTGCCTCTAACCTTCACAAGCACAGTCTAGTTCAGGTGGATTTAAGATTGTTTATTTTTGGTGTCTGTTCTTACTGCTGTGTGTTTATGTAAGACTTTCTGAGAAAATGACTGATCCGTCTGATATCACTAAATTAACTCTCTTCAATGCATTCGGTGAAAAGTTTGTTTTTAATGTTTTTTTCAGTAACAAGACAAAAGCACCAAGGCAAAAAGTGCAGCCTAGTGCTATATAAACAAACAACTTCTAACTGATGGAGTTGTTAATGTTCTCTGCTGTGTCTGTTTTCTAAACAATAGATTATTGTTTTGCTTTTCAGAGTTGTGCTAGCAGAACTTCATTTGAACGAGTAAAATGCAGAGATTTGGGACTGTATTTGACTTACCTTAAAAAAACAATCCCAGTTATTTAATGTTTTCTTTTTTAATTATTGATATTAAAAATCATCTTCCTTAGTTTAAATATAAATTCAAGTTTTGTCTCAAGCTGATGATGGTAATATTTTTAATTTTAGGATATCTTGTATTATGAACAGCTTAAGTCAAATGTGATTCAGCATGACCTTTTAGTGGACAGCCTGATTTACAAAGTAAGTAATCCGTTGAGCAGTGATCAAGTGATTTACATAGACATCATACCAGTGGTGATATTGTTTGTGGTTTTTTGGTGTTTTCTTTCTTTCTTTTTTTTTTTTTTAACCAAAGAGAATGTTGCATGGTTTTATCTTAAGGAATGTCAGAATAATTAGCACAAATTCATTGTTGTAAACTCTCCTTGTTTCTGTGTTGGCTCTTGTGTAAGACATTTGTTTGAGTTGAACTGTTAAAGAAACAGTTGTAAAGAAATGGTAACTTCATTTGGAGGAATAAATGGTTTTGGAAGGAAGAAAGCACCAGGGACCAAGTGATTCCATTTCAAGTTTCAATTCTGAATACTTTAATAATCAAGTTAATACCGTGGTTTTGCATTTTAAAATACATAGTATGTGCTTAACCATAAGCTCTTTCATGATCAAATGGTGAAAACAGTGTCTCCTACCACTGTGTTAAATTTAGCTTCTGTAAGAGTCTGAAAAGATGTCTTTCAGCTTCAAACTGCTGTATTTTTTTATTTCAGGATGTAAAGCTAACAGCAAGCAATGATGACTACTATTTTGTATTTGAGGATTATTTATATCAGGTATGTAACTAATTTTTTCTTGGAAAAGCTAGAAAGTGTACTGCTGTGGCAGTGTACAGTGAGACCCTAGACAGATGCATGCTTGCTGCATTATGTATATCATCCCTTCAGAATATCAATACTGTAAGTTAATCTTGTACATTTAAACAGATGAAGCATGATGGGCTTCTAAAAACTCCTGAAGGACCCTGGCATTCTCCCTCCAATCCAGAAAATGTGAAGTCAGCTATAGGCTTTTTCTCTCTAGCTTTGTAATAAGAAAATAACAGGAGGTGTGAGAAATTAAGACTTGAGAAGTATATTCAGATTTTCAGTTTAAAAACAAAAATATTGCTCTACAGCTCTTGCAGTTACATACTGCAATAAGATACTTTAATGATGTATTTTTAAGATGAAGACATGGATTCTGCATAAGGTAATGGTATGTGTGGTTACTTGTAACATTGCTCCCATTCCAAAGCTGCTGCTAGCAATAGGGAACCCAGCTAATTTATAAAGAATTATCTTCATTGCTGCCTGTCAGATGCCCTTAAATAGAAAGAGATTACATTGATGAGTTTCCTAATGTGTGCTTGATTGCAGTGTCAACATAAATGTCATGCAGCAAACTTACCATTTCCACAGTTCCTCCAATTTCTTTAGTCACACCTGTTAGGTTAGACTTGCTTAATTTTTTTATTTCAGAGCTATGTGAAATTTAGTGATTTCTTCTTTGATGGTAGTAAGTAAAACTGCTAGTAATCAGGGGAATTATCAAAGCAACAAACTGTCCTTAATGTTGCTTAGCCCATGTAAGTATAAAAATGGTCCCTATTTAAACATACCATTCAATCATGTCTACCTATGATATTTTTAGCATAGTAAGCATTTAAACATGAGCGCTTGAAACGATAACCTCAAGAAATTATAGTTTATTTTACTTAAGATAGTTACAATATTAACTCTTATATCTGAATTATTTTCTGAATTAAAATTTGAAAAGTGGCTACATAATAACAAGTCAAGCATGATGTTTATCCACTGAAATATGAGGGCTGCTCCAAAAGTAATGCCTCCTGTTTTATTATATTGGGCCACAATGTCAGAGGCAGATGTTGGTGGTATGGCAGCAGTGGGTGAACCTTCCCACCAATATTTCTTGGTGTTGACAAACAGTGTTTTGTAGCGGAGAATTTGCTCTGTTATTGTGCTCTTTGTATGTGTTATAGTTTTCATAGAAACAAATAGGAGGCATTACTTTCGGAACGACCTACACATTTGCATGTAGATTTTTTTCTTCATTTAAGGGTCAAAGAAAATCTTCATCATTGGTATATTCTCTTTCTACCATAGGATGTTAAAATCTCATTGTTACTTCTGTTTCATTCATGATATATAAAGGCATATGACAATTGATCCTTAGCTGACAGTCCCAGTGGACATCGGATTATGATCTGTAAATGTATTTGCAGTAGTATGCAGTGTAGTCTTTTGTTTTAAGACTGTCAGAAATACATTTTTTTTCATCATTCTCAAAAAATAGCACACTTGAAGATTCTGTTTTGTATGTGTCTTTATTGACTAAAGGAATGATTGCAGAATGGAAATAATTAGGAGGCCTTACCTGGCTTTAGTAGCTTGAAGGGAGTCAACCAGAAATCTTTGAAAAATTAAGTGGCTAGTTTTGTTCCAAGGCTTCTAGGCACAGAATACCTCAAGCTTCATGTTATTAATTGTCTGGTGTTTTGTGGCATTCCTCAGGTTCTTTTCTGGAAGAAAGTTAACCATTTTCCTTGATAATTTTCTCTGCCAATCTGATTTCCAACTTCAGCACTGATTTCCACATGCATCACTGTCAGACCATTTTGTTCTCTTGTCCCTGGGAAAACTCTGCAGTGTAGGCATCCCTCTGATACAAAATTTTATTTGTTTCATACAATAAATTGAATTAAATATTGGCTAAATAAAATTCAGTTTAAAGTAGTTAAATTATTTCTTTTATTTTTTTTATTTTTTTACTTGTGTGTGTGTGTGTTAGCTTTTTTAACTAATTACTGCTGTGGGATTTTACAAGTCTTTGAGCAGTTTGCGGTGTTTGTCTGTGTGTTACTGAACAGGTAAAGCATCCATCACAACCAGGACATCTGGGCATAACAGATAAAAGTGAGGATACTCAGTTGCGTTGTTGGTACCTCTTTAGTAGCATGCAGTCCTTCCCAGAAGGGACATTCTGAAATGATATGATTTATTTGCTTTACTGTGCTTTATTTATCCCAGAGTTAACATTTGTTTGTCAGTTCTTCACGGCCATTGAAATGGAGCACATTCTGTGTAGTCTTTTTAATTTCTAATAAAATCTTTAGCTTTCTTTGTTTTTCTTCGATCTTTCAATTTAGTGGTTTTCCAATGTTGTCTGTATTGCTGTTAGACATATCCAGTAACATTTCTGTATTTTAAAAGGTGTTGTGTCATTGTTTCTTATAGCAGTATCATTTTTGTGAATGAGAAAAAATAATGGATAAATCAATAGCTTCGTAAATTTTATGTCAGATGTTCTGTTTGAATACTTTAATCTTACATCCTGCATAATGAATATATGCAAAGAAGCTCCCCCAGCAGTTTTTAGGTGTAATCAGAACGTTTGAATTAGAGTCTACCTCTTATAAAGATGCCTCAATTTAAAGACTTGCAGATGCTGGCGCTGGGCACTCTCCTCCACTGTGGGCTGGGGAGGCCTCAAATAAGGTTACATTCTTTCCCCTATGAGAGAGCACGATTTATGTCCCTTTTAGATTAGTTCTTCTTTCTCTCCACCTCAGTTAACATATACAGAGAATTACATTTGCCTGTGCATTGTTATTGTCAGTTGTATTTTGGCAGCTATGAAAATGATTGTGTATTGCGCAAAAATAATATTTAGCTGAAACTGTTCAAGTTAAACTATTTATTTTTTAAAAGATGTTTGTATCTGAGAAGTAAATTTGAGATTCAAAAGAGAGAAGGAAATTTCTCAAAATATGACATGCTTTCAAAAAAAAAGAGAAAGTGGTATCATTGCAGTTTTACGTGATGTCTCCTTTCAATAAATTCTGGAAAATGTTTGCAATAATTTGTTGAAGGAAAAATCCATTTATTTTATTCATAATGAATTATGTAGTAAAATACAGTATAAAATATCTCCACATTTTACACCTCGGCTACAGTTTAAAGAAAAACTGTTGAAACCCACAAGAACAGAGGGTTTGAGGTAGTCACCTGTCAGCAGCAAGTTGTAGACTGCCTTACTTCTGCCCTCTCGTGTCCATTCTTGATAGTGCAATCTCTCATTGCGTGAAAACATGAAAATTTTCAAGTACTATAATTATTTTATTTTTTACAACTGTATATGGGATAAGATTCTTTATTGTTTTTTTTTCCTAGGGATGCTTTTAATGTTTAATTTTTCACTCAGTTGGTATGAATACTAGGTTGTTCCTTTACATAAGCAATGTAAAATACAGATGTATTTTGTAAAATACAGGATGCATTTTGGATGTGAGGTGAACTTTCTCACCTGTTCTTTTGGAAAGTACTAAATAGTGCAAACATTCTGCAAAGCTCATGGGAACGAGAGAGAATATGAGGATCAGCCTTCTGGAAATGCACGGATACTAAAATGTAAATTCTTAATTTGCATATTCTGTTACTAGGACTTACCTAATTCATAATAACTGAATGGGAAAATGACCTAATATACATCCAAGCAGCCAGCTGCATGCACAGTCACTTTAACAAGCAAGATTAATGGGAAGAATGCCTAAGCAAAAACTTGAGTACTTTCCAAACATTCCAGAATGTTCCAATGGGCTGATTATTCAGGCGTAGGTCAGTATGAAGAGGAGGACTGGAGAATGTGGATATTTTGCTTACAGTG
This sequence comes from Penelope pileata, assembly GCA_013396635.1. NCBI lineage: Eukaryota > Metazoa > Chordata > Aves > Galliformes > Cracidae > Penelope > Penelope pileata. The sequence goes on from WBMW01002256.1 coordinate 2,176,435, forward strand.
AATGTGAGGACAATATCATAGCAAGTTCAAAGTGAGCCTGGAAATTTTAACAGGAAGGTAAATTAAGTCGGTCAATAGATTTCAACCATAGTAGCTTTCTTCAATAGCATCTTTTATGTGCTAATTAATGAAGGTGCTTAAATCTCAATTTGACATTGCTTTGTTTGTTGTCAGCTGATTTTTGTATGCTATCTTTTACAGGTATTACTCTGTTTTTCCCGAGATACTTCAGTGTTGGAGCACTTCACTTACAGTAGTGCCACCCCACCTAAATCATACATACGAGGTAAAAGGAGTTGTTTTAAACAAGAATACAGTATGTGAATTGCTTTTATGTTCATTACACCCGGTAGACATTTAAAAGAGTAAAGAATAAAAAACTTCATGCATCCAGATGACATCTTCACAGATTCTATTACTGCAGTTTAGAAACTGACTGCATAAGGGCCAGATTGCAATGATGTTATTTTACAGTAGTTTTCTGTGTATAATTTTCCAATGTTTTACCAAAATAAATTAAAAATCCAACTACAACATTACGGTAGAATCTTGACATCTATCATCAACAGGACTAGAAATTTAAATACACAACATTGTCCTCTGTAATTTCAACAAATTTACCAACTGGAAGTGGGGGTAGGATGTTATCTTCCCACAGCAGTGAGTTTTGCAGATATTTGACAGGAGCAGAACATGTTGCTGAAGAAACTTGGGCTCAGTTCCAAGGTCTGGGAAAGTACAGCTCTACCAAGCAGGCTTACGCTGATAGGTTTTTTTTCATTGCACTATGTCTTCTGGAATTTTACCCTACCTTTGGCTTTATTTCTGTCTGTGAGTCTGACATTTTGTAACTTAATAGTCTTAAATTTATCACTTCAGCCCACTTGCCTTCTCAACCAGCTTCTAATGCCAGGCTTTCAAGCTCTGCCTCCTTGCTTCTTAGATCCTTACCTGCTTCGTCTTTACCAAGAGGTTCCTAATTTTGTCTCAGCCATCCAATCCCTGGTTTTTGTTTGCTGTTCTCCATTTAGATTTACCCTCTCCATTACCATTTTCTTCTTTCGTCCTTTGTTCCAGTACATTTAGCCCAACGTATACCAAATACTTTTTTTTTTTTTTTCAGCAGAACCTCTGCTCACTTTGTTTTCCTTGTGTTGCCACTTGTGTCACTAGAGGCAATGATTTTGCGATTCTTTTTCTTCCTTTCTTATTGCTTTGTAGCTCTTTTCTCTCTCTCTTTAAATGAATTAAGCAATTTTCTTTACTTACTGCCTGAAACTAGGAGGGGGCTCACGGAACAGCAGTGGGGTGTGGGTCTCGCTTCAGGCACAGAGCCATAGCAGCCCAGAAACACAGCTATTCTACTTATTCTGAAAAAAATCTGGGGAATGAAGTTGCTGAAATCCAAGTCTCTGCTAAACATGTGCAGTGTAAATCTGAAAGGCTTGTAGGTCCTATTTTTGGCTAATTTTCCAAGAGAAATGCTTCATGCTAAAAATAATCTCCTTCCAGGTTACAACTCCTTGCTGCATGGCAAGCAAACAATCGAAAGGAAAAGTAAAATTGTGTTTTAGTTTAATGAAACAATGGATTTCTGTCACTGGAAAATAACAGATTTTATTTTCATGGGGTAGTGGGCAAGAGCTTCACAGAGTAGTTTTGAATTAAACTAAGTTGATTACAATGTTTAAAACACAAGTTCCCTGTGCTAAATTCTTCTGTGTAGAAAGAGCAAAATACACAGAGATCTAAAGGATCTCTGAATATCCTGTATATTTTCACATAAATTATTATAATTTCTAGTTGAATTTCTCCTCCTAAAACAAAGAAATAATTAAAAGTTCTTAAGTAGTTGTAACATGCTTAAAAATCTTTTTTAGATTGCTAAATAAATTGTTAAAATTTTTATATCAGATTTTAAATGAGAAAGTCATGGTTAAAATACCGTTAGCTAATGTAACGTGTTCATTTGGCTGGGAAGAGAAAAAGTTGTATGTTCATTCTATACAGTCAAAGTTTGTCCTGACATAATTAGTCTTTTGTATCCAATTACTTATTTTTGTTTTGTTTTATCATAGCTGTACCATCTGCCTTCCTCTCTGTTGCAGGCTTAATGAAGCCTTGAATACTTTTTATCCGTGTTCTTCTATCTTTTTAAATGCCTTTCCTGTCCTTATGTCAGTCTACCACGGCATAACAGACTTATCCCTCTAACCTTGTCTCCTCATAGAGCCTCGCTGTCTTCAAGGACAGCGGCAAACACCTTTAGAGCTCCTTAATATTACACCCAAATCAAATCTCTATGGTATATCGTTGGTGAAATCATCTTTTTTTTCCCTTTCCATCTTTTTTATTTTTCTTTCTTTCTTTCTTTTCCCCTGTTTGTCATCCTTTTTGGTGCTGCATTTTTGTTTTATATTTGGGAGTGTTTCTGTCTCGTTGCTTTGCTTACGTGTTTTTGAACAACATCAGATGGTCAATAACACTGGTAGTTATGATTTTTATAATTGTCACTTAAAATCTATTTTTTTTAATTATACCTTTACGCCTTTTATCAGCTTAATCACATTTTAATTGTGGTTTGATGATTCACAGGAAAACTTGGAATAGAAGAATATGCTGTTTTCTATCCGCCAAATGGTAAGAATTATACTATTGCCTCCTCTAGTGGTAGATTGGAAAGATACAGGATTTTTTTTCTTTAAATACATGATAACCTCTTTTTCTATTACAAAGTGTATTTTACTGCTGTTCTGCCCAATTCATCAATTTAAAGGAGTAAGCTGGACCGAAGCTACTGCAGAAGCGCATTCAGCCTATTGTTAATAGTGACATATGGAGTTTGTCTACATACGTAGGAAGGAGAGAGAAAACAACTTCTGGTGCAGCAGCTTGTACTCCAGGGAGAGGATCTTCCGCTTAGAGGATCTGAAAGATACATGCTGACCCCTAGCTTTTCAGCACTGTTTAAAGTCTCTTTTCCTTTCAAAATTTGTGTTCACTTCAGAAATTAATGCATAACAAATCTATAATTTTAAGTCAATATCATTGCTATTGTTACTTCAGTTGTTAAATTTCTTTTTCAGCTCTTATTTTGAACATCTCAATCTCTGTCTATTGATTCCTTACCTTGTTTTTGTGCCACATTTTAAGTTCAAGCTCTTTGTTCTTGCTTTCAAGGCCTCACATCACCAATTTTAAATCTGATCTCTGACCTTACCTTCTCTGCCTTCTCTCTTCCAGTGGTGTCAGTGGTAGCACATTTGTTTGTTTTCGCTTCTTCCATTTTTGCCTCCACGTTTCTTTGCAGCTTTATAGCCATGAAGGTCCTCCTGTCAAAGCAGCTCCTTCTTATTGGTCCTATATGAAAATTAATGAATGGGAGCTGAGATCAGTTGCAAAGGAGGAGAGAACTGTCATGATACAACTGCCAAGTCCTCTAAATGTTTTGTCTGAGTACTACATGAGTTACTGGAGGTCTTGGCCTCTTTTTTTTTTTTTTTTTTTCCACCTCACTCCTTGTCAGTGCGTGACATTTAGTGGTTGTCATTTATCTGAAATTAGGTTCTGATTTCATCAAAGCTTATGCTTGATAACTTCATGGAAACAGAGCTTTACATGGTTTTCTAGGAACTACAGTATGTGTCACAGCACACCATTGGTTATAGCAAAGTAAATTATATAATTCCTTTACTTAAATACAAGCTAGAGATCTAAGACTGCGGGTGCTATAATAAAGAATATTTTATCCTTGTAGTAGGCAGAATACAATTTAGAAACTTGGGGGGAAAATACATTTCCTGCATGGATAAAAATCAATATAAAAGAACAACAACAAAAAATCTTTGTTTTTTAGGTGTAATTCCTTTTCACGGCTTTTCTATGTATGGTAAGTGTGACTCATACAAATTCTTGACAGGCCAGGATTTCTTTTTACTGTATTGTTGTTTGAGGCTGTATGTGCTTTGCTGCAATAATATGTTCTATATGCTTTATATGTTCTACTTTTGTGTATATAAAAGCTGTTGTAATTTTTAAAATTCCAAGCTGCTTCTATTTCCTCACATTACAACTTTACGCCATGCACCATTTGAGAGCTCATCACTGAGCTGTTGGTCTCCACATCAGAATTGCATCTTAATTTACATGAATAGAGTGAGAAAGTTGATAGGCAGAGCACTCTTTTCTCATGCTTCATTTCTTCTGGGTAGACTAGTTTAGCTGGTAGTCTCAAAAACATGGATTATGTGAAAGGCCTGTTGCCGTATCCATCTTTGAATGGGTGTGAAAGGGGTATTAAGTGATAGGGTGATTGCTACTGCCCTGCACAGAGGAAAGCTTTGAATATCAACAAGATTTCTGAGAAGAGAGCAGAAAAATCTCCCCAGTTCTCAGATGTAACAAGGCAGAGATGCTCAAACATGAGAATATTTGTTAGTGGTTTCCAGGGTTTTTGGTGGCATTTTTATACTTAAAATGCTACGTTTAGCTACTAATAAAGTTTAATGATGCCACTCCTCTATCTAATTCTCAGAAATAAAAGGCAAATTAAATATGGAATGGAAATTTGAGCCTAAATAGGGAATCTGAAGTCTTCTGAAGTAAGAAGCTGCTTGGTTATGCACTCCTCCTTCAGTGCTCACTAGGAGGCTTTCAACTTCTTCCATGTGAAATGCTTTTCAAAATGTTTGGATTTGACTCTGCCCTTTAGAACAGTGTTATCAAACTGGGTGGGAGCTCTTCCCTCCCTCCTTTCCCCTTTTGCTTGGAAAGGGCACAAAGTCGCCAAGCTGTGAGAAGGAGGGAGACTGAAAAGTAAGGAGGCAGAAACAGGAGTGTAAATCCAAGCTGCGTGTGCAGCAGCTGGGGGCAAGCAGAGCATCCTGTGTACTGCATGCTGTGCTGCTCTCGGAGGAAGTACCTGGGAGCTTATGTAAATCCTCGGTACTTCTGCATGTTAGCACACGTTCTCTTGTACAGTGCCACCTGTCATACGCTGTTCTGTTACCCTCCTGGCTCTTATGCACATATGCACTCTGCCAACTCTTCCACCTCCGTCTTCAGTCCTTACACATACACACTAGTAACACCCTCTGCTTTTCTCAGCCTGATATAAATACACATTTCTGTGAACATCTCACCCTGCCTCAGCGCCACACCTCTCGTACACAAGCACCATTCTTTTCTGTTAGGCCACCTTCTCTGGTACGTGTACATAAATGAGTGAATTCACACATGCATACATCCATGTATATCTATAAATGTACATATATCTATATGCATATATACACCTTTTTTAGGCAGACAATGTATCACTATCCCTATTTTGTGTAAACAGAACTGGAGGGAAGGATGAATGTAGAGATAGAGACTGAATGTCATCAAGTGCAAGCTGTAAAGCAGAATAAATGCATCTGTAAAATGTAGTAGATGTGGTGAGTGAATGAAGAGATTCAGAGAAAAGCTGTTTGCAGAAATGTGTACAGAACAACTGTCTGTGAAATGTGTGTTGAATGAATGGATAGAAATTGGCTATCTGGTTATGTTTGGGCAGCATATACATGAAACATGGCATATACATAAAACATATAGCCAGACTTTGGAGGAAAAAAAAGAGGGAAAAAATAGAGTTTGAAAACTGCCGCTTTACAAATATAGCTGACTCTTATTTTGAATCAGATATTTTAAAAGACTTATGAACACTAAACTACCAAATGTCAATGTTTGTTGTTATGGCAACCTAAAGCTATTTACAACAGCTATCTTCAAACAGTAAAATTATTCCTGTCTTACAAATGGGGAAGCAAGTTATGGTCGCTGTCCCGAGAGCACGTTAGAAGTTGCAGACAGTTGAATCAAAACCTTGCAGTATGTAATGTATCATTGCCCTGCCTCCCAGAGAAACCATCCTTAAAGCATATTTTTTATGCCAAACAAGCCAGCACTACAGAAGGCAGACTCTAAGTAGTTCCTGAAATGTTAAGAACTGTAAGCTAGAATGTATTGTGCTTCCCTGCTGAACTTCTTACTTCAAATGGTAGACTATTCTCTGAATCGCTAATACTGTGTAAGTTTTGTAAATGGTGCCAGTGTAATTTACTTGGTTTTCCCCATACTTCATGCCTTTAACCATTGAACTCTCTTAGCAGTTTACAGTGTTGAGTCAATTATAATTCTTTTATCCTTTCAGTTGCTCCACTTTGTTTTCTGTACCATGAACCTTCCAAATTGTATCAGATATTCCGTGAGATGTATGTGCGTTTTTTCTTCAGACTCCATTCCATCTCTTCTCATCCCTCTGTAAGTTCATTAGGAATTAAAACCCACTCACTTAATGTTGTTTGCTATGGAACAATAATACACAGTGGCATATGTGATTGAAGTATATCCTTTTAAATACAATAAAATATTTCGGGCATGCTTGGAAATGATATTGGATACATTTTTCTACCTCAATTTTAGTATATATCTACCTCGATTTTGCTATAGAATATCATGTACTTTATGTAATCGTGTATTTTATTTAATAGGCTTCTGAATTCAAGCTGTTACTTAAATGCGCACTCTGTCTCATTTTAATTGATGACATGTAATTGCTCTCTTAAGTGTTTCCTAGGGTAGAGGGACCATAATATTGTCAAAGATATACCGATATCTTCTCAGTGATATCACATTAATGTCTCCTTCTTTAACTCAGCTATCTTTGTGTGACAGCACATGCTTTTTATCATTACTAGATGCTGGAGATGCAATATAATAACTTCGTTATGTTCACAGCCAAGTGCCTTAAGTGTAAGACAATTGTAGAAGGTTTTGCTTATCTTCTAGTTTTTAAGAATAGAGCATAGTAAATGTTTTTCTCACAGACTGCTGAATCGTTGTATTACATTTTGAAAACATTTCCTGGTTAAAAGAAAATCCTTTCCTTAATACACTGTTTCAAGGCTTTCAGTCATTAGTAGTGGGGAAGTTGGTCAGATAGGAATCTATTCATTTTCATGGTAGTTTTTAAAAGAAATTTTAAAATGTGTTTACATTTAACTTCTTTGCAGTTATCCCCATTGCTGTTTGTTTCTAATTATCAGAGGGACTATCTCTCACATCCTCCATTTTTTTAGTGTATATATATAGTATAACTCAGGTCTTTCCATCAAAGTGGAAATATTTCGAGGAGGTCATATTGTAATAAGTAAGTACTAAGTACTTATAAGTAAGTACTAAGTACTAAGTACTTACTACACTAAGTACTTAGACCCTGACATGGAAGTGCTCTAAGTAACTTAGAGCTGAAAGGGGCTACCACAACATAGTACGTTGCTAATACATGCACAGAATTGCAGGAACGAGAGTTGAGTGACTGAGGGCATTAGAGTTGCTTGTGCCCTGCTTACCTGTGCTGTATATTAGATCATCAATAGCGTTTTATTTCTTGAATTAAAAATTCATGAATACTTACGTGCCAATATTGTTTTCTCAGATTTGATGGCATAAGTGTTAGTATTCAGGATATGATCTTGTTTCATTAGGGCATTGTGTCATTGTGTTTGCTATTTGAGACTCTTCTACAAACTCATCTGCCCCAGCTCTTTTATCACCTTCGAGAAATTGGGGCTCAGCCGTAAGTACTTCTTTCTGACTTGCTACAAATATTACAGATTAATTGTTCTGAGAATGCTGGCTGTCCTGTAGTAGTTCAATTTAAAGCAGTGAGAAATTATTCCAAATTGCAATGTACCACCTTTCCTTGAAAGTCAGTTGGAGTCCTCTGTCTAACCTGCATGTGTGCACTGTGCATTTCCCTCAGTATGTTTGCTCTATGAGAAAGGAAGGGGAATTGCTCTTTGTGTTCATATGAGAAGTGCTGTGTTGTTAGGTTTAGTTTCAGTAATTCACATCAGATCTGATAGAACTAAAGGAAGAGAAAGAGCCTTTTTTTATTTTTTTAATACACTGTGATATGCTCAGGAGAGCAGAAGCTAGTGGAGAAAGGGGAGAGAGAGCAGGAGTATAGTGTATTCATGGCACCAAGTGCAAGAACCTGAAATTCTTACTGATATAATATTCATAATAATAGGAGAAATGGATGAAACACTTGGGGGTGATAAAAGCTGAGGATCACTCCAATTTAGTTGTTTGGTCATAATATTTCAATGATAGAGGATCTGCCTAATCATTGTGGGAGAGTGAGAAATATAACAACTACTGTTTATTACTTGTTTGCAGGCTACGAATTTCATTTAAATGGATGGTGCGAGCGTTTTCTGGTTATTTAGCTACAGATCAGCTCCTGCTGCTGTGGGATAGAATCCTAGGATACAACTCTCTAGAAATTCTTGCTGGTAATGGAATCATTTTTACAAAATGTGTTATGTCCATATGGATGTAAGACAAAAATACATGTTAGCTGACAGTCTTTTTTGTGTCAAGAAGAAAACTTAGTTGCTCTTTGAGTGCTGAAAGCACAATACCTGCAAGTCAAAGGGAATACCTTTTAGAAATACATAATGATGTAAATAATGCATCTCTAACAAAAATGTGAAGATTCATCTCACGGGAAGTACATCTTCAGTGCTTAGCACAACTGAGAATTGTCCTAATTTTGCTGTATTTCCAAAGCCCCATCTTGAGAGACTTTGAAAGTTTTGTACTTTATAAAAGAAATTCTGTCCTAAGGTTTATGCAAGGTGGAGGATTCTAAGGAAAATATGTATCTTCAGCTGGATCACATTTTAAATGCAAAGAATGTGAATAAGAGAGAAAAGGGTTAAGTCCTACTTGTACCTAACAGACTGCTTTTCAGATACGTATAACTATATGAGATTACAAAATAAGTTAACATTTTTTTCAAGTTACATAATGCTCACAATTGAAATGTTGCCATTTAAATAAATCCAAATTATTGGCTTAGAAATGAAATAATTGTAAATCACCTTGTCCATTGTAATTAAAAGCTAGTCACCTTAAATACAAGCATTGTCACTCAAACTTTTCTGAAAAAATGTCGCTTGTCGTATTAAACCATTTAATGAACAGCCAAAGAAATATTGACATTCATTGTATATTATTATTCAAAAATCAAGCTAATTACTCTGTGGAGAGAAAATTGCCTTTTTATATCAAGATTAATTCTAACCAATAATTAACAGGTCATCAACTTTTTTTTTTTTTTTTTTCCAGTCCTGGCAGCTGCTGTATTTGCTTTCCGAGCAGTCAACCTGATGGAGGTGACATCACTGGCTGCAGCTGAAGTAAGGATAAGTTTCAGTTAGAGGGGATTGAAATAGTTTCTGATGCTTTGCCAACAACAGTAACTTAAGCTTCCCACGGCACGTGGTACATAGTGCAAATGTTTCTGCCTAAATTCTTACCTTAGATCAAAACCAGAGAAATTATGAACATGCAGTACATCATACTTCTTTTCTGGAGTAAATGGATGTAAAAGTATATTTGTTACAAAAATGCAGAGTTAACAAATGATGTTGCCTAATTCGCTTTTTTTCTATTTTGATATCAAAATATGTTAGTGGGATATATTGTTTTAAAAATATTGTGGAGTTTGTACTTTTTTTCTCAGTATGTTTTAATGTAGCTGCTTCTGTGCTTTTTTGATGTTACAGAGATTTTACAAAGTTCCTTTTGTTAATATTGATGCTGAAAATTCACGGCAAGTTCTATAATTCTACAGATAGGAAATGAAAAAAATTAAGTCTTTATGATGAACGTTATTATTGTTTCTCTGTACTGGTTTGTCAAAATAGATTTTTTTTCTGAAAAATCAAATGATGTCTTTTTTTCAAACTTTGAGAGATTGTAATTTATTGTTATTATTCATTTTTTTAAAACATACGTAATCAGAAGACATTGAGTATTTGAGTCATTACATTGGACTTAATTCACAAGTACTAGCCAAGCCACAGGATAAGGATTCTTAATTCCCAATTATTTTTAGAAGCAAGTTGAAATGTTAGACCTCTTGATGCCCTGTATATTTGAAGTAAGTCTAAAGGCTAAAATAAAGTTGCTTGCCTTTATGTACATAAACATATGCTTTTTCTTTGAAGCGTTAGAATGAAAAATACAGCGAGAGAAGGTTTTGCACGCTAACATAAACCAGCATAGTTTGTTTCTGTTCACATCTGAACCTGACTATTGTTACTAATCAATATTCAATGTTTTTCTGACTTCTTTAGTGCTTTAAAGAAATTTGATTCAGATGTCAAGTTTAACAAACCTTTTGGGTTTTCATCCTAGGCTGTACTTGCTGACCTTTCAACCCTGAAGGTTATGCCTCTTCTTCAAATCTTCTTGTTTGCTACTGTCACCTGATCTGCTTCAACAATACTGATACCGCACTTCCAGTCTTTCGTGAGAATAATCAACTATGCAACGCCTGCATAAAACCAAAATTCAACTGTATGTGTAATATTCATTTAGAAATCATGACCTTAGTAGAATTTTCTAACTGAAAACAGGAACGTCACACACGAATGTGTGCAATGCATGCCGCTGAGTTTCACTGGAACAATGGTTATTACTTCTACATTAATTAAGAATGACGACTTCTGCAAAAAAACAACTGTGAATCAGTGTCTAAAATGCATGTAATATTAAATTAAATAAAGTTGAAGTAATTCTTCATCTGAGTGTTGTAATGTTAATGTCTGAATTATTAAAGTTCTCTTTTAATATTAAGTAACTTGTTCAAGCTCACAGCTTAGAGGGTATCAGCTCTTATAGTTTAACTTACAAGAACTTTTTTCTCATTTTCTAAGAATACGGTAGGATAATGTGCCAATTCTGCTATCTCTGTTTTACTTGTTCTCCACACAGAAGTTGTCTCTGTGTTTTCTCATTTTAGTTGCTCATTTTTACTTTTTTCATATAGAAAGATGTAGTTGCCCTTTCCTCATTCATCTTCAGTGAGGTGTACTGCTCTCTCAGGCATCTTCTAAACTCCTACCCAGAGTCTCATCAAAGGCCCCGTGTTGTAAAATATGTTCCCCTGCAGAGAAGGCCTGAGCATAGCTTCCTTCTGAACTTGTTGAAGCCAGTCCTTGCATGAGCCAAAATATTCCCCTGAGAATGATGCCAAGAGTTCTTTGACGCTGCCCCACACCCTATTTGGGAGGGCAGCATTATGCCTTTGCCAGTTTTCCAGCACTGGTGATTCAACAGCTCAGGCTTCAGCTCAGAATCCAAACTCATATCAATGTGTGACGGATTTTCACTACGCTGTCAGGCTGGCTTGTCGTATGTTAGCAAATACACCGTTCTGTGAGATCTCCCAGCATTTTCCATTGGCTTCTTTAATAGCAAAGTGGGAATCATTAATCTGATTTCATTGAGTATATCTTAATACCTGGAAAGGGCTCGAAGTCAAAAGGACATAAAGGGTAATACAGCTACTGTGTTTGCCATGGCGCTTTTATTTTCATGTGAGTTACGTAGGTCGCTCCGAAAGTAATGCCTCCTATTTGTTTCCATGGAAACTACAACAGATACAAAGAGCACAATCATAATTTGATACAGCAAATTCTCAGCTACAAAACACTGTTATTCAACATAGTTACCACCATTAGCTCTGCATTTTCACCAGCCATGAACAAGAGCCTGCATGCCATGTTTGTAAAAAATCTGCACCAGTGGAGGTGCCCCACTGGCACTGTCACCACTGCTGAAATGCATCTCACTGTGCTCACATCCACTGTTTGGTCTCCATGAATGTTCAACAAGTGTTGATGAATGTCTATGGCTGCTGTTTTTCCCACCTGGAAGAATTCAGTTCCACGCCTTTGCTTCATCCACGCTCCCATGTCAGACGCCATTGTGTCAGAGTGCCCCTCTGCTGCCATCTGTCGCAAAGGAACAAAATGGAATGGAATATTGGTGGGAAGGTTCCGCCTCTACTGCCATACCACCAACATCCGCCTCTGATGTCGTGGGCCAACGTAATGAAACAGGAGACGTTACTCTCTGAGCCGCCCTTGTATTACAAATGACAACTACGTATATGTACATGCTGAATATATGACAATGAAATGCAAACCCTTCATGATTTGCTCAACAGTTACCTGAAAAGTGGTCTAAGCCGAAGTCTGAGATAGGTTTGAGCTTTGTGTCTGTGATTCTTGTTACATCTCTGGATAACACAGGAAGAAACTCACTGAACTGTTATAGATAGCTAGTAAATTTATATGGCTAGTTTTAAAAAAGGTAAAGTTTTGGATTCAGCATAATCACTTCTTATATGAAGAACTAAACTGCTTAATAGATGTGACATTGAACAACAATATTTTTGGCAGTTTTCTTCTGGATAGCAAGATAGATATTTTCATTAATATGTGACAGAAATGGTTTTAAAACTTTAACTAGAGGCTTTTCTAGACATTTAGTTTTAAAAAAGAGGACACACATGACAGCTTTTATCTTTTCAGAAAGTATTACCCTATTTTACATATGGGGAATGGAAGCATAGAAAGATTAAGAGATTTGCTAAAGATTACAGAGTAAATTCCTAAGAGATGAGTGGTCTCTCCTGAATTCCTCTTCCGGAATTCCGGAAGCTCAGTTTATGTATTAACTACAAGACCTTATTTCAGGACAGCACATCATGCACATCTACCTCTAAAAATTGAGCATTTTGCAGTTTTTAAATCCCAGAAGACTGGATACCAACTTAGAAATCATAATGTCACAAAGCAGTCACAAGGACTGTAGCTCAGTAAAGTCATTACAAGGTTACCGTGGCTTTGGGGGAATTAAAAGTATTTACTAAATAGCGAGTGAGATCCCCTAGAGGCCAGCTGACCCTCTACTTCTTCCTATTGCTCAAGTACATGGTACAGAATCTGACCGTTATTCTAACCCATTCCTTGTTGGGATTTTTTTGCTCATTTTTCTTTTTCATTTTTTTTTTTCGTTTTCAGTAGTTTTGGAAAGAGTGTCAATAGGCAAAGATAGACACTGTTGGATTCCTGTTTGAACAAGCAGTTCTGTGAATAGCAGAATGTGGTCTGCTTTCATGTGAATTGGCATCTCATTATTCATTCTAACAATCTCGCTTCTCCCCTGTGTCCCCACAGGAGTACTTGCTCTTCCTCCTGTTCTCTGCCTTTGTTTCTCCTGGTGGCTGGACAGGGGACCTTATGCTCTGCAGGCTGCGTGGATCAATGTGCGCCGTTGGCCAGAACGCTCATGCTGGCTGCTCCCTCAGCCTGAGCTGATGCTGTGTGCCTCATGCTTCAGGCTTGGCCAAAGGCTTCACACGCAGCTCTTGAACTAGATACCACACGGACCAGCTGCAGCAGCAAATCTCTTGAAGACCTCTGCTGACTTTTGTCAGATGCTTAAGTTGTTTTTTTTGAGACACAGAAAAGTATAGGCATAAACAGATAGGTGTACAGGAATAATGAGTATAACTGCTTTAGAATGAGACTAATATAAGATTAAAAATGAACTGGATCCTTTCCTTAGATTTCAGCTATCTCTGTTAGAAGTTTTTTGACATTTATTTTAAACAATTGCTTTTACTGAGGTTTTATTGTTTTCATGTTCCCATTGGTTTCTCATTTTAGTTCCAATAAAATATTGTGTTTCAGCTTCTGGATGGTATTTGTATTTTTGATAGCTCTTGTTTAAATAACACTCCTTCATTTCAAATACTTTTTTTAAAATAAAACGACTGATTTCTATCTCTCAGTTAGATGCTTCTCTTGTACAAAGTGGTATCAGTTGTTTTAAGTGTTAATTCTTAACTATGGCAAGCAGTTCAAACCTGTCGAAGTCCATAGTCTTATCATTTGACTTCCAAATTAATAAAACTCCTTTTTTGTTTATGCTGTTGTAAATTGTCGCCAGATTTTGATAGTAAAATCATAAATAAATGGACGCTTACGCTGATTTAAAGAGACTTAGCTGAACTTTGAATGGCTCAATTTAACCAAATTGTTTTTCTTGGTCTGTTTCTCCCTGTATGAAATCAATGTAAACAGATATTTCAGTACAAGAACCAATTGTTTCCATATTTCTAGATTAAGATCAATTTTTGCAGCTTACCTTTAGCATTCTGAGTATGATCTGTCAAAGATTTCTTGTAATGTCAAATAGACTTTTAAAAAAAAAAAAAGGCAAAAGCAAATAGTCTTTTCTAAAAATGTAACCAACTTATCTTATTTCAGTACTTCTAAAAATATATTCAAACTTTCATCTTGATGGCTGGGTAATGGAACAATTGAATAACTAGAACAGCTTCTACTTTTTACTGGATTTTTTTGGTCATAATAACAAATTTTACTATGAGAAATGGAGGGAGTGCGGAGATTGTAAAACAGCTAGACATCCCAGTAAAGGGAAAAGGCTGGAAAGAGTCATCACTGCGAGATGAATGTCTACGTGTTACCAGAAACCAGCAAAAAATTATACCCAAGCTTCTCTTTTACTCTCTGCTAATAAAAAGAAATCCAATGAATTTTATACAGCTCTTCCAACAAGACTGAAGGGATTTCACTGCTGTGTAAAGATCAAATACGGGAAAGTAATGTACTGAGCTGTTTATTAACCCTAAGAGTTTATTTAAAAGCTACTGAAATGCAGCACAAAGCTGCGGGAATCTGTTTTCAGTTGGGAAGAAGAGCCTTTCTATCTTCTTTAACAAATCAGTGAAATACTTCTCAGCTATTCTGCCAGGTATTTTATGTTAGGAAATGGGGGAGGGAGGGGAGGATGCAGGAGCGGCCGGAGCTGCAGGGCTCTTCCTTTTCCCTCCTTTCTCACAGCCTTTTCCTGTTCGCGCCTCGCTGCTGGCAGATGGTGCTGCACTGGCTGCTTTCATCCCCAGAGCGGACACAGGAAAGGCAATCAGTCCAAACCAGTGGTTGAGATTAACAGAGCTTTGTATCTCATGTGGCCAGCTACAGCCAGCTTCCTCTGGCTCCAGAGACCCACGTGGTGAGCAGCCGCTGGGCCGGCGAGCAGCAGGGCCTGGGCCTGGGCCTGGGCCTCACTGAGAAGCTGCCCCAGTGACTCATTCCCTCTTCAGGGTGTTAGCTGTGCTGTGTTTTAGAACTGCTCAGGGACAACTGTGCCATTATTTTTATGAGCTTTGGGGACCCAGTATGACGGGGGAAAAAAAATCCCCATTTTCTGATGGCTGCTTGCAGAGGCTCCACGCTTTCCACACAAGGCCACTCTTGTTGAAGGGCTGCATGCCTGTGAGCAGTTCTGTGGGAACCATTTGCTGCTGTAAACAACTGCAGAAACTCTGAGAGCTCTGGGATGCAGAATAAGCTCTGCTGCTCACTGAAATCAGTGAATGATTTTTTTTTCTGTGCATGCTTCATGCTTATTTTTTTCAATACCTTAACAAAAATGCAGAATCAGGGGATATTGGTTCGATTAACAGTGGAATGGTGCTGCTCTGCTTTAAAACGGTGTTAAAATGTCTCATCTTAGTATTTTTTTCGTTAGTCAATCAATAGTATCATACCTAATGTCTACCATGCAGACTAACCACACTTTTTGGAAGCATGTCAGGATGTTTGTGTCTCCTGTAGGTGTAGTCCGTGTAGTTCGACAGCATCCAGCAGACATTAATGAGGACAGAGCAAATATGTGCTTAGAGCACAGTGTTTGTCTTTGGTTCAGCGTGCTTTGCAGAGCTGCAATGCATAAACTGCTGTAATGCGATCTAACTGTGCTAAACATTGGCTGGAGGTCAGTCTCAAAAGGATGACAGGATGGATAATGCTGCTCTTTGGCAAACCATTTTCTTTGTTTGTTTGTTTCAAGCCCAAGGAGGTTCGCCTATTTCTGCACCACATCAGACGTTACAGCCTGCAGAAGCCGAGCTTCAGGTTCTGTGAAGCCATGTTTCAAGATCAGCGTGTTGCTTTAGATGTTAGACTACTGATATGTGCTAGCAATTATCTCTAGAGGATTGGCTTTACGGAGGACCACGGTGCTTTGCCAAATGACATTGTGTTTGGCTGAACAGTTTGAACAAATTGTTTCTTTTGGGATTATGACCAAAATAAATGGAATATTTAACAAAGGAGTTAAACCATCCAATTCATGCAAGACAAAGCATGCGATCAATTTCTGTGCATTGCTTTAAACAACAAAAATTAGAATTAGTCAAAGACAAAATATAGCAACAGAATGTTTTAGTAGGTATCTGATAGTTCATTTCACTAAACAGTAGTTTATTCCATGAATTGTACATTCTGTAGTTTTTTTTCTTTTTAGGATAAAGTTATGCTCTTAATGAATCCAGTAATAAATAGTAAATCAGTACATATATATGTTGTAAAAAGCAATAGTATTTAATTAGCTATCTGTTCAGGATAATTATCTAAATTTGATTATATGTCTAGTGTCAAAACATTTTCCCTTTATTCTCTCTCTCTCTCTCTCCTTTTTCTCTTTTCTTTTCTTTTNTTTTTTTTTTTTTTTTTTTTTCTTTTTTTTTTTTTTTTTTTTTTTTTTCTCTTCCCAGTGCTTTTGGGTTACAAAAACACAAGCATTGCTTTGAAGCGCAGTTCTGGTTCATTAATGTTGACTGGAAAGCTGGCAGTGTTACAGCTTGTGACAGAAGTTCTGGTTGCTTTCAGCATTCCTGTTAGTGGTGAAGAAGTTTACTCCACAGCTTCCAACATAAAGACACATTTAGATATTTAAGTTTAGCTTGTGATACGCCAGAGATATTCTGACCACTGCATCTTGCCACAACCAATTTCCAGAGATGTAAATGACAGACATGGGAAAGCAGTAGCAGCTGTATTAATACCGCTCACCCTGAACACACAGGCAGGAGAACCTCTCTCCCACTTCTGCCTCACTGTCATTCCAGTGGAAAATGATTCTTGAGAGGAAGGGCTTGTGGAAAAAAGTGCTCAAGCTCTGCAGAATGTGTCTGCAGCACAGAGTGGGACCATTTGTGATTCACTTATTTATTTTATTTATTTCATTTATTCTACTGACTTCAGATTGCATCTTCATGCAGCAGTTAAAACATGAATGTCAACACGAAGGTGAACAGGAGTTTCTGAATTCTTTTTTTTTTTTTCTTTAAACTTAAAAGCTGGAGTAAATTTTGTTGAATCATTTTGAAAGAAAATACATAAATTTTGAAATTCAAATTTTTAGATATTTATCTTCTAGACATTTAGCTTCTCCTTTCTTTTGCAATATTAATTATCCATACACAGTTTTGTGCAATCTGGTTTTCCTGCCATTGTGAATTACAATTTACAGCTTAAAGAAAATATAATCCTTTCTGATTAGGTCTTATCTTTCCATTAGAAAGATATTATTTCTAATCTGTTATGAAGAAATCCTGGAACACCTTTAAAGATCTGATATCAGTCCGTACCGGCATGAGGTGATGATATGGATAAAGGGTAAGTATTATACTGGAGAGTCCATTTTCAGGAGATATTATTTATTTAGGCAATCAGTATTCAGACCTGCAAACACACAGTGAAAGATGGAAGCAATAGATGTATGTGCCTTACATCAATCTAGGTTAATAAAGATCAAGGGGTTTGAAATGCTAGAAAGTCAAATGCATCAAAGACCTTCCTGTCGGTGCAATCCTCCCAAACGACAGAGGCTGATGCACAGGACGTGTTCTTGATAATCCTGTGTCACATTTCTGAATGTAAACACTGGAGAAACAATGAGGTGAAAGGGTGCACTGCGTATGTACCGGGTTTTCCATTAGGGGGAGAGAGACAGAAGCAGTGGAGTTACAGACCCAATAAAGACTGCACATTTTGTCAGGCTGGATGTTAGCCTATGTGTTCACTCAAAGTTAAAAAAAAAAAAAAAAAAGAAAGCTGTCTGAGACCATATTGAGTAACTCGGCTTTAAAAGAAGTCACACACAGCAGTGTATGTAATAAATTTCAATCAGGTAATTTAATTATTCCCATTATTATATGCTACTCATAAAACGCATCCATATTACTTGGCTTATGTTGAAGGAGGGGCCAAGATGCTAGTTTGTACAAATAAACCTTGTTTTGCCTATAGTAGATGGGATAATTGCAATATTCTAGAACGTAAGAGAAGGACAAAATAAAAGTATACTTTCAAGAGAACCAATGGAGAATGGTGAAATCCGGAGAAAGAATGAAACAAAGATCGTCTTACATGATGTGTCCAATAGCAATTTGTGATGTTAGGAGCTTAAGACTTTATTTCTAGTTTGTCAGATATTTCCTGGTCCCTGCTAATGGTGATTTTTTTTTTTTGGTAAGAAGTAAGGCTGTCTCCGAAATGTAAGGTCCATCTTTGCCTACACAGATTTCTTCCCCATTGGATAAAGGAATTTAAGTATTTGTATTTTCCTAGTTCAGGAGCAGGAACTGTAATTCTTACAGTTACTCTAGTTGTGTTTCCAACTCAAGGCTACCATTCTTATAGCTAAGCAGTTTAAAAAAAAAAAAAAGTATTCAGTCTTCTGTCCTACTAGCAAGGAAAAATCATCTTTTCTTCAGTAGCAGAAAGAAATTTCCAATGTAAAATGTTACAGAATACAGCTCTTTATAGATATTTCTTGTTCACAAGTTCCAAATGGCTTAATGAAGGATACTCTCAAACCTTAATATTTTGTTCTCTTTTTGTAGAATTTACTCAGAAAACTGGATCCAGCCCAAGTGAAATGAGTGCACTCTCACTGTGAATGTAAGTCTTCTTTTCAATTTGCTCTGGACTGAAATTTTGCCCCTTTTTAGGAAATACCATGGTGAGAATATTAAATAGCAAGTGCAGGGTAAATATTTCTTTCCTGACTTCAGTCCAGACATTGAGCAGGGAGATGGTTATTGATACTGCCCAGGAAATTGTTCCAATGCAAACAGGTTAAGGCTGTATGCTCTGCTTTTGGTGGGATTGGGCCATTGAAAGGCAGGGTTATTACAGGACACAGACATTTTTTAAAGACTCAGTACTGTATTAGTATTTTAGTGAGGATTAAAGCTAGGCACTTTAGCATTTTATTTCCTTCCTAATATTTCTTCTAAATTTATACAAACTCCCTTATTTCTTTGTGAGTTTACAGGCCACCTGTTGTCTAAAAGGGGGAGCTGTTTAGGAAGTGCACCTCATGTCATGCTCTTCTTTCCAGCTTAAGACTCCCAGGATGAGATAACCGCCTGCTTTAGGGAACAACACCCACTGTCATAGTTTGTGGTTTGCTGCCATGTCTCTCCAGTAACTCTGGACAGGTGCCACAACTACCTCAAGTCTGCACAATTCAGGAGGCATTAGAAACCTAATTTGGGGGGTTTGTAGCTTACTGTCGTTGGAGCTTGTCTTCTTCAGATTACAAAAACATCAAGATGGTGTAGAAAGTACCAGTACTGGAGTGAGATTGAAACTTTCAGTTTAGAAGGATCACAAATGCTAGTTCCAGATGAGGTGGAACATTGCTGGTGTTAGAACAGCTAATCCCACTGGGAATGCATCTCTGGAGCCAAACGCTTCTGAGAGTCTCTCTTCAGTCCCTCAAGATTGGTTCTGAAGATATCCTCTGAACTAACTGAAGTGTGAATATGATGGCAAATAGAAAATGATCAGGAAAGGTTTACCCATTGCTACTGGATGTGTAAGCAAGCTGTAAGCATTCATCCTTGTGATTGTTTCTCAGGCATATCACCTCCAGTAAGGCCTTGGAGTTACTCATACTCCTGTATCCCCAGGATATGAAAGCATGTGGAAGAACATCGGGACCCTTTTCTGCTGCACATAGGAAGCTGAACTGCCTCCTGCCCTGCCCTACCCTGTCCTGTCCTGACCTCTCATTTCGGAAGTGCAGCTCCCTCAGTCCTCCTGCCCCACCGCAGGCTCCTCTCCATGGCTGCAGCTCCAGCCCAAGGCCTGCTCCTCTGGGGGCTGTCCACAGGCTGTGGCCTCCTTCACGCCACATCCACTGCTGCTCCATGGCCTCCTCCATGGCTGCATGTGGAAATCTGCTCTGTGCGATGCCCGTGGGCTGCAGAGGGACAGCCTGCTCCTCCATGGGCCTCTCCTGGGCTGCAGGGAACTGCTGCTCCGTGCCTGCAGCACCTCCTGCCCCTCTTCTGCCTTGGTGCCTGCAGGGCTGTTTCTCTCCCATTTTCTTACTCCTCTCTGCTGTTGCACAGCAGTTTTTTCCTTCCTTAAATCTGCTCTCCCAGAGACACACCCAGCATTGCTCACGGCTCAGCTCTGCCCAGCGGCAGGTCCCTTTTGGAGCAGCTGGAGCTGCCTCTGATCTGACATGGGGCAGCTGCTGGGCTCTGCTCACAGAGGCCACCCCCGCAGCCCTCCCACTACCAAAACCTTGCCATATAAATTCAATATGCTGATTTAGATATCTTTCAGTTTTAATTTCCCATTAACTACTATGAACTGTTTCCTGAAAAATCCAGTTAAAACTGATTAAATACATGTAGATAAGTCCCATACAGGTTGTATCAGAGAAAGCCGACAAACTTCATCACCGAATGCAGAACACTTTTGTCCCACCCCGAGCCAAAACTCCCAATTTCATCATGAAGGCAGAACAGGGAATAAAAATGTCTACATTTGATAAGGTCATGAAGGTCAGTCAACTCCAATGCCCAGAAAAGCTCAGAACACTGTGCACAGCATCCAAATATCACAGCCTGCAAAGCAAGCAGGAACAGAAAACTGTTTGTACTCTTTCTGAAGATGTAAGCTTTCGATGAAGTTTTGCTCTCACTTTTTTTCCCTGAGAAATACAGCTGTTTGTAGTGAGTCATGATGCCAAATGCCCAAGGCTGTATTTGAAAGTAGGAAGAGAATCTGTTTCCAACCTTCTTGTAACTGAGGATATGGCCTCCAATGCTTTATTTCTATTACCTCAACCAAATAATAAAAAAAAAAATAAAGTGAGACAGAGAAAAAATAGCTGTTATTTAATTTTCTCAGCACTAGTTTCTGTATCTGCTTCAGCTTTCTGGGTGCTTGGGGGCTAGCTGTCTCTGCCTCTGCAGAGCGATCTCATTTATTATGTGACACACTGCTCACAGTACCTGGCTGCACATGCTGTAGCAGTCTGATGGATCTAGGAAGAGCTCCTGTTTACAGGATGTGCAGCTTGCCTTCAGAAATTCCAGGAAACAGTCTGATTGCTGTGACCTCAGAGCGGCCATTTCAGTTTACTACAAACAACTGATAATAGAAGAGCATTTACACACAATATACGCATTCACTAGTCCTTTTATCACTTTCTGCTAGTCATAGATCATGAGAATATAATCTCTCCTCACTCAAGGGCTGGCCTCTGAATGAGTGGTTGCGTGTTCCAGCTTTCAATCAACAGCTGCTAGAACCACCAGAACCACATTTGAAGTAAATCTCTGGTCACTTCCTTCTTGCCTCCTCATAAAGTCATATATATTCTTTGTTCTTATCCCAAATATTTACCTAAAGGGGTAAGTGTTTTCCATTTTAAACAACTTAAGCTGACAGCATTTTTTGCGGACCCTGCTCATTCAGATAAAGAACAGCTCTAGGTATAGGAGCTAAAAGGACTTTGGCTTCTTATTTAGACGGAAAAAAATAGTATTCTGAAAGTTATTACGTACGTTAGTTTAAATGCAACAGTTCCCCTGGTTACAGCTAATTCCTGAGAACACCTCTACCAGCTGGAACAGGCAGACTCTATCCTGAACAGTTCCTGTCATAAGTGAGTAGAAATGTTTTTCTTGCAGTGAAAACATACCCAAACATGCCCCAGGAGGCAGTCTTTGCTACTTTATGAGCACATGCTAAATTACTATGCCCAAATTACCTTTTTTTTAAAAAAAATGTGACTTTTATTCTAAGATTTTTATTGGCGGTGGTGGCCAGCATGCTTGTTATAAAAGCAAGTCCTGTACTAGAGTGACTCTTAACTTCTGATTCTTACCTTGTTTGCTGTCTAGCAGGAAGGAGTAGGCAGACACAAAGCATTTACTGTCTCAGCTCCAGGTAAGGCTAGATTTTAGAGATTTTCTAAGATTTAGGCAAAGTGAAAGAAATATTATGGCCATGCTGGGATTTTTTTCTTCATGTGGCAATTAAATTACTTGTACTTACATTCCTCTGAGATAGCCCTTTTCAGTGACTCATCTCTACAGCTATTGAATTCTTACGCAGCTTGAAAAAAGAAAGAAGGCAAGCACGTTGTTTTACTGTACAGATTGGTTGTGTAATATTACTGTTCTTCAGACATTAAGAATGGTTACATGGATCACTTAAAGACAGTTTGAACTGCAAATGAACTGATTATGACTTTACTGAGGATGCAAAATTGTCACAATCAAAGCCTTCTTAAAATTTAATAAAATGCCTGGATTTCTATAGTCTGGCAAGCAATTCTGGAAAAAAAAAGTGAGGGGGGGAGGGAGTTGTATAGTGAGGCGTGCTCAAAATGCTCAAAGACATCAGATGAGGGACTTAGTCACATCTAGATCTCCAAGGTTGTCCCTTGGCAGTTTTCAACATACTTCTGATCACCGTAATCTGTAATGTATTAATTTCCACAGCTGTTTTTGTGTTACTCTTGAATGTCCTTGTAGCTGTCAAAACATATAACAACCCATCATTTTGTTGCAGTCTGTCATGCCAAATAATATTCAGTGAGATAGGAAGATTCCTGCTCCTCCATCACTAATAAGGTTGTATCCTGGCAAGCTGTTTGGCTCCTATTACAGATTCCAGAAATTAAAATGCTGCCTCAGATATTTCAGTCATTCGTTCTGCCCATTGTTTTCCTTCAGATTCAGTATCTCTGGATATGCCTCAAGATACTGTGTAAACAGACTGAGTCGTTGTTTGCTTTTGAAATAAACAAAATTCAACCACATTCTGCCTAGCCAACATCTTCTAGCTGGAATGGCATCTTTGCTCTCATAAAGATCTCAACAAACTTAAAACAAAAAACAAAAAACCATAAGCAAAGCTTCCATGCTAATGGGAGATTCAGCTGCAATGAACATTCACTTGAACATTCTGTGTTTTCCAAGACATTTTTTATATATTCCTACTTGCTTTATTCTTTAAGTGTTAGAGAAAAAAACCTGCAATACTACTATGGTGATGGAAAAAAAAACACCACAGAATTAGGAGATGTAATCAATTTCTCAAAGAACTACAGCTCTAGTTTGCAGTTAATGACTGTTCCTTCTCACTGATTGAAAGAGATTTTGTCATTTTAGCCGCATTTTAGCCTAACTCCAGGCAATTTGCTCATTTGAGAGATATCTAGGCTCTTGGTCCTTGATAAGAAGATCATAAGGGCTAACATACTCATCAGACGAGGAGAACATTTAATTCGCTTCCATTCTCTCCGTTCTAATTTCATTATTGGACCTTGATAATATCTATAGCCCATAATTTCTTAGTCCATTAAGGGCTGGGAATACAAGACCACATAAAATACTTATTCCTCATTTTTTTTCTCTTGAGCTAGCAGCCTTCCTTACACAAAATATAAACTCAGATACAACTGAGAATGGTATCCTAAACTCATCCTCTCATCCTGGCAAATATAAATGCTATAAAACTTCATCTTCATGCAAGATTTTATCAGCATATGAAATCAGAGAACTAGGAGGCTGTGATTAGCACTTTTTGTATTATTTGCTTACAAACTTGAGTTCTCTATTTGAGAAGAAAGTTGAAATTTACTAACAAACCTGTTCAAAAGTGATTGTTCCTTTTCACAGCATATGTAGTACCAATCGTTCTTTAGACAATAATACAATAAACAAATAAATACAATTACAATAATACAATACATTTACAATAGTGGCCATAGCTTACTTGAACTTACGTTGGTTTACTGGCAGTTTGTATCTGCAATGTTTTTAATAAATGAATCTGATTGCCTTCATTTCTCCCTGAGCTTTGCTTATTATCTTTAAATCTTTTCTGATGTCTGACTTTCCTCCATTTTTTACAATCTATAATTTGCTTCCATTTTGTCCCCCAGGTTTCTTTGTGATCTGTATTATCAGTCTGTTTCTATACCTGGTTAATATTTTCCCTTTTGAATCCTCACATACACCTACAGCATTCTCAGATTGTAATCTGGAGAGACTGTAAATAGCACCAAATAGCAGAAAAGATATTTACTTTTTCTTTTGCTCTACTGTTCAAACCTGCTCCCAGGGTCCTTTAGGACTGGCCAAATGTATCTATTGGAAAGCACTGCGGGCATTAAGCAACTCCGAAGATTATTTCCTCTCTTTTTTTATTTAGATAAATCAATGTGTGCAGCAAAGCAAGGTGGATGAAATTTGCTGATTGCAAATTGCTGATGGAAATGGCAACTCAAAGCAGGAAAACAGACTATCAAGAAAAAAAGCAAGACTAGCTTTCTGCTCTGAAGATCAATGAAAGGATGGAAAACGGGACTCAAAAAAGAATCTCGGGTTATCCACACAGCAAAGCACATTCCAAAATTTGACCAAGACTATACAAGTCCATTAATACTGACCAGGACTGAAAGTAACACAAATTGCTTAAGTCTAGACCTTGAGATGAGTTTGCCTTCTGCAAAAAAAAAAAAAGATAAACACACGCACTTGTGGGAAATACCGTTGCAACACTGTGCCGGCAATGTACCAGGTATCAGTACTGTCTGAGAGGAAGGCGGTTTTATTTAAAAGAGAAAATGCAATGAAAAACCTGTAACTTGCAATTACATGGGGTCAAGTGATGCCAGCTGTAAAGTCCTACCCACGTCTCCTGGGTTCTTCCAAGGTTGGTGACCATGCAGAGATTTGGGAAATGCCTCTTTGGAGCCTTTAGGGGCTGATAGGGATCAGTGTCTCATCACTTCTTGCCTCTGTGAGTCATCAGGATTTGTTCATTACTCTTCTCCTGATCTGAGTGTCTTGTGAAACTACACACAAATGTGCCGGTCTTGACGAGCTGTGAATTTGGGTGCCATTAGCACCGGCCCTTTTATTGCTTTGTGCTCAGTCTGGTGCCTCAACACTCAGACATTGGCATTCATTCTCCATTCAAACCAGTTTCAACCCTTCTGTTGCACCCAGAGTTAGAGAAAACACTCAAATTGTTTTCATTACAACCATTCTAACCCTGAGAACCAAGGGTCTGCTGCTGAATGGGGCAGGTGACCTAGTGTTGAAGGCATGAGATATTCCAAGCCCTCCTTCCCTTGGTATTTCCTATCAAGATCAGCCCTCAGGACTCACAGACCTCTGTGCCTAATCTCAAAGCTTGGAGGAGAAGAATACAAGCTGTAGAGGAAGGCTGAATTGGGGCCACTTCAGCAAATTAGATGTATACAAGTCCATAGGACTGGACAGGAGGTGCACATGAAGATGCTAAGGAAGCTGGCTAATGTCATTGTGCTGATCTTATCATCTTTGAAAAGCTGTGGCAATGAGATTTCCAGTTACTGGAAAGAAGCAAATGTCACATCTATCATCAAAGCAAGGTCCAGGGAACTGCAGGACAATCAGCCTTACACAGCACCTCTCTCTGAGAGGATCGTGAAGGAGATCTTTCTGGAATCCAGTTTCAGGCTGATGAAGGACAAGAAGCTGATTTGGAGAAAACAGCACAGATAAACGTTTGCCTTTTATGATTCAGACTGGTTATTAGGATCAGGTTGGGTGTTAGGAAAAAGTTCTTCACCAGAGGTGGCTGGGCACTGGAACAGGCTCCTCAGGGCAGTGGTCACAGCCCCAAGCTGCTGGAATTCAAGTAGTGTTTGGACGTCACTCTCACCAATACGGTATGATTTTGGAGGGTCCTCTGTGGAGCCAGGAATCGGACTCGGTGATCCTTGTGGGTCCCTTCCAACTCGGGGTATTCTATGATTCTGTGATGAGATGATTGACGCTGTAGATGCTGTGATCAGAGCAGCACACCTTGGTTTTAGCTAGGCTTCTCACATAGCGTCCAGTAGCTCCCTTGTAGTCTGATAGGGGAGGTACAAATTGAGTGCGCAGTGGATGAAAACCAGCCAGAATCGCTTTACACAAGGTGGTGGTCGACAGTCCAAAATCAGATCAGCTATTCTTCTGACATATGGCATTTTGACAGGACCCACACAGTCCATATCCTGTGACTCCAGTTCTCAGTTAAATCAGTTCACACTCGTCCAAGGCACTTGCATTTTTTGTGTACCCTTTATGAATACCCACCTTTTTGCATTTCAAAATTACCCGATTAATTAAATTAGCAGCTGTTCTCCTTGTTTCCATCTGGAGAACTTGCTCTGCTCCAGCTCTCCTCCCTGTGGTGCAGGCACTGCACTGCTCTCCTCGTACTGGGGCTGGTGGGACACCGCAGGTCGTACAGGCGGCTGCGTGGCACTGCTGGGGCTGTGCAGACCTCACAGCCCTGTGCACATCTTCCAGATCTCCACGTGCTGTGTAGCTGCTTTACATGGCTGTGTGTTCTTTTGTTTAAGAAGTTTCAGGTGGAGCATGCAAGCTGGCTGTGCCGGAGGAGTTATTCCCTGCTGTGTGTGATGATGCTGTAACAACTCTGTGGCCATTAGGATGGTGCTGGGCCAGGGCCTGTGCCCTTCCCCTTGGTCCTGCCTGGCACAGGGTACGCGGAGGTGACAGGGCTGTTCGGAGGCCCTTTCAGAATGCTCCTGCTCCTTCCTGAGTTATGGCAGTGGTGAGCCATACTGTGAGGGTTATGCAGCATTCGCCGTTAGCGCTGCGGTGTGTTCCCCTGCACCGTGTACCTGAGGCACCGCAGTGGCTGCTGTCTCCCGCCCCACCACCGTGCCAACCCCACCGCTGGCACCCGGCACGGCGCAGGCGGTGTTCCTGCTCAGTGCCTTCATGGAAATGACCGGAGCGCAAGCTCTGTTTCCTTTTTATTGCCATAGTCTTGAGTACGACTAAGCTCGGGGACTGGTCTGGGTGAGGCGTTACTTCTCCGGACACGAGCTGCACAGCGCCGGGCTCACAGCTGTTTTGCTGTTGCTTTGGGGAGGCTGCGGCGCCGGCCCGGCACGCTCCAGGAGCCCCTGCTCAGCTGCCCGCGCTCCCCGCGCGATAAGGACGCGCACACGGAGCTCCGGCCCCCTCCGCCACTTCCGTGAGGCGCGGAGCAGCGCCGCTCCGACCGCTCCCGGAGGGCAGCGCAGCCCCGCCCTGCCCTGCCCCGCCCCGCCACGTGACGGCCCCGCGCGGTGACGTGTCGCCCTAGGCTCGGCGGCAGCGGCCGCCGGAAGCGGCGAGCGGCAGCGTGGGACCGGCGGGCGGCTCGGCAGCTGCGGCGCGGGCGGCGGAGCGGCTCCAGCCTCTTCCTTCCTTCCCCTTGGGCCTCGCCGCAGCGGC
>WBMW01002256.1:2203882-2226183 GCA_013396635.1 Penelope pileata
TTTTTTTTCCCGATGAAAAAGTGGCTGTGTTCCTACCGCTGTGCTTGTTACGAAGGGTAATGCCTACGCTGGAAGGCAGCAGGCGCTGAAACGTCCGAAGCAGTCGGGTTTGGGCAGGCTGTCTGCCCAAGCTGCTTGCTCCCCGGTGTAAGGAGCCCGCGGCCCTCGGGCTGCTCCTTGGGAGAAGGGCCTGTGTGCGGGGGTACCCGAGCAGCGTGTCCCACCCCAACGTGTCTCTGAGAGCCCTCTGCCTGGAGAGGAGTGTGGAAGGTGCAGGGGGAAGGAGGGAAACACTCTGCTTCTAAAGCAAAGTGCTGTGCACTCCCCATCGCAGCAAAATCCACTGCTGCGATTGGGGGTGGTGTTGGCACCCTG
This sequence comes from Penelope pileata, assembly GCA_013396635.1. Taxonomy (NCBI): domain Eukaryota; kingdom Metazoa; phylum Chordata; class Aves; order Galliformes; family Cracidae; genus Penelope; species Penelope pileata. The sequence goes on from WBMW01002256.1 coordinate 2,204,258, forward strand.
AGGTACCACTGTGAATCTTCAGTGGGTGTCCCAGCGACCCTGTTAGAGGGCAGGGCGGGTCTGACAGCGGAGTTGTCTGTTCTGTGCTTCGCTGTGCAAACTGAGGAAGTTGAAACATCCGCAGTCTGCAAAGCGGAGACACTCCTCCCAGGGGTGCCGTGGAAACGCTCCACTGGAACAGCTTTTTTTTTTTTCTTTTTTCTTTTTATTATTTCAGAATGAAATCAGATTGTAGGTGGCATTAAGTGGTTTGTGCTATGTATAGTGCCAATGCTGTCATATTTCATGCTCAATCAAAAGTGTCAATTTGGGTGGATAAAAGTCTTTTTTTCTGTGTTCTTGGGACTGTAGAATCACTGAGATGCGTGTCAGGTTCTGTGGTGTCCCTGCCAGCAGTGTGTCTGGTGAGGAGATAAATGTATTTGAGAAATCTAACGTGTTGTGAGTCGGTTTGTTGTGTTACTTACATAACAGTTTGGTCTGGAAAACACGTTTCTTAAGAGCCATCTTAGAGTCAGTTCTTATCTTTGAGAGGCTTTGACCACAGTTCCATGTCCTCTGTGTGCGAGTGCAGTGGATGGTGGCAGCATGAGGTGGCTGCCTGGCTGGTGGCTGACCCAAAGAGCTCCGCGTTGCTCTTTGCAATGCTGGAAGCGCTCCTGGAGGTTGGGGAGAACCAGGTGGCTGTACAGGGGGTGATTTTCCTTATAACATCTATTGCTCTTTTCTTAAAAGATGAAAACTTACAAATGTGACAGCACATTAGGAGCGATCGCGAGCAGTCAGCTGGGTAAGAACAGACTGAAAGTCAAATTGGATGGGTTTGGGAGGTAAAATCCAGGAGGTAAGTGTGGTAGGGATGAAATGCTGTGCTAGGAAGAGTCTGTCAGGTGCTCAAATAAGGTGTAGGTGTACAGTCAGCACAGCTGCAGGAAATAATCCAGGAGTTGCAGTTGCAAGTGAACGAGCAGCATAGTGCAGCTGGCAGAAGGGGATGCTGTCCTGGGATGCGCTGATCTGCTTTGAAGTACAGAAAGCTCTTCCTTTATTGTTCTTCATTGATCTTCTGTGTCTAGTCTTGAGTACTAAACAAACCAACAAGGACAGAGGAAAGTAGCACTGTGGATCGGAGGCTCGGAATCTGACCAGCGTATTGCTGCGTTCTGGGTGGTGGAAAAGGCCGCGGGAGGGGTGTGTCGCTGCACACTAAGAAATAGTTCTCAAGAGGACATTAATTAAAAAACGTAACTTTTTCCATCTGCTCTGTGGTTAAGAGGTAGGTTAAGAGGAAGTGAATTGTAGTGGGGTTAAGTATCAACGGGAAAGTTTTTACCAATAAAGTTCGCATTACAAAGATGGTTCAGCAAATTCCTGTCACTGGAGGCTTACTGGGTTAGAGAAGAAGCTGGCAAAGGTAATCTAGGGATACACTGACACAGGGCAGAAAAAGGGCGCACAGCTAATTTTGTGACTGGGAAACAGTGGTACTTTCAGATATTCTGAGGCTTTATTTGTTATCACTCCTGTTGTCATCCTGTGCGTGTGCCCCTTCCTAATGGCAGTTTATAAATGACAGCCGTGTATTTGTGACATTAGAAGTCAGAGTTGCGAGAATGGAGTACTGCGAGGCTATCTTCTGTTCCTTCTGACCTTGCTTGTTTACTGTTTAGTTTGGTAGGAAGTTTTAAGGGATCATCTAGTCTAACCCTGACGGTAACCCGGGATTTTCAAGTCTTGTTTATTGGTTGACTGCAACTAAGTTGCTCTGCAATTCTGGAGGAGGCAGTTCTTAAGGACAGCGCTACATTGTATTCACTGAAGAAACAATAGACAACATTAAGCGTTTTTCTGAAAGTTGCTGAAACGTGTGTGTTGAGGAAATGCAGGTGTGCCCATCACAGCTCACAGCAAGGAGGGGAGGGTTCCTTCTCCCTTCTGCAGCGTGCCCCTTTCCCCCCGTGCAGCCATGAGCACTGTTGCGTTAGCTTGCAGGAATGTGCAAGGAAGTGCAGGCAACAACAAACAATGGATTTCATATCAGACTCTTTTATGGTGTGCTGTAAGCACTAGCAGCAGTGCAAGGAAGAGGGAGGCAGGGCTGTGGGGGTGGGTCAGCAGTGGGAAGAAGGGCAGTCTGCCTCTGGTGAGGGCAGTGAGTCATTAGATGAGCCTTGCTGTCTGTGTATGTGCACCCTCAGGTGACTGTGGGACTGCTGCAGTGACCTTTCTGTAGCTGGAATAATCCCTTCATGATTTGGTGTGGTCATTATGTGAGGCTTCACATATGATGGAGTAATACAGAGTGTGTAGTGGTTTTGATCATGTAGCAAAGTGATCTTTGGTTCTTCTGGTGTGTCCTGGTCATGTAAGATCAAGCTGTGAGATTTGTCACTTCCCGGGCAGGCTGCTTTTGAAGGCTGGTAGATTCTTCTAGTGACAAAAACTGAGTGTTTTGTTCTGTTACTTCTGTTTGTATGCCTGTAGTTAAGCTCTTAATGGTCCGGTCTTGTCACTTCTGTTGAGAGGACAGAAATTTGAGTCCTTTGCCCACTAAAGGATGCCGACCTCAAGCTGTCAGTTATTCCTGACCCATCTCAGTGCGGTTATCTGCAATTCTCCAACTCGATATCACCCCTCCATCAGGAGGTTTTTGAGTTGCTCTTTCAGCTGTTAACTTTCTGAAGAAATCTCTGCTTTTCTGGAGACCTCCTACCAGGCTCTGGCTAGCTACTCCTACGCAACATGGGCATGACTCATTTTCTTCTAGCTAACCTCAGCGATAAAGATCTATCCAAACTAGGCTGAGCTGCTGTGCATCTGTTGGAGGATGGCAGCTGGACCCAATGGCAGAGGTAGTAGATCATGTTAAGATTTTCCACGATTGTACTGTTGCTATGGAAAACACCTAAAAATACAATTTCTTTTTTTTTTTTTAAAAGTTTGTGTGAAGTAATCAATTTGATGTCCTTTTAATTGATTTTTAGCTTGTGTGCTGTGCTTCGCGTGTCCTTCTGAGTTTTAGTATCTGTTCTCAGTGAGCTCTGGGGGGAGAAGCATGTTGTAAAGAGCCAAGATGCTGTGGGAAGGATCGGAAAATTACAGGCTTCATTTTTTTTTTTTTGTGATTTTTAAAGCATTATCAAAAACTTCTGAGAAGTCTTAAAGTGTAGCATTTCACATAAGAGTTGCCTCTGAGAGTTGCCGCGGAAATCCTGATGCACAAGAGGACTTTGCTGGTATTAGTCTGTTGCATCATAGCTGTTAAAAGCTTTTTAAAATACAGGAATTTCAGATGTTTATCCTGACTGCATAGGGGTATGTGTTGAGAGTAAATAATCATTGTGTGTTATAAAATAAGCACCTGTACATCTTACAAACAAAGGTGAGTTCCCAGTTATTACATAAGTTGGTGTTCTGCTGCCTCTGGATACTACTGAGGCTTTCCTGTTGCCATGGGAGCTATCTTTGCATCTCTTTGAGGGGGCAGGTTGAATAAAACAAGGATGCAGAGTTCCCGTTTAGAATCGGCATAAATGGAATGCTCTCATTGCCTGGGTGCTACACCACTTGCGTTTGTTTGCTTGATTTCTGCAAGCACTCCAGATTTCTCTGAAAAGTGTTTGTTACTTTCTTTAATGCCATTTTTTTTTCCTCTTTCTGGACCTTGCTCCTTTTCCTTCCAATCACAAAAGCACAGCATTTTTCAGAGAACTTTTAGAGGAATCCTTAATTCTATATAGTTAAAGGTATTGCAAAGTTTTAGCTAAAATTTGTCTTAGAAATTGAAGATAACGTGCTTGGCAGAATGGTTTAAAACCTGAGTTAACTCATTAGCAGAACTGTTTACTCAACAGAATTTGACTTAGCAGTAAGAACCACTGACCTTTTGTATTAAATCTCATCCCTGTGGTCTCTAGCAAAGAGTTTTATGTGCATCACGAGGGAACTTGCTCTGCATGCAGGCAGCCATTCTCTGCTAGAGGTGAGCCTTGCTTCTCTGGGGATTCCTGGCTGTAGGGGTGAAGGGAATTGCACTGCTGTGGCTCCTATTGTCGATGCCAACATCACCACAGAAACCTGGGTGAGCCAGAGTGGTGGTTGAGGCCACTGAGCCTGCGTGAATCTTTGACTTCTGCTGTAGTCAGAATTTCCCGGAAAGCGAGGACAGCTTTGGTCCTTTTCCTCTAGGCCATTCATTCTGTTTCCTCCTGTTTCTTCTGCATCATGAAGCACTTCAAAGCTGACAGCAGCCCAGCCCTCTCCTGCTGTCTCCGGTTAAAATTTTAATACCTGATTTCTTTGGTGTACTTTGTGGCTGATTGTAAGCAACTGTCACGTGCTCTGCTTCTAAAACTGAGATCAGCAACAAATGGTGGTTAATCTGAAATGGTTTAAAGCTGTATTTAAAAGCAAACAAACTTCAGGAGTGTGTTAATTCAAACAAGTTTTCTATTGAATAAAAACTTGGTGAATATGTTTTGAGTTTCTATACTCTGAGCAGTTTCCCCTTAAAGCCAGGAACTTTCTGTCTGAGAAGATGTGGTATGAACTCTCTGCATTTGAGGTTTAGACTAAAGAAGAAGGGGTTAGTGGTATGGAAATCATTCAGCTCGTGCAGTAATGCTGCGCCAATGAAGGAACAGCTTTTCCTCTGCTCCATCAGATAGCTGTGTGAACTGAATTAGTTAAAATTCAGAATTCCCTGCAAGTTAAAATCTTACGCAGAAAGGGAGTTTTCATGGTAACTTTATTTTGATCTTAATATTAATAACTCCAGTATACTGCTGTTGAGATTTGTCATCGATAACTCCTGAACATTGCATGGTTTTTCTTCATCTGTAGCACTTTGTGAAGCAGCGAATGGCTCAGTAAGTGTCTTTATTTATACTACCATCTCTGTTTGCGTGTTGAAATATGTTCAGTGAGCTTTGCCAGGAAATTCTCAAGGTAACTTCTGTCAATATGCTGACACTTTGTCACAGCCGTAGGATTTTACTTGAAATTTCTCTCATGTATACCCTTACTGGCTTCAGTAAGCAAGTGAACTTTGGTGTTGTATGCCTAACCTAAAGCATATAAAAATACTTAATGTTATTCTTCTGCAGTTACAGTCTCAAAATGACAAGCTTGGGTTGGTTTTGTCTGAATTTGAAATGCCACCTAATATCTGAAGAACAGGAAGCAGGGCATATGAGGCTGTTAACAAACAAACAAAACCACCCAAACCGTGTGGTCTGTGATTTTGAAATAAATAAAGCTAATCATCCTGGGTAGGGGACTTCCTTCTAATGTGGTTTTAGTTCTAGATTTCTATATATAGGAGGTTGCAAAATAAATTCTTAGTGTAACATTGGATGCCTATATGAAAAGTACTGTTGGCTTAAGTGTTTTTGTCGCCTAGACTTAAATGAAACTGAAGTGAAACAATTTGCTTTTTTAGTGCTAAGTATGGGCTCAATGTTTCACTAAATATGAGAACTAGACTACATAATATTATATAGTTCTAATACTTACATCATTATGTGACCTGAAGGAAAAATGTCTTTATCTTTGTCTAACTGATTTTTTTTAGGTGCAAATGAAATGCATCAAGACTGCTCTGTCTTCCCCAGTGGATATGTTTAACTTTTTTTTGAGAGAGACTTTGTCAGTACTTTTGGGGACACTGCTGGTATAGCCACAGAGAGGGCATTATAGTTACTGTTATAACAGCTGAGTAATGTCAGTTCATAGATACGAGACAATTAGAGGGATTCTTCTGATTTTAAATGTATGGACTTGTGTTCTGTATTCTCTGGGATTGCACTGTATTTTGAATGACAATTTCTATTTTGATCTTACAAAACAGTAGTCCCTGTAACTGACCTTCCTTTGGTTGTGTTGCAGGCAGTGACAGTGTTGCTCTGCAGTCTTTAAAGGATGTGGCTTTTCTATCGATTTAAACTGACCTCAGTGCCAACTGTTGCTGCAGAAAGGATTGTTCCTTTGCTTGTTGCTTTCTCTTCCTCCTCACCTATTCTGTCTGTCCTGACTTCTTCCCTAATGTTATTGTGGCAGGAGATGAGCTGATTTTAGGAATGGATTGAGCTGGAAGTTGGTGCTCGTTCTTTTCGGGGTCAGGTCTTCAGTTCACTGCGCTGCTGCACAAGAACATCTGTGAGAAGGTAGCAGCTTTAGCAGAAGGTAGTGTTGGCCACTTTAGTAGAAGCCTATGCATGCCAAGCAGAAATCTTTGTTTTGGAATGAAGCCTTTTTCAGGAGTTAAATCTGTTTTTACCAGTTGATTGTATGAGAGAGCTTACATCTCAAAACCAAAATCATGTGCTTGGTGTAACTATTTAGTTGCATAAGGCAAAACTCGTGAAATGTGATTTTTATAAATACAGGGTAATTAAGATGTTGCCCATTCTGATTGAGCTGTAGGTATTTATCAACTTGAAAGAAAAAAAGGAGCCTATCTGAGCTCTAAATGCATCTGATTCACTGCTTTTAATCTTTGTCATAAGGAATCCAAATAAAACTGATTTGCTTCCTTTATTTAGTAAACATCTTTCCTAAGATGCTATGCATCTGTGATGTTTTTTTTGTCCCAAAAGCACTCAGACACTTGTTTTAGGCTGCTTCATGTCTGCCTGTTTTTAGTGTCCTGTGAGCAGTAGGGAGGGCTCTAATTTTTCTTGATTTTGAAACTTGATGTTGAAAAGTGGTAAGACTTCCTTATTTCAACAAAATGGAAACTATACACAACCTGGACTATGATGAGATTCACAGAAACTGCTATTTCCTTAAAGAAGAGTGATAGGCAATAGTAGGTAAAATGTTTATCTTTAATGGGAATAAAAATGATGCATTTTTGAAATACTAGATAGTAACAGACGGAGCGTTGCTCTAGCTTAGAGGTGAGTGAAAGCTGGACATGATGAAGGGGTACCTGACATAAGCTACTGTTGTCTGCACACATCTCTGAAGGTATTAGATGATACTGCATGATAGGGTGATGAGATGGTAGCTGAGATTGTGTCTGAAGTGCAGGAAAAAAAACAAACCAAAACAAAAAACCCAACAAAAACTTAGGAAGGGCGAGAAAGGAGGGAGGGGCTTATTTATCTACATACTTTCATGCCCTGAAGTAAAAAATTGTTCTGTGGAAAAAGCCTGGTTGTTGGTCAGGAAGAAATAATGCAAATTACAAAGGAAGGAAAATGGTATGTACACCATTGTCACTTGTGAAGGATATGTAAAAGTAGAAAAGCTCTACTACCTTTCTACAGAGTAGAAGCACTTGGATAAAGCTTGCCAGAGCTCTTGTACATATGTTTTTTAGTGTATGAAGAGACACCAGAACTCTTTGGTTGGCCACTGCCTGTGGCTGTACTTCCTTAGAAGCTGAAGCCAATACCTTTCAGCAGCTGTGGCTTAGGCCTTCAGCCTGTGCTGCTCCTCATGCTGAGTGACTTTGGTTGAGTAAGTGGACATCTTCTGCTGGAATAATTGCTGAAACTTGTTGAGTGAAGATCAAATGAACTCTGGGCTGAGGCAGCAAAGGAAGGAAGGGTGCAAGGAAGGCCAGGGAGCTGGAGGAAGAGCACTGTGGCAACTGAGTGGCTTCCAAGTCTTAGGAGCTGTTGGAGAGGATGTGGTTAGACCTGTTTGTAATCAAGGTTGTAAAGGAGGCAACTATAGGTAGTTACTTCTGTGGTATAAGACATGGGGGCATTCACTGAGAATCAGGTTTGAAATAGACACCTCACTGTGTCACGCTTTCTTGGGGGGAAGAAGGGGGAGCATGCCTCTGTGAACAGCTGGAATGAAACTAGGAAGCTCCATTGCTGCTGTGTTATTTGGGATGAGACAGTTTGACAGATGCTTTCTGTTTTCCATTAGCATTTCAATTTATGCAAATGCTTAAAGAGATTACTAATGCAGAAGGAATAAAGTTAAAATGCTCAAAGGAGAATGTCATAATGTTGTAGTAAGTTGCATAATAATTTTTGCAGTAAGTTTTTGGGGAGATGTTACAAAATGGAGGTTTTCAGCTTGAGGACTTGAAGAATTTTCACTAACAGTGACTTTGTAAATTGATTTTATTGAACTGTTTTTCTTCTGTTGATCTGTATTGGTTTGCAGTCTCCTAAATGGTATCTTAAAGCTGAAATCTCTTTCCTGCCAGAAGTTAATAAAATTACAATGACTTTTTGTTTTGATTTTCTTTATTGTCCATAGTTTTCTATGACCAAAATGCTGTCAGCAGCAGATTAACATTCTTGTAGAAGCCAAAGAACAAGACAACCATTGTCTTGTTACCCAAATTATCACTTTATATATTTTTAAAATGTGACCCTGCCTCTCTTATTTGCAGGGTGTTAAGAAAAAGCAACTTTTCACACATTGTGGTCTCTTGTCCTTTTTGCTCCTCCAGAAAGGTTCAAAGGCTTATTGGAATGAAAATGATAATTTCACTTAACATTCGTGAAAGCAGTGAAACAGTCTGATCTTGGCTTGGGCTCTGATCTGAAAACTGACTATAGAAATATTTCATGAATACATCTAGTTCAGTTTGCCTCTTTCACATTTTTTTTTGCTGTGCACACTAAAAATGAAAGTGGAAGGGAAATGCTTCTAGTAACAAGGAGGTCTTGCAGATGGAAATGAACAAAAGCATGGTGTTCGAAGCAATGAAAATCCAGCTTGCTTTTCCAGGTCTGTATTGTGCTCTTGGTGATGATAAGGAGAAGCTTAATTCTGGTCTGCTTAGTAGGAGTGTAGTAAGAGACTTGTGAGAATCAGGAAGGAGCATGTACAGAGCCCTAATTATGTTTTCCTTGGCAAGTTGTCTTCAGAATTTTGAAGACGGCAGTCTTAAATATGAAGTCCTTTGGTACTTCTTGCATACGGATGAGAATTGGAAACATCAACTCTAAACTGCTGCAGAAATTAATAGCATTCATATGTCCTGCAGTCACCATGAAGGCTGCCATTTGTACAACTGTTTGGATATTTCAGAGCTCATTTTGTGAGGATTGGTAGTGAACTGAAGATCAGAACTTGGATATATAGAGCAGTCTGTATCGTGTGGAACTAAAGCAGACAAAGTATTTCTTTTAGTCCTGGGGTTGCATAAAGTGCTTGTTGGATACCTAATGGAGAATTTATTTACTGGATATTTTCTTAATGTTAGTATGTGAAGTAAGCGTAAGTTAGAAACACGTTACAAGGTGAATTATTGAATCATGACATTCATACTGGTGGTGAGTATAGGTGCCAACACTAATAATGAAGTTTTCAAAGTACTGCAATTTTAAGTGTTAGAAAGAGAACAAGAGTCATTAGGCTGAGGTAAATACTGTACAAGAGTTGTAGGTACCCGTATTCATCTTTGCATGAATAATGAGCCTTTGGCTCTGACGTGTTTGCTTGTTATATGAAATAGCCTTACCTGATGATCTCAAGTTTTTCATTTACTTAGAAATATTTTGAAACTTGCTTACTCCTTGGCCTATCTCAGACTTGTGTTAAACACAGATTACTTCAAAAGACAAGTTCTAATTAGTTGGTTTATTAAACAGGCAAAACTCCTTGATTTTACTGATTGTTATTAGTCATTTTCTGTTTGTACTTCATATTCATTTGAATTAGTAGTTGTAATAATGAAATCAACCTCAATTATTTTTTTCCTGACCTGAGAGATTTTAAAGATAACTCTCATATTCAGATATAGAGGTCTAACCAATGAAATTCTTCTATGATCAGAAATTGTGTTTTATTGTTGTTAAGGTGTCACACCACGGATGACTTTCAGGTGTCTTCCAGCTCTTGTCTGGTTGCCATTTCTGTCAGAGAAAGTAGGCAAATAAGGATTTGCGTTTGTCAGAGCAGGCAGAAGGCTTTGCTGTTAGTCGCAGAATCACTCCCAGACAGGGTTGGAAGCGTGTGGGATGTTTCCTGGTAGAAAACAGGGCCCTGAGCAGAAGGAACCAGCCAGACCCAGCAGCAGATGCTTCCCACACTGAATATCTCCAGCAGTAAGCCTGCCTCCCTCTCCTTGGCTTCTCTGCCTGGCTGCTGGTTGTGCTATGGGCTACTTGTGCCGTATGGGACTTGGGGAATGCCATCACATTTGGGAGCCATCAGTGAGAATGCCATCACATTTGGTAGCCGTCAATGAGAATGCCATCACATCTGGGAGCTAGTGTTTCAGACTTGGATATGCTTTAGCAGACTTGGGTGTGCTTTACTGTGCACTGTTTCTTGCTTAATTTCATTCATTGTTTAATACAAATTGTTGAATTATCAGGGCCTAGACATATTAAAGTGCTTGCCTGTGGTGTTACTTGATCAGAAACTTTACGAATAGGATTCGTTTCACAGCTCCTGAGGTGTTGGTATCCAAGGTAGGAATCCAGACTCCTTCCGCAACAAGAGTACAGAGAGCAAACTTGTTTCCCTATGAGGTAGCAAACCCTGTTTGGACATGTGAGTCACATCATTAACTCTATTCACTGTGTTAGATTCCTGTTGAATATAAAGAGGACTCTTCAGGCAAAAAATTTATACTCCCAGATCTTATAGGAAAACTTTTCTAGGAGCAATGACTAAGTCTCATCCTAATTGAGGAGCCTCCAACCTGTTCAAGGCGATATCTGACCTTACACCGTAATCTTATATCTAACCTTAGACGCTTTCTGAGATGCACGAAGGGAAGAAAAAAAAGCTGTGTCTTTAATGTGTTCAAGTTTTTGAATACTGCAGAATGAATAATTAATTTTCAGGTTGGATATTAATTTGATATTTACATTCTTAGTGCTTCTTAAGTGCACTGAAGTCTTGTTTCCTGCCGTTTAGCTTTAAAATGTTGCACGATCAGGTTTCAGTCAATCAGTAATACTAGCTAGGAAGCTATAATTAATGTGTTTGGGAAGGGGAGGTGGTGTTAACTCCTTCTCCCCATCTTTCATATCCTTGTTAGCCATAATTTATTACTTTCTGAAGGTTTGGGACTTCTTAGTGGATGACTTGCTAGAGAAGATAATTTGTGCTTGAAGGCACTTCAGCTTTTGAACTGTTTTACAGACCTCCTTGGAGTGGCTGGATTGCAGTGCAAGGCCTCATTTTCTGTGCAATATAGGTCTATACGCCAGCGTTCATAAGTACCAGAACTACACTTCCATCAGTTCATGTGGCTCTGAAACTCTTAACAGAAATGCTTTAGATCTGTAGATAAGGCTCAAGAACAGATTTTTTTTTTTTTTTTAAAAAAAGGAAAGAACAATTCCACCTCTGCATTGATTGCATCTGGGAACTTCAAGTAACGCTTTGTACTTCAGAGCAGAATGTTGTGCTAAATTGGAAATTGTGATATTCTCGCCCACAATTGTTCGGTCTCATGCAACTGTGATTGGTTTAGTCACAAGCAGAATATTGGTCTGCCTACTCTGTCTTTGCAAGCTACCATAGCACTGGAGTTGCTTTTAGTGGTTTGTTAATATTCATCGGCACTTTGTGGGAAGGATGAGAGCTGTGGGCAGTGTCTTTTATGATGGCATAGACTTGTCTTTGAGAGATGTCAGAGAGCTGGAGAAAGCCTAAAATATTCAAGAATCATTGGTGACATATAACGTGCAGCTTGTTTGGAGGGTACAATTGCCTTAAATTTAAGAGTCTTTCAGTAGCACCTCCGAGTACCTGTTTTCTTTGCTTTTCTTGAGCAGTTCTCAGTAGAGAACTTCCAGCTGTTACAGCTGAGTAATGCAAGTTGCAGTAAATAAGCATTTATGCTTAAATTCTGTAAAGTACTTCGAGCACAACTGAATGTGCTTCATGTAATTAAGACTTCTAGAAATGCACAGGCTAACTTCTATGCAAATTGTTAATCACTATGTATTTAGATACAGTGATTTGTCTAATATAGAATGACTTATTCTGTCGTGTAACTTTTAAATGATTTTTTTTTTTTTCCCCCTTGGGCAAAATTGTGGCTTTGGATGCCTGTACAACATCACTCTCGCTTTTGGTCACACCTGCTATTTGCTTCAGTTGAATGTCCAGCAGAATTTGCTGGGCAAAAGAAAAAAATACAGAAGTAGCTTTCTGTTTGGCTTTTGCTTTTATGTTGTTTATAAGCTGGTGCAGTTCAGATGAGGGGTGAATTATACAAGCACGTGTACTTGGGAAATCTGGAGGTCATTGTCTTAATAAACATGATGCCAATCCATTTAGATTCGTTAAAGCCTTTCTGCTGTCTGAATTTACTTTGACTTTTTGTAGCTTTGGCCTGATTAACGACCACCTCTGAAAATTCTGTGCTCTTATTTTGCTGTGTTAGCATATTTAGAGTTGATGGCTGATTCAACACCTAATGTTAGGAAGGGTTTTGCATTCAGTCTAATGCATAATAAATGCAGAAGGACTTAGTGTATGATATCATAGCGACTGTATCCCCTCCAACCTGAGACCTTACTTGTACATAGTGATTCTAGTAAATGACTTGAGTGAAATGTTCCACAACAAAAGTAATATAGTCAGCTTTCAGCAGAAGGTGACTTGAAATAAATTTCTCCATTTTGTCCATGCACCTGCTTGGCAGGATGTTTAACACACCAACAAGCCGTCACTATTGCCCAACCAGATTTAGAAAGAAGAGAATAGGAAAATAAGAATAATGAGAGGTTGTCAGCATTGCCTTCTGAGTGTGCATCAGAGAATGTTCATCAGAAAGTGGATGATGGCTGAACATGAGTAGAGAAACTAAATATTCTTTCATGAATGTTATTTTCAAGCATATCATTGTATGCTTACCCCTTTGCCTCCATGCCAGCCCTTGTTGATCCAGAAGTGGATTAAAAGGTTAAAACCTTGTCTAAGAACATAATTATCTTACAAAATAAGAGAAGTAGATTGTCTAAAGTCTTGAATTAACTGCCTACCTGCGGCTTGAACAGGATATTGTGAGAGGTCTTAGCACATGGTTGCAGTGCAGTGATTCAGGAAGAGTTCTCCTAACAAAAAAAGTGTTTACAGGTTGCTTTATGTCCTAAAATTTGAAGATTTGTTCCAGACTGCTTAATTTTTCTTACCTAAAATAAATGTGGTTAAATAATGTGCACCTCCCTTTGTAAAGAGTTTGGCGTCTTGGACATGATGGTTATCAGTAGAACTCAGTGTCCTAAGGGAGCATTGTACCATGTAAAGGCAGTTTTTAGCTGGTAACTTTTCAAAATTGTATCAATGGAAAAATAATAAATTCAATGCCTGGCTTATTTTTTTCTCTACTTTTTCTATCGCCCTGCTTGTATGCCCTTTGCATATGAAAATCTATTTCTTTTGAATGCTCTTTTGAGATGAGTAGAACCAAGCAGAGTCTGAGCGAAGGAGGTACAATTAACTCTGCATTGCTCTATTTAGTAATTTCACAGCTGCTTATTAAGCAAATAACTTAATTGAGTTAATACCAATTAGCATTATTTGTGGTAAGAAATTCTTTGCTAAAACCAATTCCTGTATGTGTAATTAGCTCAGGTGACTTACTGTGCAGATCAGCAAGAGTTGGTTTTATGCTTCTGCACCTTCCCCTCCACATCTCCCTCTCTGCAGCTCTAACTTGGATTCCTCTTGAAATTGTTGCAGATGGGATTTCCTGTTGACATACTTGATCAACAGCAAAACTTAGTAGGAAGGAATAAAATAGTTACACTAGGTATGTGTTCTGCAATTGAACTTGTAGCTGCTCAGTGTTGTTGAGAAAAAGGGGAAGTTGTAAGCTTTGCTTTGTGTATAAATTGAGAAATCCTTTGAGTAGAAAAGATTTGTTCTATAGCTCATGTTCAATATTTCTCTGCTATATGTATAGCCCATCTACCAACAGTTGTCATTTGTTTAGTTTTACAAGTTGCACTATCTCTTCTACTGAGGACAACAATTTTTAGAAAGGATTTGGTACCATTTATTGGCTATTGCATTCACTTCAGAAGGAAAGCGAACATCTTCCAGACAGATCTAAATGCAGCTGTTTTCTCCTAGAACATACTTATGCAGTATTTATTGCATTGGTAAGAGAAGAAAAAAAAATCAAGGCACTCTGGTAGGATGATTAAAAGGAAGATATTAAGAGGAAGTGTAGCATTTCCTTACTTGGTAAACACTTGACGTTAAAATAGCAGACAAACTGAGTTTGTGCTATCAGGAAGCAATTTGACTCTGTGTAGCCAAGCACAACTGTGGATCCAAATTGAAATAAGGCAAAATTTTCTTGATTTTTACAAATAAATTGTTTTACCTATTAAATGATTATCTCTTTTTGGAGTGACTCCTTTTAAGAAGCAACCTTTTTATTTACATACTTTGTAAATTTACATCTTGGGTATATTTTTTGCACAAATATTTGATAAAGTTGGTTACCTTCCAAAGATTTAGTTACTCAAAAATTTGGTATGTGGTTAGGGTGATATTGTTTCTTTTAACTTTATGGCATTACTTTGTTCTCTAATGAAAAGGAAAGTATCTTTAAGAAAAAAAGGCAAAAAAGTCATATAAACAAATCTTCATGCAAAAGTGAAATTGTTGTTACTTTTTCTTTGGGTGAAGGGAATCAAACAGGGAAACTGGGACACTTCTAGGCATCTTTTTCCCCCACTAGGATCTAGTTCAATGGAGGAAAGTTATAGGTATGATAAGCATAAGTGGCGAGTATTTTTTATGGTATTTGCCTTTTAACAAAGCTGCTTCTAGTATCTCTACCCAGAAGGGTTAATCTGGAATGGAGGAACACAATCAGTGTTCTTAGGTGAAAAGTAAGTGCGCAATAGACCAGGTTTTATTGTTTGAGGCAATATTTTGAAATCTCTGAGCTACTGTGAACTTTAGCTGGGAATCTGCATACACCGAGTAGTCCTAGCAGCCCACTCTGGCAAGTGTGGGAGGCAGGGCTTTTTGGTTCAGGTACAGCGCTTCTAAAACAGGTGAGCTACTTATGCACTACAGCAAGACATCTCAAAGTATTACTCAGGCTTTTCTGCACTCACATTCTCTGCATGTGGGATAAAGATGTTCCTGGGTGAACAGTGTTGGCAAGCTTACACTGACTTAAAATGATCTTCCTTTCACAGTGAGTGACGATCATCTTTGTGCACCCAGAAGATTTGTCTTTTTTCTGTTAATCTAGCCTGCCTGGAAATCACAGTTTCTTAAAGCTTAAGCCTTGAAGTGGCAGGGGAGAAGTGAGTAGTTGTGGATTTGTGACCATGAGAATTTTGACTGAAGCTTAGAGAAGACATGAAGCTTGGTAGTTCTAGCTAAATGAATAAATTTAGCAGGTCACATTAAAGTAAAAGGGCGTGCAGGTGAATTATGTGAAGAGTTGTCACAATTGCTCTGTGGCTATCTTTGTTTTCCTTCACCTTAAGTAAGGTAAACTCTAAGCTGGACAAACACTGAAGAGGCTAAAAGTGCGGGAAGGTGCTTAAAGTTTAGCACTGTTGTTTTGATGGAGATATAAAGTAGAAGTTTGCACCCCTAAGGTCTACATTCGCTTTCAGTAGCATTTGAGAAGGTACTGTTTTCCTTGCACTTAAAATAACATTGCTGTTTGATACAGTTTTAAGATCAGTGCGTGCTTTGTACAAATTTAGGAATGATTGAGATTCTGATGAGGTCACATCTTTACTGCTTCCAGGTCATGCTGTTATTTCAGTTACTTCCTTGGATAGGAGTAGATGATGATTATTGGGGTTGAGTTGTCCTCGTCCCCGTAACGATCTTACCTTCAGCTCCTCTGTAATATCCTATTTGAACAAATACATTTCAGAAGTTTTCTAATTTAAAAAAAAAAAATTGTTTTTAACTCCATTTGGAGGAGCGTGTGCATGCTTGTACATGCAAAAAGTAATGGCTGGTTCAATGAGAAAACCAAACTGATCAATGGTATCTAGTTATGCGTGTTTGCTATTGTTGATAAAATGAGAAAACCACCAGAACAAGCCACTACAACATTGGCAAGCTGTGGGGAGGATAGAGATGTTGCTGTCACTGCTTTAAAAACTCACTGCTTTACAAAAGAAAATTAGAAAGCGAGGAACTGAATTTTTAGAAGGAGGGGTGAAAGTTGCACGTCTTCATATTTAAGTAATAGAACTAGTAAGTCCCTATATATGACAATGTTCATGGCTTTCCTTTTTCTTTAAAAAAAAAAATGATGCAGTAAGAAGATGAACTTGGTATCACCCTATCAAAACTAGCTGACAGTGAATCTTAATAACACCTCTTTCACAGGTAGAGATTGAGAAACTGGAATGCAAACCTTGTGACAGTGGTAATGAAATATGGGGGACGTTGAGGGAACCTGGAAAGAGAAAAATATGAGCAAAATAGGGGATATCTGTGTGTGAAGGTTCAAGGGGAGGAGTGACACAAGTGGGAAATCCAGCAACCCAATTTATTGTAGGAACCCACTGCATTGAAAGTAGAAAGTAACAAGTTAGTTTTCTATTCAACTTTAAGTATTTAATCAACTTTGAGTATTTAAGGTTGTTTATAGTGGAATAAGCATAATGTTTCTCCTGTCTCCTTTTTGTACATTATGGTATGTACTGGTAGCTGTAGCTATCTGGCAGTGTGTGTAAAATCTCCTAAGTCTGTTTTTGTGCTAGATAACAAGTTGAGGGTTTGGAGCACTAGATATTTTTGTAGCTTGTTCAAATCACGCTGTTTTCCTGGCTGTGAACTGAGCATGCCAAACCACAGGCTGGTGGCTGTAGCCATAGACTGCTCAGTGATGTGCTAAAAGCGATTATGTTTGCTTTGCAGGTCCTGCCCCAGGCGTGTGCAAGCTGAGTTAAATATTTGCACCTGTACAGAAAATCTCAAGACTCATTTCAAACATCACTTTTCTATCGTCTTCCTGATTAGTTAGTGAGGCAGCAGAGGCTGCAGTTTGTTCTTTCTCTGCCTCATGCTCACGCAGGGGATCTGGAGGTGGTTGGACTTTAATCGGGGCAGGATGAAGCTGATGGGTTTGAGGCAGTTTGCAGCCACACAGGTGGCAGCAAGACATGGCTGAACGCTTGGCCTGATTTCCTTGTTCCTGTTTGAAGCCTCTCTGAGGTGTGGCTCCTCACAGCCGCATCTCAGTGTGGGTGGATCATGCTCTCAGCTGCAGAGCTGGGGTGGCACTGGCAAGCTGGGATCTAGAATCTGGGGGTGGCTGAACAAATACTGCTCTCCAGCAGTGTTTTGAAGAAAAAATGTACTGTGAAATTCTTGCCGCTTCTGAATTGTCATTAGGCTTCATTTGGATGAGATTAAAAATACTTCTTGAATTCTTCCTCTGTCGCTGGTTTATCTGTCCTACTGCAGGTGGTACTCTTAAGTAGGTCAGTGGGCATGTGCTCAGTTTCTGGTATATGAAGCTGGCATGTATTAGTGTGATATGTAGCAATACCTGTGGGATTTTAAAAAAAATGTATTAGAAAACAGGTAAGCCTTCAGAGGGCATTCGTATCAAGATGTCTCTGTGACAAGCTAGCTAAAATCCTGCTCCTCTTCATTTCAGTTTTACCTGTTTGCTGGCTTTTTGTTACTTATCTTTTATTTAGCAGTTTTGTACGTGGTTATTTGTCCTCATAGAATCACGGAGTGGCTTGAGTTGGAGGGGCCTTAAAGCCCATGCAGTCCCAACCCCCTGCCATGGGCAGCGTTGCCACCCACCACGTCAGGCTGCCCAGGGGCCATCCAGCTTGGCCTTGAGCACCTCCAAGGATGGGGCACACCTGCGCTGGTTGTTGTATGTACCTAAAAGTATCCAGTTCTGACAAATACTCATCTAATCTGAACAGTGCAAGTGAGTGTTTAAACATATAGAAGATCACTTTTTTTTGATGACAGCCCCACCCTCTTGCTGTCTCTTTTTGGGGTGTAAATTCAAATTAGCCTGCAGGTAGAAAGACTTGCAGGTAAGAAAACGGTGTGCTTGTGTTCATTTAAGGAGTGTTTAAAGTGTTTATAGTGTTGCACATTAGGGAGAGAGAGGGCAGAAATTGTTACTTGTTTTTAGAATGAACAGGATACATGCTTTTAGAGTAAAAGTATGGGGACTGTGCGTGTTCTGGAGCTGTTATTCCATTTGTCATCTTACTGGTCTGACTTGGCAGAATTTCTTCTGTTCATTTGACATCTCCTGGAAAGACAAACTTAAGTGTTAGTGAAAGGAGTTTTGAGCTGTGTAAATTTTTTTCATCTCTTCTGCAGATATTTGTAGAACTGTCATCATTGAAAGATTGAATGTGGGTCTGAATATTCCTAGTATAAAATTTTTTTTTTAATAATGGCTTTAACTTTTTGACATTCTGTACTTGAAATAGTAGGTACTTAATTTTTGCTTTGGTCTTATAGTCTTGCAGTCATGTCTGTAACTTGAAAATCCTGGCGTAATAATTTGATTGCCAAGCTAAAAGAATTGTACTAATCAGGTTTAACTAAAACAGAAAATCCTTTGTAAGGGATAAGTAAACCAGTAGCCCATGTGATCTCATATGAAACAAGGGAATTTCAAGTACTCCAGTGTTTAAATTTGTTTATTAAAACTTGGGTTGAAATAATTACTGTTTAAAAAAAAAAAAAAAAAAGAACAAGGAATCATTTATGCAGTGCAGAGATTAAACTTTACTCTAATTTATGTTAGCTACTGATTTCTGTATTTTAAAGATGAAAAAAACAAACAATGGATATTCCAATTGTTTACATTAATAAAATTATTAAACTTAAATAATCCTTGCATAGATCTTTACACATCATCTTGTTATTTGATTTAATACTTAATGTTATGGCTTTTCTCTCCTTACTAGGTAAGTTATTCCTGGCAAACCTTAGAGAAAAGGTTTTAAGTGCATTAAAGCCCACCTTTCAATAAATAATGCTCAAGCTAACAGCTTATACAGTTACATGGAACAGCTGATTCTGTTCAGAGACGACTGGAATTCTTATAAACCCTGAATTGGCTTCCTTTACAGAGTGCTGCTGCAGGTAGTGACAACTGAGCTCTGATCTCACTGTTTTTCCTCTTGAGGTGGCACTTCTTTCAGTTTAAAAACTGAACCTTATGGGAATAGATTTGGGTACCTTTTCACGGTGTTGATTGCATCAATTCTGCAATCTCCTTAATTTCTCTTCAGTTGTTTGGATTTTGGGTGCTTCTCTGTTTTAGTGCATTCCTTTTGCAACCATTTTTACAGCTTTCCAATTAAAAAAATGTGCATAAAGGTTACAAGTTCTTATCTTTGAGTATATTAAATGTTTTTTTGTAAGGTGTTTGTGTTACGCTCCTCTAAGAAAATCAGTGAAAACTAGTTTTCTGCATTTCCTTTCCTACTGTTTCCACACCAGTTCCCTTCCCCCTTCCGTTGACTGCAAGTTAGCTACCAGCAACTTGAATCTTATTTTTGATCGAGATTGCAGTTGTAGTGCAGTACCTTATGTAACACTCTTTCATAAATTACCTTTTCTGCTCATAGGAACAGTGATAGGATTTTGAAACAGCTCTATTTTTTTCCTCTGCTTGTACTTCTGCAAATGAAATTAACCCTTCTTGAAACCTTCAGCTTAAGAACTGTTGTGTGAATGTTAACAGAGCCATTAAACCTTGATCTCTTTTCATCCCTAGAGAATCTTAGATCAGTTGGTGAAAGGAAAGGTGAGGCTTCTTATGTCTTGTGCCAGGATATCACAGAATCCCCTCGGAGCTTTAGACAACAATGTGAGAAGGTTTCTTTGATTTTAACCATGGCATGGGGCTGTAGACTTTCACGATAGATATCTCACTTAGAAATACAGGTCCCCAGTGATTTGAGGCTAGACGTAGCCATATTTAAGTAGAATTTTAGCTTTGCCTTCACAAGACTGTGTCTCCTAATACAAGGACATGATAGATGCTAGTTGAAAGGGACCTCCCGAATTCAAACTTGTGCTACAAGCAATAATGTTGCCAGAACCAGAGGAGGTCATCCATAGCTCTCCAGCCAACTCCTGAAAAACTCCAAGAGTGGAGATAAGGGATCTACTGGATAGCCTGCCATACTGCTGCAATGCCCTCTTGGCAAAAAAGGTTTTGCTGATGTCTACCTTGACTCTTCTTATCTTAGCACGTGGTTTGGCTGTTGCCCCATGTCTGCCACTGCAGAGTAGGGTTTGCCATCTGCTGCCAAGTGGTTGGAGGCTGCTGTTGATCACAGCCTCCTCTTCACAGGCTGAACAAGCCCAGC
The DNA here is from genome assembly GCA_013396635.1 of Penelope pileata. NCBI lineage: Eukaryota > Metazoa > Chordata > Aves > Galliformes > Cracidae > Penelope > Penelope pileata. The sequence continues at coordinate 2,224,504 of WBMW01002256.1, forward strand.
TTTCTGAGAATAAGTGGCTCCTTGAATTTGTGAGGTTGAAACTTTGTGTTCTCTTAAGCCTAATAAAATCAAACAAGTACGTTAAACATAGGATTTGGAAAGCGAAAGTTACAAGAATGTGTGGTAGTACTGGATTTGAAATGAGCCTCTGAAAAGCAAAGGTTGCAACCACCTGCATGCAGCCAGTCTTGTTCATGTGTATACACAGAGGCAAACAATACCTTATTTTGTTTAAAAAACAAAACCCAACAAACCAAAACAAAAACAAAAGTTACTTGGATATATTAGATCGTCCTTAGGCTTGTTGCAAAATTATGTTTTTGTGTAGATGTTTTTCATTAGTCTAAGTACTTCAAAATGTGCTTTCTTGAAACATTTTTCGTTGTGGAGGTTATTCATATGCAAGACCATTGCATATGGTATTTTTTTTTTTTGTATGGGAGATGAAATTAATAGCTCAGAGAAGTTAATATGTAGACTTCTTTAAATGATGAATTGTTCAAGTTGAATTTCTGATATGCCTAGGTGGGAGACTTTTTCAGTGCATTGACACTTCCTGCTTTAAATAGATCTTAAGTTAGATGAGCAAAATGGAGAGAGGGGAGGAAAAAAAACAGCAAAAAAGGCAGCAGAAGTTGAGAACCTACACTGGTTGCTAAGCTAGTAGGGTAGTGGGTCACAGTTGCAGTTTGGTATAGGCTGTTTGTAACACAAATATTGGAAGTGAGAAAGTTCTGTAAGGTGCTGTCAGCTTAGAAGTTGGTGAGCATGCTAAGTTTGCATTTGTGATGCTATCACTTTAAAGCAACAGATGAAAGATATACTTTTCTAACTCGATTCATTTCTCATGCAATAGCCCTATCTTTGCTACATATGCAGATATTGCCATTCTTTGATCTGTCTCAAACACCTCTAAGACTTCTGGTTCATCTGATTGCTGGAGAGTTTTGGAGTACCTGCGGATTTCTTTTTTGAGCATCTCCTCCCAGTTTGAGAACTTCTGATTCATTTCTTGATAATGTTAACTGGCTTTGGTTTGGCATTGGTAGTAAACTTCACTTGTGTGAATAGAACGTCAGTAAACAGTTGAAATGTTAGAAGAAGGATTTTTTTTTTTTTCTGGTATATCTATTTTCAGGTTACCTGGAAACACTTGAATTTGCTATTATGTACTGATTTAAGAACTGAGACTTAATGGAAAGAGGAAACTTTCCTTTGTATTTTAATAGACAATGAGAATCTAACTCCAGTTATGGAGAGTAAGGTGTGCTATTTCTAACCGTTTCCTGGTATCAGGTATATATTGGCTGTGTTCAGCATTCTTCAAAAATGCAACCGTTGTCCTCCCCTGCCTCCAGCAGATGACCTGGTATAAAAATTACTTTGAAGTAGTGGCAGACAAAAGCAGGTTTTTAAAGCAAAGACTTAGAATATATGAATCATTGTACTAATACTCAAAAGATTAAAACATTTATACTGGTTGATGCATGTGACTGAAAGGGAATAGTTGGTTTTCAGATGTCAGCTTTGTCAGGTGTTGCATGTAAAGCATGAGATTTGACCGTGTAGCTGAAGTAAAACTCCTTGTGTTTGATTAAACCTGAGAAAAACTACACGGTGCTTTTAAAAAAAAAAAAAAAAAAATTTCTCTTGAGGAAATAAACTTCAACTGTTTTTTTA
>WBMW01002256.1:2226223-2339672 GCA_013396635.1 Penelope pileata
AAAAAAAAAAAAAACTAACATACCTGAGAAAAGACACTCCCTACATCTTTTTAAACATTTTAGTAAAAGTTTTTTTGTATGTTGTGATCTTTTTCTTCCTGTGGGAAATAGGCTTTGTGTGAAATTCACTTTCCAGGGTTTTTGAAATGGAATCTTAATTAAATATACTAAACTAGAATTCATCCTTCATGTTTCTGACTGGCTTTTGCTTATCTTTCATGAAGGGCAAGTGGCTTTTTTAACCTTCTTTACCATTTTGATAATTGGAAATGATGGACTGTTTGTACTTGTTGATATTTGGTATTTAAAAAAAGGTAACGTAGCGGAAACGCTTACATTGCAGTTTGGTACTGGGCCAGTTTTTCTCCTCGTGTCTGTTGCAGGGAGCGAATAGCAGAGGCATTGGTAATTCAGTGCATGAGAGATCCAGCTCCATTTACAGTGTGTGTCCAGCAGAGTTTAAATAAAATCTAGTGTGTCATTTGTCAGGCTTCAGTCTTTTCAAACCTGACCGATACATATCACTATTAGTGTTTAAAGTCTATTGTAAGACTGTAAAATTTTAGTAAGCTTTTTGTATAATTGTCAGGAAGTACTCCTGAAAGAGTAGTCATTATCTGGAAAGAGCCTACTGTCCTTCATTTCACCTTGTTCCTTCCTCCTTCCCCCTGATGCAAGTTAGGAACAAGAGAAAACAAAGACATAAAGTTATATTTAATTCTAATATTCTCTTGCAGATGGTTGTCATCTCAATTGTCACAGTATTAAAGATCTTTGTACTTTCTTGTATTTATGGAGAACTCAAGGGAAAGCACCTGTCTTGGCTGCTGCTTCTCTTCAGGAAATTCTTTTGTTGCGATATCAATAATTTAAAACAAAACAAAACTCTACAATCCCTGGTGTTGTGTAGCCAGGTGTCAGTTTATTGGCTTTGGGACAGATCCTATTGTGTGTATTTAGATCTTACATTTTGAATCTTACTGCTTATTCTGCCTCCTATGTTTTGGAAAGTGATCAAGACAATTGGAGCTTGAATTAAGGAACTACAGAAATTAGAGCAACTATGAAGTGCAGCCGTGCCATCAGCTTGTTGCAGGTGACGACATATGTGATGCTGTCTTAACTTGATGGCTGTCATCAGCAACAAGTGTTCTAGGGCACAGCCTTGTCCTGTGCCTTCCAAGAGGGAAGGTGAGGATTTAAGACATGGAGCTGGAGTTTCCCACTCTGTAGCGTATTTGTTGTTCAATGGCATTAATTCTGTTTTTCCTGTTTATTGCTTGCCTGCTGCGTTGCTGGCTGGGTTCAGCTGTATCAGAGGTTTAGAAGCAGTGCTGGTTGCGCAGTGCAGCTCTGCCTGCTTCTGCTGCTTTGCCTGCTCCCCTTCTTTGCAGTTGAAAGTCTCATGCTCAATTAGTTCCCTGAGCCTTCCTGTAGCGTGACTGCACAAATGTGCTTATGTTGGTACAAGGAAGGGGACAGTACAGGGTGGGAACAAATGGTGGAGGTACGAACAGTTTGGAATCCTTTTAGCACTAGACTTTGGCTTATTCTGCTCTAGAGCATATGTGGAATTACTGCCTTGGCTCTTCTTTGCATCCTGGATGTGTTTGTGCTGTTGGGGAGCAACTGATCATAGAATCACAGAACGGCCTGGGTTGGACGGGTCCAAAAGGATCATCAAGTTCCAACCCCCCTGCCGCAGGCCGGGCTGCCAACTGATTTTATTTGAAGCTGCAGAGGTAGCACTTAGCAATCTGTGTTGTTCAGGCAAATGTAGAGAATTCAGGAGCTTTATGCTTTCCTTTTGGACACAGCTTCTCAGTATTTGTCTAGAGATGTAAGCCTACTGCTTTAAACTTGTATAAAAAGTTTATTTGTTTTTTGATGGGAAGAACTGTGTTTGCTAACGTGCACTCTTAAATGACCAATTTGACCCATACTATGTGGCTTATTCTGGGTTTTGGAGTTCTAATGTGATTGAACTGAGTTTCCTGGTTTCTCCTCTGCATGATTGCAGTTCATGACTTCAAGTGCAGTGCGATGCTCAGTATCTGCTCACCGTGTAAGAGCTGGCTGCTTCTTTAATGCCCACTTTAATGGCTAACGAGTATGTGTTTGACAACTATGCCCTTCACTACTATTTTTGTGGGCCCAAAAATACATTTATCAAAACCCTGTTGACCAAAATACATCTAAGATGTGAACATCTATGGTTTGTTCTGACACTCACAATTGCGAAATCAAGATCTGTGGTAAATTTGAGCAGTAGCATAATGGTGTTATCTGCATGTGTGAATATCTCATTTTTTTTTTCCATGTTGTGAAACTAAAAAACTAAACAGAGAGGGCCATTTGGGTCTTATTTGCATCAAATAAACCAAGGTGAACTGGGACAGCGTCAGTAGGTTTGTCAGCCCAGTTTATCACTTGGTGGAATTCGTCATAAGAAAAATATTTAGCAGTATATTAGTAAGAGCAAAACTGCCAGTTGTGCAATCTGGAGTTGGATGCGAGTGGTAACTGCAGAGCAGAGCAGTTCATGCAAGCTTCTGGAATTAGGATAGTTCTTAACTAGCCAGCAGTCTGCGTAACTAAATCTTCACCTAGGCTAATGGAACTGCTTAAAGAAGCTGTGATATTTGTGCGTGCTTGAAATTACTGGTGTGTTCAATTGCGCTGAAGGGAACTATTTAATTACGGTCTTATCAATTAAATAGAATGAATCTACAGTCAGTACCTTTATTTCTGAAAGCATAAGCAATGCTTAGGCTGACAAGTTTAATGATCAAATGCTAGAATCCCAACAGATTGTGAATAATGAAAAAAAGAAATTGCCCTGATGTTAGGGGCATATTTTGCTATAAGTATAATATTACATTCCTTAAATTTAGGTTTCAGTTGTACAAATCTGATATGCTCTTTTAAAGTATAAATACATTCTGACAACATGTTGTTACAGGAACTGTGAGGGAGTCAATGATGCTACAGATGGTGCTCACAGAGGATTAAATTTGATTCCTTGGTTAGAACAGTTAATAATATATGTACTAGATCGGATGGTGTAGAAGACCTGAAGTAATTCAGTAATGTCAGCAATGTCATGCTTATGTGCCTGATTCATGGATATAGGATATGATTATGAATCACATGTGAAAACAAATCTATTGGAGCAAAACTGGAATAATTGCCTTTTTTAGAAAAGAGATGATATATCATTTTATAAGAAAATAGCTCATGACTTTAATACAATTCTCAAATTTATAATTTTAGCTTGCATCATTCTAATTGCCTAAATGCATAATGATTTAGGTCTTAGAAGATATTCTTTGTCTTAAAACCACATCTCAACACTTGTTGTCTTTTGCATAATTTTTTTTTCCAAAATTATGTAAGACAGGCATCCTTTTCAAGTGCTTTTGCTCCCTCCTTTTCATTCTAAGTTTTGAACTGCATTTATAATGCAGAAGTTGGAGCTCTTAAAAAATTATTGGTGGTACTACAGCCATGAGGTTGTTCTGTTCTGCAGATTACAGTCCTCCAGAGAGAAATGTAGTGGCCTGTGCTCCGCTTAACTCATAAGCTATATCTGAATAGGAATTGGTACACTGAGTATTTGCTGCACACTTTTACCAGAAGACTAAAGGTCAGGTTGTGAGATGAATTCATAGCAGAGTGTTAATAAGTGTGCAATTCTAAGCAAGGTGAGATTTAATCTAGAATTTAGTTAGTAGGAAGTTTCCAGAAGTCACGTGGGCATACTGTTAGGCAGTTGCAGGTCATCTCTAAATCTGATTTTCTGACCAAATTAAGAAAAATGGCTTAAATGCTGTACTGTTTTTTTTTTCCTTCAGAGCTGACAAATGGTCAGGCATAAAGCACATCTTTTCTAGCTTCCCACTGGTAGAAAAGGAGATAGGTGTTGCAACAGGAGAAAATAACTAGTTATAGACCTAAAATGTGTAGAAAGCTTAGCTGCCTGTGATGTGCTTTGGTATGTTATGCACTAATAGTCATTTAATTTCTGTGAATATGCACCTGTAGTTGATTTAGTCAGCTTAATTATTTGGTGTTCTGTTGACAAATGAACTTGAATATTCAGTTCAGTCCTGGTTCTTTAATAGCTATAGCTTCTAAAAAGTAAGTAGTACAAGGCAAATACAGCAACTGTCTTGTTTGTTTTGTTGAGGTTTGTTTTTCTTCCAGGTGAGGTTATGAATGTAGGTCATTTTTGAACCTATGTGAATTTGCTTTCTCTTGGAGCTATTCTAATTTCAGATTTTAGTAACTACAATAATGTTTGAAGGGTATTGAAGAGTATGTCATGCTTTTTTTTACAGGCGTGTTAATAGTTTTCACTAGAAAATCAAGATGCATGGAAGATAAATTTAAACTGAATTAATTCTCTCTTTTTCTTGTGTGATGATAATGTTTAGTTAAGTAAGATATATCCCACTATTGCTAAGATGGAGGTATCGGATATATGTATATATATTTTTCTACTCTCACTGAGTGTTCATATATGTACAGGAAATATCCGTATAAATAAGACTGAAAGGAGGAAAAACGTAGATTTTTCAGTGGCTGGCGTAAGATACATCTCCATCTCCCAATTACCTCTCGTACTGCTTTCTTAGGGCTGGTGGGAGTTCCTCTTGAAGTCAACTGTCTTTAACCATTTTATGCACACATTGTCCAGGTTCTCCCCTTGCTCAGGGGAATGAAGCTGTGCAAAGCAGATGGAAGAGTCACAAATCCATCTCCTTGACTTTCGTCTAGTCACAGGGAAGTGCTGTAATTTGCTAATTAACTTCTTAACAATCTAAATGAAATGTTTATACGGATACTTGATTTTGTTAGAATAATCCACGACATGAGTAATGTATTCAGAACTCTCTATATAACTTCCTTTTTAAACAAGCATTGCTGATTGGGGTAGTTGGAAGATGCTTTGCTTCTATTTCTGTTAAATTAAGGCAAAATTAGATTTGACATCAAATTTAGTGCTCTCGAGAATTCCTTTCATATCTTTTCCTTTGAGTAAGCAGTTATCGACAAAAAGTTTTTAAATCATGTGAGATGCTTTGAATGCCTTAGCAGGTGATCAGAAAGTTAACCAAGTCTGCTGTTCTGTTTGTTTTGCAGCTTTTGATCTGGCAAAGATTTGAGAAGTGCCAATCAATCAAAACATGCCTTAGATTTTATTTTGCTTGTGACATCATCTGCTTGAACTTCTGCTTTAAATAATGAGGGAATGAGCTGTTTGTTCACTAGTTTCCTTTGCATTATTTAAAAAAAATAACACTTTTTTGGTCAGTGTGGTGAAAGCAGAGAACTTGATGGTGATTTTAGGGAAAAAAATGGTCTTTTTCTTGCTTCATCAAGTTTGTGTGTAAATATAACCAACTTGCATATGCTGATGGTAATGAAATAGCAGAATAAATGGACAGTTCTCAGAAGTGATAAAAAGAGGTTTGTAACTTGTGTAAATATCACTTGTATACACATTGAAGGAATATTGATTTATCTTAAGGTTGTTTAAGGCATCTTTTTTTTTTTAAGAATATTTACTAGATTTTGAAGAGCTATGGCAGCTCTTACAGAGCTGAGCTGCAAATGGAGTCATCTCCTCCCCCTCCCACCTCCTGAGTATTACTAATCACTAAGCTTAATATATACAATCAGAAACAAGTATTTCGGGTACCAGGGTTTGCAGACAAGAATTTTGTTTTTGAATCTCATCTTATTGTATAAGTTAACAGATATAATTTAAGAAATTAGCTGAATTTCTAATATGTAAGTGGCAGAAAAGCCTACTATGAAGCTTTGCGTACCTTTGCGATTCTCCAAAGACAACAGGGCATTGTTGTCTCTCCTTTCCCAATGCACCCCTTCCCCTTTCCCTACTGTCATTAGTGTTATTGCATGTTGCTTTTCAGAAAACTCCTTTAAGTAACGTGTTTTGATTAGAAGATAAGTATTCTGCCCTTTTTGTCAAAATTTTGTCTGTTGCTTTAACATTTTTAGTGGAAAGACATGCTGCAGTGCTGAACTTTATTTTTTTTCTCTCATCATTTAAATAAATGTCACAAATGACATTGTCAAGTTAACTGTTATCCTGCTCAGCCTACTTGCCATATGGAGGAGTTTAATTATTAAGAGTAGGAGTGATTTGCTTTGGGAGTTGTTAATTGAAAGATTAAATGAAGCTCGCTCTGACGATCTCTCTTCAAGCACTTGAAGATTCTAATGACATCTTTTGTAAGGATTTAAGATGAAAGCTGCGTGTTTGTCGCTTTTGTTGTAAATAGCTGTTTAGAACATCTGGTGAAATTTATGAAAACACTTGCTTTTCAGTAATGTCAGTAATCCCTTCTGTACTGATCAGGTTTGTTCTCATGTCTTTAAAAATCCTCATTTTTTTTACAGTTCTTTTGAATTAATGAAGAAGCTGTAGTGTATTAAGGTACAGTGTAAAGCTAAAGAAATATAAGCTGTAAGGAAATAGCAATCATAGTGAGACAAAGATGCATTTGGTGGAGGGGAGGGATGGGACGTTGTGGCCACGTTTTTGACTCTGGAAAATGCAAAGAAATTCCACTTCTGTCATGGCTTGTTCGAATATGGTTATTTTTAAGCTTAGAGTATGTGCTTATGAAAGTAATGCTTCAATGCAGTGCTTGCCTTTTCTGTGAGACTTCGCTTTATCCCACACAGCTTCTTAGGAACGAGGAACCATCTAACTAGCAGAACATGGTATACTCCTGCGTGTATCAGAAAAAGGCTGTTGTGGAAACATTGCTGGCTTCTGTGGGACTGCTCTAAGTTAGTGTAAGGGAAAAAAGTACTCTCCTACATGAGTGCTGAACAAAAACACGTTGTAACTAATGTGTCCAAGTAACTCCCAACAGCTAAGTTCTGAGCAAGCTAATTGGGAAATTTAAAGGCATGTACCTGATTCCAGGTACTTAGGAAAACCGTGAAGGTTTTGTGTGTCACTATATTCTTAAAAAGACTCCTTGAGCCACTGAGAAACCTTTAGGGTGCTTTTGAGGCTGTAGGCATCTGGCAAGAGTCCTTCTGTCACGCACTTGGGTGCAATTATAGCTCTGATGCCCCAGTGTCTGCATGCAAAATGGGAATAATAACTGCAGGGCTACCTGCTTGTTGGTCTGAAGGTCCTCTTCCTTCTGCAATCTGTTGTACTCCCAACAGTTTAAGGAAAAGTAAATGCGGGGTAGATGAAGGACTGCATGGTGATCTTACACCCTTTTGCTTTGGAGCCATGTGTATTCCTAAAATAAATTTCATGGGCTTTGCTGACATGAACACTTGAAGATATGGATGTAATTAATTTTCCTTACCAGCTTGTGTTGACAGTGTTGCTGTAAGCTTGTGTTACTTTCAGAAAATGGGATGAAAAAACTGATCCTATGACTCAGGAGTACTTCAGGTAGAAGTTTTGTGTTCTAGCCTTGTCTTATTTTAGCTCTTCTTGAAAGGGGTGAGGTGGGGAGGAGGGGGAAAAAAAAAAGCCAAATGTCAATTTTCCTTTATTTGTAACAACAAACAGCTTCCTGTGTACTGGGTTGGGTCTCTCTGAACTCAGTTCCTTATCAAGCTGCCTCCTATAAGAGCGGTTAGTAACCATGGTCTTGAGGAGCGGCCGCCTGTTGAAGGCAGCTTCCTCTCCCGCTCTGTCAGAGCTGGGAGGCAGCTCCTGGCCTACTCAAGGCAGGAGGAGGGCTTACGTCTAAAGCCTCTGCCACATTTGTTGAGCTGTGAATTTGACATTTAATATTTTAGTGACAAATTCCCTCCTTATCATGACTGTAGGGTTTGAAATGTCTTCACTTCTGACCCATGTCAAAAGCAAGGCTGTGTAACTCCCACATGTCCTGACAATATGCAGTGTTTGTGCGTCTTTTGTCCTCCTCATTTGAACAACAACTTTTACTTTGTTTTGCTAATTTCTCAGTGCTGTTCATTAAAGAAGGGACCAAATTTGAAGTTATCAGGTTCACTCCCTGAATGAATGTCTTGATACCATCTTTGTACTCTTTCCTGTGGTGATGATTTTGAGCTATAAGTATTTATGACAACATACTGAGCTAGGACAGGCACAGTGGTCCAGACCTAAAAAGTTAGCTTTGTACTTGAAGTCTAATGGATCCCAGAACACCTGTAGATATTCTTATGAATAGTTGTGACTTTGTAATTTGTTTTCATGTTTTTTGAGATTGTTCTCTGAAGAGAGGGGTGATGAGTGTTGTCATTCTGGGAATGTTACTTCTAACATTACTGCATGAAAATAAACTTGGAGGTAAATGGGGAGTCTGTTTAGAGTGGATTAATTTTTGTTGCACTTGATGTGTTCCTGCAGTTTGTTTCTCAGTCCAAAAAAGCAGCAATTGGAAGACTATCCTCTCTTTAAGAGGGATCAAGTGTTCCTGGGGCCAAGGCATGGGACATTCGAAGCGTGAATAGCCTGTTTACTTGTCTGAAGAAGACCTGTAACTTAAAGTGCCTTCATGTTTAAAAAACTAAAAAACGCTTGAAGAGGTTTAGGCTGGACATTAGGAGAGATTTCTGTCCTATGAGGGTGGTCAAACACTGGAACAGGCTTCACAGGGGTGACAGATGCCCCATGCTCATCAGTGTTCAAGAGGCATTTGGATAATGCCCTTATGAATATGCTTTAACTTTTGGTTAGCCCTGAAGTGGTCAGGCTGTTGAACTTGACCTTTGATCTTGCTTCCAACTGAGCTATTCTATTTTAAGGTATATTTGTAAGTACTCTGTTTAAGAAACTGATCGGTCTTGATGTTGAGATAGTGTAGTCTGAAAGAACTTGTGATTTGAAAAGCTGGTCTTTCAGCTGAACAAAACGGGAAGAGCATTTGAGTGAGTGCTTGCGAATTGTGAACCTTATTTATCCGATGTTTTCTACTATGTAAGAATAAGACTAAGTATAAATTAAGCAAATTGGATGTGGAGGGACCAGTTTCTGTTCTAACAATTATGTTTTCTTCTAAAAAAAGTTATGCTTTCTTAAAACCATAATATGTCATTTTGCAGTACAAAGATGATATGATTCTGGTATAAGATTGTTTTTAAGTAGTATCATACTCTTTGATGGCTGCTGGAATTTAATAATTAGCAGAATGTTGCGGCAATTCATTGCTGTTAGGGGGACGGTTCTCTACACCAAGTACACTGTATTCAAGAGATAAATCATTAAATCCAGCAGTGATGGAAAATTTCTCATTGCAAAGTAAAAGTCTAAAGGCTTTTTATTTTGCAAATCAGACATTTTCAATGAAACAAAGATGGACAAATAAAACTAATTTTTTTTTTACCATTATAAAAAATATATATAACTTACTTGGAGCTTCACTTTTTTCAAGTTGCATTCCATAGCTGGATACTGCCTAGTTTAATATTTAGTAATTTATCTTTATTTTACAACTACTTTGTATATGTGAGATTTCTCTCTCTGTTCTGTGATCATGTCAGTGTCATTTTTTAAATTGCTATGGAGGCACAGATGGAACTGTTAACTTATGTATAATGAAACTGGTATATAAAGTAAGAATGCTTTGGACTCATGTCTATCTGTAGGGATTAGTCCTGCTAATGTGTCTGAGATCCCAACTATGAGTTGGTTGCCAGCTTTGTACTTCTGCTTTGTAGCTTTGTGCAAGTGGAGTCTTCTCAGCATCTCTTATTAGTTGATTATTTTTTAAATTTATAACAGAGAAGCAGAACTGTGCCAATTTAATTGATATGGAAATACTAAAGCAGTAAGCTTTTTTTCTATGTAAACTTGTAAATTCATTTGTCTGTTTCCTTTTCATTACTTGTATAAATGAGCTTTTAATAACTTCTATCGTAACATGAAAGTTTAGTCTTTTGATGGACTAGAAGCAGCAAAAGATAATCATGCCTCGTCACATTGTGTTTACTGATATGGTTGAAGAAGAGTGTGCCTAGTTTTAGTTTATAGGAATAGTTAATTGACTATAGTCATGACTACATATAGTAATGACTATATAGTGGGAAATCACTGTCTTAATGCTGAACTTACAAAAAATGATTTCTGTCTCTTTCATGTCCTATCCTTTGGTTTTGGATGTATCAGAATTAACAAAAGTTGGCTACTGGCTAGTGCAAAGGTCTGTGAAAGGCAAGTCTTTAATGATAGGTCAATTGTTATGCATTGTAGAATTTTGCAGTGTTTGGCATGTGTCTTGTGGAAGGTAAAGAACAGAGAGATACTAATTTGGCATAGGTGGAAGCAGAGCCATGAGATGTGCACAAATCACAAACCTTCAGTAATAAACATAGATGAAAGTGTGCTATTTTTGACCTGGAAGCCTGCTCTGTGGTCACGCTGCTGTTTTTGATCAGTGTACAGGACTATGAGGTATCGTATGTTCTTGTCAGTAGTATCTTCTTTTTGGCGTGCTTTCTTCACTTGCAGTCCTTCTGGAGTACTTTGCATAGTACTGCGTACAGTGCTACTGTGGCGTGGCTATTGTTCCTTTGTTATCTGCTTATCAAGTTATAATTGCAGGACATTACTATTTTATTCATGCTCTTATCCTCCTTCACTTTCTCTTTTCCCCAAGCTTCCAGAAGGGAAGGCTGGAAATGAGACAGTGTTTTCCTTGGTGCTGCAATGATATATCATGCAAAGTGGTTGACAAATAGGAGAAGAGGTGGAGATATTACAGGGCGGGGGGTGGAACTGCAGGAGGCAAACTATCCCAGCCTGTTCTGTGAGCTTCCTTACTGGTTAAAAAGGGTGTTTTTTTTCTTTTCATTTTTTTTGGTAAGAATTACTATTTTACAGCAAAACTTGCTATCTATAACCTGGAGACTATGTACAATCCAGCACTTGTATACATACTAATATGAGTCCTATGTCTTGCTTGGAAGCTTTATATTCTAGAGTGTATTCTAGACCATAGTAACTGATATTTTCTGTTCTGACTCGTTTTTTTTACCCTTTTAGATCCCTGCAGTTCGCTCAGCCCACCGTGCTTTACTGAGGAAGACCGGTTCAGCCTAGAAGCTCTCCGCATGATCCATAAGCAAATGGATGATGACAAGGATGGTGGTATTGAAGTAGATGAAAGTGATGAGGTAAGAGGATAAAAAGCGTACCTCAGAGGTCTGTCCTTTTCTCGCTGTTTCACATAGTTTAGCTGTCCTTCATGTTCCAAAACTTGAGTAATAGGTGTTCCTTTTTTAAAATTAAGCCCTTTTTATGGCCAAATGTGGAAGGAAAGTCTGGTTTCTAGAATTGTCGAAAATGGAATGTTGTTGTCCATTCTTCTAGCTTAAAAGAAAAAATTTTAAGGCTTATATACAAAGCTGTTATATTTGTCATTAGTGTAGTTTGACTTGCAGTGAGGGTAACTAGGAGTTAATATGAACTGCCAAATGGTATTTTAGTTTCTTAAGGTTTCTTCGCTTAAGGCATTGCTAGGCTTTTCTGTTTACCTCAGATCTGTTCCAGGCACTTCATGATTCAAAAGAATACCTCTTAAAGACAGTCTAGAACAACTTGTGTTTTTTTTCTTCTTACATTTTATGTGCGAGTAGTAAGCACCTTCTGCTGTAGGTTAATGGTAGATTGTCCTGTCAACTAAGGAAGGCTATGAAGACCTGTCTGAAGCATGTCATGAATGTGCTTGAATGAGTTTAGTAGGCAGGCTCCTGATGAGAAGCATGTCATGACTGTGCTTGAATGAGTTTAGTAGGCAGGCGCCTGATGACCCTGACAGAGGTCTTGCCCTTGTGTTTATTCAGATTTACCATCAGGATTCTCAGATTTACTGGGGAGGAATGGAGATATCCATGTAGTTTCATTATTCTTGCTTTTCCTACTTTGTAGCAGGAGAAGGGAAAGGGAGTGAAGATGTCCCCTAAAAATGAGAGGTCTTGCCATGTGGTTCTGAAGGTGAATAGGAGAAGAATCTGATTTCTCATCCCTTTTTTGGCAGCATTTCAGGATAGATTGCTATGTCTGAATGAGATACGTTGCAGATTATGATGAAGTTTTATACTATATTACTTCCTTTTCTGTGACTATGTTAAAACAACAGTGATGCTTGATAGGAGTTTTCTGAAGGAATGCAATACAATGGAGAATATAATCCAGAGTAAAGTAATATGCATAACATTTAGGAAAAAATTCTGCCCTGTACTTTAAGGCTTGTCATGGGACAGCAGTTTAGGCACTGAAAATATTCTGTGAGATTAGACCTAGACTGTTTATCATCACGTTCAGGACAGGCACAATTCAGGCTTCGAAGTGAAACGTTGATGGCCGAGAGGTATCTGGGCAGCTTTTCTGCATTGTATGATGAGCTTGTGCTGCATTTCTTATATATGGAAGTTAAAAGAAAATACTCAAATACTTATGCATTGGAAACTTTCTATTAGTATTCAAAAGGCTTACTCTTGTTTCCAATCGACCTTTTTCATCTTTATCACTGAGCTTAGGTTTCTTCCTGTTCCAGAGGAGTGTCAAGGTGAATTGAAGCTACTCGTAAACCTGTTAAAATGACTGAAGTTCGAACAGTTCGTGAGGGATGCTGTTATAGCTGGGGTATGAGACGTTACTGAAACTGTCTGTTCCAAGTACTCCTTGTGTATAAATTAAGACAACTGAAATGTAGCCCTTTTTCTGCTACTTCATTTTTAATTATTGAAGTGTTTAATAAGAAAATCTAAATTAACTTTTTTCTGCATTTAGTTTCCTGCAGATCACTGAATAAGTATTTGCACAGATGTACTTTCTACTAAGACGTTAAAAGTAAACCTGAAATTAATGAGAATTGCAATTTAATTGCAAATTAAACTAGTAATCTGTATGTTGCTGTAATGCTTAAACTAGGTCTTCATCTTCAAAAATTTGACATTTTAACAATATAGTTATCTGGTTACTTTATAGTAGATCTGAATATATACTTAATATGTCCTAATGGATGCTTTTTCAAAAGCAGATGTTTTCTGTCAGAGTGGATAATGCTGCTTGTTGTGATTAAAGATGAGAATAGATAATTAATAAACCACTTTACTGGAAATAAAGCTTGCTTAAATAAAGGGATTTTACTTACCAGCAAGTCAATGGGTTTCCTACTGTTTTGTTCTGCATGGTTTTTGCTTAGAACAAGATTCCTGGAAGAGTATTATATTGATATTCACCATTTTCTTTATTTGGCAGGAAAAATACAACAAAATACATTAAACTTTCTGCTGTTATACCAATACTAAAACAGTGTTATGAATTACAAGTGTATATTTACACTGAGGAAGGAAGTTCTTGTAAATAAGTTATTTTGAGAGAGGAAAGGTAACAAGAGGTGAAGATGTTGAACCGTTCTAGTTGTTTTAATTTGCTAATCCAATTGAGAACCCCGAACAGTGACTCCAGACATGTCATTTGCATACCATCTACTTTTTCCTGAAGTTTCTTGTGCTCCATTTCTATTGTAATTTTTTTCTGTAAAATGGCAGCCTCACATAAAACCATTTTGTAGAGAATGAACTTGAACTTTGTATTTCCTCAAAAGCTGTCTGTAACTGGAAGCCTTTTGGAAGCTTCTGCAGACTTGAAAGAAGTCTATAGAAGTCAACCTTGGTGAAATTCATGTAGGAAACTTTTGATTTAACCTTGATCTAAATTTTTTTTTCACAGGATTTTCTGGTTGCTGGAATGCATAAGGGATTTATTGAAGTCGTCTAAGAAAGAGAGGGGCTCTAGTTAGTGTGGACTGGTTAGATGTTATTCCCCCCTTTAGTCTTTGTCTTTTACTTGTGTTAGACTAGTTGGTATACCCTGAGAGATTTTTAAAGATAGAGAAACTTGAACTTTAAATGTACTAGAATATACTTTTCTAGTTTGAAATACTAAAAAATGCTTGGGGAGGGGAAAGGGACGAACTTTTGTCGTAGTTTCTTAAGTTTGCAATTCTTTTTGCATTCAGAATTCACATAACTTTACATTTGCCCTAAGATTTTAATGTAGAATGATGTATTTCAAAACAAGAAGCGTAACCTAAAGGAAAAAGAGAGATTGATTTGGATAATAAGTTATGCTTTACTGTGCAGTTATTAATTTCTCTGAAGTAAGGTATCAGTGTGAAAACCAGAGAGTGGTACAGCAGAGAGTTGGGAGAAAGGAAGGACGGAGAAAAGTCTGTACTAAATATTCATTTATCAAATCTGACTCTTGCTGCTAACATTTTAAGGTACAAGACGTTGCGATGGTTTACATTGGTTTAAATACTCAGGCTGCAAAAGACTGAAAAGGAGGACGTTACTGATGGAGATTTTAGGTATGTGCCGTGGGAGGCTGTCTGCCTTGGAATGCATCTGATATGTGATGCCTACACTACTTGTTTTAATGGAGAGGCACAAGCAGTAAGACAGATTTATCAACATGCTTGTTGTTGATGTAGGTTTTTTGCTCTATTTCCAAAGCAGCTCTGTGTGGATCCTACATCAAGTAATTTCTTATAGAAATTTCACTGTAGAAAATGGATAAGTTGGTATTTTTGAAATACCAGCATCTTACTGTGTGTACAACATCACTCAAAAGCCAATGGCATCAGTTCACAACTTTGGGGTCTTTGCAAGATGATATACTATATCTTCATATCTTATTTAGAGTGCACTTGCATAATTAAAAATAAAGAAGCATCTTCTATACAGTGACTAAAGCAGAAAAAATAGCTAGGATGTTCTGATAAGGAATAGTAAAACAGCACTTTGGCTGTAGTAAGTTTGACAGACCAAGATTTTTCTTTAAGTGACCATTTCAGAATGTGTGCAAGCTCTGTGAAATAATTATTTGAGGGCTTGAGGTCATATTTGCATCCAGGATGCAAATAACCCATGAGGGAGGAAACAAACATAATATCATGAGAGAGTGTGTTTGAAAGATGGTGAGGTGGAGTCAAAAATATACAAACGAAACCTCAAACAGTCAAAGAATCCAGTAGGAAGCCAAAATGGAGGAGGACATAGAGCTGTCCAAGTGTAAACAGCTCAGTTGAAAGTAAGTAATTTTTGGAATTGATGAGTTGAGAAATATATGCCTCGATACACCCTGTCTTTGGTGCTCATTTGTGATTAAAGTTTTTATAGTAAAGGAGAACCAGCTCATGCTGCTCACTCTTACTGTGCAATTAATTTGCTAATGATATTCCTTGCTTAAGTTTAGGCTTCCTTTCTTTTAGCAATTAAAATGATGTATGCACGTACCACTGTTTTACAAGCTTGCTAAATTAAAATATTATGCATTCATATTACTATTTTAGAAGAATCTGGAGAAATAAAATTTAACATGCAACTATTCAATGTAACGCTTTTCAAATTACTTCTGAGAGAGTTGCTTATTTGATTTCAGTGAAGTGTGGTTTGTGGAAGAATTCTGTCGGAGGTGTTTGTTCTTTAATTCCTTAAGTAAGTGTATGTGCCTATAAATACATAGAAAGCATACTTTACTAGACTGGACTAAAGATCTGCTGATTTCAATAACCTGTTCTGGACAGGAGATAAGTACTAAACATTTCAGGGAAATTGCAAGAAAATCCACGATTGGAAATCCTGAAGAATTGAATATCAAGTAGTTTGGTGCTTCCATTTTGAATGTGTATATTTTGGATATTAGGAGCATAAAGCATGAGGGGGAAAAGAACATACAATTTTATGTTGTCAAACTCTCTAAGTGTGTAGCCCCTTCTGTGTTCTTGAAGAAAATCTAATCTATACTATCTCTGTTCTGTTTGATTGTTACATCTTGGGGAAAGAGTAAAGATTTAGCAAAATATTTTTTTGGGGGAGGGGATAAGTACATCTCTGTATGTAATGTTTTTTGTTTTTAAGTGTCTGGTAGTTCAGATGTGTGGTTATGGAGGTACGTATGGACATAATTTGTAACAGCTGAGACTTCCTTTTTTTTTGGAAACAGTGAGGCAGAGAACTACTAAGTGTAGTCAGCTGTCCTGAAGAAATCCATCCAAATGTTTTTTAAACTTACAGACCTTGTGTGACAAAGTTGGAAAGCTTCATCTCCCTTCCTTTAGTGTCTTGGGAGCTTGTCAGGTTCCAGGAGCTCACCCCAGGCGTTGTCATTTCAGCTGGGAGGAGCACTGCTATAAGCTGAGCTTCCTTTTGTTGTCTGCAACTACGTGCTCAGCAGGGTATTAAGGGAACTTTAAAGGACATTGAGTATTTTGTGTTTGTCATTATTTCTATAATAAATGTCCTCAAACTGATGTTTGTAGTTGTATAAAAGGTGGTTACTGCTTCAGAGTCAAGTTGCTGGGCAAAATACTCCGTCTTGTAGAGATGCCCCCTGCAAAGCTCGAACTGCAAACACTGCAGCTGCTTTGCATCATTCTGGGATATCTCCCAAGTGTGTTTTACATCTCAGAGAAAGAGCGTTATGTGAAGAACATAAATCTTTCACACTGAGTGTCCCTAAAGAGTGTGAGAAACCTCTTCCCCCACAGCTATCTGCTTACTGTAAGATTCCTTCAGTTTTATTAATCAACTAAGTTGGGTGCAGACGTGTTAACAGAGGTCTTGTTTGCATTAAATTTTGTTCAACTGCTGATGTGGTTGTCTCTGGTTGTTAAAAGGCAAACTGTCTTTGTTCCTTGCAGCAGCTCAGAGCACGTCTACCCAGCACTGGGCAGGCAAGGCAGGAGCCTGCTCTGCCCTACAGACACAATGGTTGTGTCACCACGGCTGTCTCTGGAAGGGGCCCTGTGGAGAGGCGGCGTGTGCTGTCATGGGTACGGCTGCACAGAAACTTGTTCAAGCCTGTTTTGGATCAGACCTGCCTCGTACTGTGCCTCTGTGGAGGTACTTTAGCTAGTATGTGGCTGCACCTATTTATGAACATTGCAAGCAGTTAGTCTTGCTACAGTGAAGTGCTCTCATGGCAATTCCAGCTTCCTTTGAAGGGATTGCTAAGTTTACAGTAGAGTAACTAAAATTTTCTTTTAAGCCACAATAATCTCTTTCCAGTAGTAACTGTAGATTACTTAAGATACACTTGCTTCCTCTTTCACATCTATAGACTTTATTTTTCTTGTAGTGTATGCTTAAATACATTGCCTTATTTTACTGTGTAACATCTTTAGAAGCCGTTTCTGTGGGGGGAAAGGGTGAATGCTGTGTGCCTCAGTCGTAGAGCTTTGCCTTTTAAGAGAATGCTTGCCAGGTGCAGTAAATCTGATAGCAATAGATAATGTGGCAACAGAGCTTTCTAAAAAATTGTCTAACGGTGGCTGCTTTTAGAATTGGCTGTACCTGAAGGTAGGGTTATGGGAAAACTGAAATTTTGACTTCTTGTGGGGTTTCTCCTGAAGAAATAAAACTGAAGGAAACAATAACTGGAGGCAATGATACTGTTGAAACGAGTAGTTGCTCAAGTGAGATGGTGACACTTAAGAGATGTTACTAATTGATCTTAAAATAAACTTGTCGGTCTGGGGATCTGTTTTAAGTTTGTGAAACCGAAAATCATAAACTTGAGTCTTTCTCCAGAACAAGGAATAAACACTGCATGAGTGCTTCCTTCTGTAGTTAGAGAGTATGGTTAATTTAACTTTTCCACTGTTTTTCAAAAGAATGTAATTATTCACTTACTCCTCGAGGGACAAGGATGTTTTGCAACTTCAATATTTAAACTTCCCTGCATCTTTTTTGTGTTGTTAGATATGGCTTTAGTTTGTTGGTGCTCTCTCCATGTCAGACCTGTATTGGATTTCACTTTCTCTTTTTTTCTCTTCGGAAGGGTCAGAATTTTTTGGTGATGATGGTTCTTGCTTCAGACTAGTGTTTGTTACAAGTTGGGTGGGATTTTGGTGACTGTTACAACACTAAAGGCTTTCTGAAGGGGAAGGTGGTGGCTCACCTGACCTTGTAGCTCTCACGGGACTCCAGCTTCAGTTTGTTCCAGGGAGAGTTTCTAGTCCACCTTATTATGCTGCTGAATCCTGGTCTCTGCGATGTCAGTTTTTGGAGGAGCGCAGTTGTCTCCATACTTCTGGAATTGAAACTCCAGGTTTGAGTCTAGATGTATGGCTTTATTTTTTTTTTAAGTACTTGTTTTTAAAGTACCTACTTTGACAATGAGTTTTTCTTTATTTTTTACGTAACTCATCTGTTTTCCTGGTTTCAAATTTGTAGTCTTGAAGAGGCCTTCTCTCTTTCTGAATAATTTTATTGGCTAAGATAATCCTTAGATGTTTTTTGTCAGAGCTTATTCTTTTAACCTCCCTGTTTAGAATTATTTTTCTAACCTCTTCTTTGTATACTTAATGTCCTGGTCAACAGAAGAGAGATTAGCTGCCATGACAAAGAACAGAAAAATCCTTTTTTTTTTTATTTTTTTTTTTTTATGAGAATTGTTCTGTTTTCATGGAATTGTTCTGTTTTCTTGTCTTTCTTCAATTTAGGATGCAATTTCTTTTCTTAATGAAGAATTTCCATATTAGACCTGCTTTGAAATAATATTTTGAACAAAAAAAAAATACATATTTGACTTGCATCTCTTCATTAGTGAATCCATTCCTTCTTGGAAAAGTGACGTTCTCTGGTCTAGCTGTATGTGCTGTAGCTTTGTCATTGTGATCTTCCTGTGTTAGATGCAGGACTCTATTGAGGAAGTCATTGTTATTACAGGATCTGAGGGGTGAGATAGATGGGATTGAACAGAATTTCACAGAGAAATTCTCAAAAATGCATAATCAGTTTGAAGATGTTATGCTTTGAACTTGGATTTGTTTCCTGCGCTTCTGATGAAAATTTCAAATTAGGCCATCTTTACACTCAAATTGGCATAGCTGGCTGTGTGCCCAGTTGAGCTGAGTGTGAATGTATCTGTTAACTCCTGCTCCCTCTGCTGGCTTTGTAGACCAACAACATGGTATTTTGATACAGGCTTCCTATTAATCACTGCAAATGAAACAGCTATGTGTAGTACTTCTGCGCTCAGAGTGTAGCTGTTGAGGCATCATTAGCAAGAGGAATATTGTCCCTAAGATGGTGTTTTTCTTTTTCTTTTTTTTATTTTTTGAAATAGGACAAAAACTTGTTACCTACTCAAAAGAGTTTAGTAATATTAGTTAACACTTTTCTCTTATTCCTCAGGCAGTTGACTTGAACTGCTGTAGCAGGTATTACCATCCATAAAGGACTGATGTGTTGTCAAATATTACATGGTCTTGCCTTCAATAGGTGAAAATGATCAAGTGTATTCAGGATGAAGAAGTATGTAGTGTGATTAACACCCTTATTAGCCTTAACCTTACAGCAATTTCAAGTATGCACCATGCCAAACTAAGTATACTAGCAATGGCAGATTCAGTTTGCCTAGGATTTAATAATTGAAAAATTAAATCCTGTTAAAGCCTTAAACTTTCTTTTTGAGTCTGACTTAGTCAATTTACATGAATTTTGTGCCCCTGGCATGGGGAAGAGGTAGTAAAGATTCTTCTCTGCCCAGTTTACTCGCAGCTTCTCTTTCAAAATTGATGTTATTTTGAAATTTAAGATGATGTTTTCCCTTTTATTCAGTTTCTAAGGGAAGATATGCAGTATAAGGATGCTTCTAATAAACATAGCCACCTGCATAGAGAAGACAAGCATATCACTATTGAGGATCTATGGAGACGCTGGAAAACATCTGAAGGTAGGTAAAAATGAGTAGAAATGATGGTGATTACTGAAGTAGACATAATTCAATCATTTTCTACCAAGTCACTTAGAGCAGCAAATAGATGACCTCTTAAGCATCTTCATGAATTTGCAGTGTTACCCTGATTCATAGAGGGTATATATACATATAAACCCAACTGAAAACTCAGTCAGTCCAGCTAGCATTAATTTCTGCTTGCTGTCCTGGGTATATTGAGTAAATTAGGATTGTTTAGGCACTCATCAGTGCAAGGTAACTTATGGAAGTAACTGTTGCAAGCACTGAGTTCCAGATAAGTTTGTTTTGAAGTTAGTAAGCCCTGAGAGTTGCTGTCAAGGTGTTTTTAAACATTTATTATGCACTTTATGAAGTGGAAAGTCCAATGTGCTTCGGCTTTCTAAGTTGTCTTTGGACGATGAAGACTTCAAATTCTTAGTTCAAAACATCTTACAAAATGTTTGTAAACTTGGAATATGGGACAATGGTAGTGGTGATCCAACATGCACCCTTCTATTTGGATGAAATTTTAAGCCAA
Organism: Penelope pileata; assembly: GCA_013396635.1. Taxonomy (NCBI): domain Eukaryota; kingdom Metazoa; phylum Chordata; class Aves; order Galliformes; family Cracidae; genus Penelope; species Penelope pileata. Next base: position 2,246,488 of record WBMW01002256.1, read on the forward strand.
ATATCAAAAGGTAACAGTATTCTGGTCATTGCTGAATATGTTCTAGGATACAGTGATTAAAATAAATCTCCAGAGGTCAGGAATGTTAGTCGGAGTTCTTAGGAGCAAAATGTTTGTGTTTTCTTCTTTCCTTTTTAACCAATTCTGAAAGCATCTCTCTCTGGAGATCTGTAAGTTGGTATTGGTCAAACATCAGAAAGTAGGCGCAGAAGAGAAATGAAACTAGCAAAATGCCATTAATTCATTCAGCTAATGTATGCACTGATTAAATGCATTTACCGGTGGTTAACTGTTTGCTCTGTAGTAAATGTCTGTTTTTTAACCAATAATTTTTTGTCTCATGTCTTCCAAGTATTCTGAAGGTATGTTTTCACAGAAGGTCTTATGCAATGAAAACTCTGCAGCTACATTATCAGATACAATTATCTCCCTGCCATTGTTTGTCTGACCTACAAGCAATTTAGGCTGTAGTAATGGGACTTATCTGTTTACTGCATATAACTTTGTTCTAGGTCTCTTGAATGTAGTGAGTGGTATAAGACTCAAAAGACTTTGAAAGGACTGTCAAGTCTCACTGTGTCTGCTTACAGTAAATTTGCTCTACATCTCATTAGATGCTCTTATTTGACCACAGGAAAAGCTCTCTAGATTGAAACTCCCAAGTGATATTAATGGTGTGGTATAAATGATGCTTTAGGAAAAGTGGGATTTAAACTAAAGATATTAAAGCTTTATGTTGCTAATGGAAATACGACTGTTAGAGATGCTTATTTTCTTTATCTTGTCTTCTAATTTTACCCTATAAAATGGAAAGGGCAACAAAGATGATAAACGGCCTGGAGCATCTCCCTTATGAGGAAAGGCTGAACGAACTGGATCTGTTCAGCCTGGAGAAGAGGAGACTGAGAGGCTTAGTTATTGTTGAGTTGAAGTCAAAGGTGAATAGTCAGAGATGATGATGGATGAACTTTTGTTCTGATGTCTGAATGCCAGTCTCTCCTCAATCACTTTTTAAAGTTGTTTTTTTTCCTTCTAATGAACCTAGATTATATGAATTTGGCCGCTATCAGAAGAGATGTTTAGGTATCCAGTCTCAGTAGTAAGGAAGTCTATTAAAAAACAGGGCAGGAGCCTTTGGCCGAGTAGCTATCTGACCTGTCTTGGTGAATCGGCAGGATGCTTTGCTCTCCACAAGGTAGCATTGCCCCATGGAACTTGATTTTTGTAGCAAAACTATGTTGGTCAAACCTGGAGACAATGAGTTGTTCACTTTTGTCAGATTAATTGTAAGTCCTACCAAAAGCTAATTTTTACAAAGTGCTTTTCTTTGCCATTATGGCTTATTTGACCTTTAATGTGTAGCGAGCGCATCCTATAGACTGTGGGCTGTTCTGGACACAGGGCAAGGGAAAAGTTTTTTTGTATTTCTTCTTTCATGCTCTTCTCTCTTGAAAGCAGAAGGTGACCTGAAGTCTGGTACCTTCTTTAAAAAAAAAAAAATATATATATATATATTTTATTGTCTAATAAAGGCTTTATTTGTATGTGTGATCACCTGTTTTAATCTGAGGTAATATTTCACAAGTGTTCTTGCAGCAGCTAGGACTGAACTGCATGCCACAAAGATGTTATGGTTGCCTTGCACTTTCTTAATCGGTTACTGTCTCAGGTTTTAAATACTGGAGGCTGGAAACACATGTGCAGGGCTCGGCTGAGGACGGGTTACATAAGGCTGCGTGCCATTTGGAGCAGGATGGGTACAGTACTGCAGACAGGCATTCTGCGTGAGGGGAAATTGGACTTGTGCTTGCAGTGTTAAACTGTTGAAAAGATAGTCAGGGTCACCACTTTTTTTTTTTTGTATTATTAAAAATTGTAAAAACAGATTGCAGCATATTTCACAGTAATGCTGCTGCTGAAGGTCCTGTGGGGGGGAAAGAAAAACCAACAAACCTTTGACTCCTTCCATGTGCTTGATAGAGAATCACTTCTTTTATGTGTTGTTTTTCTGTATTGTCTGGTCAGCCTGTTCTCAACTTTAAGCCCAGTATATGTCTGTCATTCCCTCTTTACCTCTTGGATGCTATTGGATGTAGTCTGATTTCTGAAAAGTGTAGGAGGCCCATAGGAGTACTGGGACTGATACTACAACATTGTTTTACTTTACAACTGACTCCCCTGAAGCACTGTGCTATATGGTAAGTTTAACATGAATAAAAGCACATATATAGCCTGATCTTTTAATCAGCTACAAATATGGGTTAGCAAGGAACAACTTTTATGTGGGGTCAACTTGCTCTGTTCACCTTCAAGCATGCTGTTACAGCTGTTTTTTTTTTTTTTAAAAAAAAAAAAAACACCAAAATTGGTATCCAAAATAGAACAGCTGATGCAAGTCTAGAGACTGAGTGCTGCATTGGGGTATAAACACTGTGGCTTTTACACCTGCCTGTCCATGACATGATGCTGACACCCTCTCTCTCAAGATAGCTACTTGTGGAAATAGGTATGACACGGAAGGGTATCATAGTTACTCCTTAACGCTGTATGCATTTAACTTACAGTAATTTAGTTGCTATCTGAAGCACTATATTCTTTCTGGGTGATGAAAATAAGGAAAAGTCACTCCCTCAGCACACTTACAGGAGCTGTCACATTCTAATTGGCAGTGCTGATGGAGATGAATTCCAGCTGGTCTGCTTGACTTTCAGTACACTCCTGTCATCAGTTCTCTTGTATCACATTTCAGCAGACCGTTGCTGCTTCTGCTGTCTAAAGGCCAGTTTGCTTCTCACTACTGTATACTCTTGTGGGATAGATCTATATGCTAGTTGTAAGGTCTTAATGGAGACAAGTCAAGCAATACTTCTGTCTGATATATAAGTTAAACTACGTGTTTCTCTTGCAGCTTTTGTTTTTGTATTACACTTGTTTCAGAGTCTCAAACAATAAAGATACCTAAAGGAGTTTCTCCTTAAGTTGAGGGAAGCTTCTGTGGTGCTAAAAGGAAGCTTCAAAGATGCATCTATTGTGGAGTACTTTTTTTTTTGGATTCTCAGGAGAAAGAATGGTCTGCTCCCACCCCCTCAGCAGCCATCTGGTTGAAAATCTGCTTTTCCTTTATTTTAAGTAAAACATACAGGTGAAAAGGCAACCAACTATTGCATAGAAAGTCAAAAGAAGTCAAAATCTGACAATTTCTGCAAAGAGATAGTATTCTTTGGCAACAGTTCCTAAAGGTAGAAATTGTGCTTTGTATGAATACAAGTGTAATTTTTTTAGAGTGTGGGTGATATCTCAGTCTACCCAGAAGTTTAGGTGTGATAGCAGTACCTTCTTGTGTTACTCAAGGCGGCTAGTTTGCTTTTTCTGATGTCGAAAGAGAGAATGTGATCAGGGCTTTTGTTAGTTTTCATTTACTGTAATGTTTTTCTGTTTATGCACTTGTAAAATTTCTCTAATTTCACTGTTCAATCCATTGATATCACTGTGCTCTCTCCAGGTTATTACAACCTTCTTTCCCCTGCTGATGTTTCTAGCCATACACATGCAGTACTTCAGATTTGGAAGCAACACGCTTATGTGCTTTTTTTTTTTTCTTGGCTGCAGACTACTACTTTCACTCATTAGTTACACATTCTCTCTTACAGCCACGCTTGCTTGCCACTGGTTCAGTTAATGAGATAATCACTTTTTATTTGCTTCTGAGTAAGGAGATGAGCTGACAGCTCCTGTAGGAAATAGGAGCTTGTTCTGCAGTTAAGTTTTTAGCTGTGGATAACAAGGATGGGGGGAGGAAGGAATGTAACCAGTTTAGGGTCAGGTATCCAACAGGAAGGATCAAGCAAAACAGCTTTTCATTTAAAATGTAAGAAAAGATGGCAGTGTTTTTACATAGATGCTGTCAGGTTTGGGACTTCATACTCAGAGCTAGCTTATGCTACTGTATAGCTTTACTTTGCTTTAGATGACATTCTTACTGACCTGGATCAGCCCTCTCAGAATTTTTGTTGTGGTCTTATTCTTTTTAAAACTAGCTTTTAATTAGGAGACTGACCCATAGAACTACTTTAATGTTCCTTTTGATGTAATGGAAAAGGTCCCAAGACTCTTACAACTATGCCATCTGATCTTCATCTGGATTCATCTGGAGCTAGGGTCTCAGCTCCCTCCACATGCTGCTGCTTCTCCAACCACTTCCCAATCTTCTCTCTCCCAAGCTCCTTCCCAGTCTTTTTTCTCTCTCTCAAGCTCCTTCTCTGCCTGGCTGGCCCTTATCTAAGCCTGGGACAACTCTGCCCCAGGTCCACCCCTCCTGGTCACAGGTGCAAAGAATCTACTGGTATTCCCCAGGCCAGCCACAACCGTCCACCATGTGCTCAGTCATCAGTTCATCCTGTGATCAACTGTTTCCCTACACTTGAATACCTTTGGATAGTTGTTGACTCCTATGGAATAGTCTTTTCTCACCTCTTTTTATTCATGAGGGGAAAAGCAGAGCATGGGTCATCTTGGTCTTAATGGGAAGGATGGTTTATCGGAGTCAGGAGAAAAAAAAAAAAAGGAAATTGCAAATAAGTACACTTAAAAATAGCTTTTAAATCACATTTAAATGGACACACATGAATGAAACAGTTCAAAGCAATTACTTTTTTGGTAAACAGGAAATGGTGCAAGAATACAGCAAGTACAAGTACTGATTTTTAGTTCAGGATAGAATTTGGTTGCTGCTTTTTGGAGTTCGTATAATAATGGAGGTATCTGGTACAGTGATGGATAATGAATAGGCAAATGTTTTTTTCCTAGATATAACTAATTGGTTTGTTTTGGGAACTTCTCTTGGTATTTTATGAAGGAGGCATGACACCAGTCCAAGCAATACAGCAGAAGTGACTGACTGCTATAAACAACTTCAATGTGTACATTTCTTGCATAAGAAGTTTGAAATTACTACTGAGTTATTAAAAAACAAACCATTTCCCTAGATTTTGTTAATGTAGCTACAAAATGCTTTCAGAGGTGAAACTTCTCAATTTTTCCATTTATAAATGCACCGAATTGTTGCTTCCAAAATGATGTTCTGTATTGTCAGCGGTAAAGTCTGTGGTGTGTAGTAGCTATTTTGGATGACTTTGTATAATCAAAACAGTGCACCTGTTTGAATCAGCTTGTGAATGTGATACTTCCAGGATGCAGTTAAGGATGATCTTGGATGATCTTAACTACCCTTTTGAGATGCTTAGAATGACTTGTGAATCTGTTCTTTTCATATTCAAGAAACAGCTAAGAGTCTTTGCAATGTGAAAATGATCTGTTTACAAATAGAGCTGAGCCATCTTTTATCCAGGTTGAGAGTATTATGACAAAACTGAGTCTGTTATAAAATCAACACCTGAAAAACAGCTTTGGTGCAAAAACAGAGGAAGAAATGGGATAATATACTGAGAAAATGTATGCTACCTGTATGAGTGGCTACAAGTAGTTTTACTGCAAGTGTATTTTTAAAGCTCTAAGTGGGTCTGAAATGTGTTTGGTTTCCATTTATCTGAATTGATGAAAATCTAATATTTAAGCTTTTTTCAGCTGTGGTGATTGTCCATGTTAAGACAGTATAAGCTGTCTTTGCCCAGTATTTCCACACGTGAGTAGATGTAGAGAGATCTGATGCTTCCTTAAAAATAAATAATAAAACATATACACACTTGCATACATGTGCTCATGAAGAAACATGTCTGTGCAGAAGGCATGTGTCACTGTTTCCATGTGTGGACGAACTTTTGCAGACCTTATAAATGGACGAAATAATTGTTCTTCACATTGTCAGTGTGAAGTTTTAAGCTGTGGCAGCTGGCCTGTAATGGCCAGAGATGTTTGTTTTCTTGGGAGTACAATCTATGGATCGTGTTTTTTTTTTTAATTTTTTTTTTTTTTTAGAGCGTTTCTAGCTATGACAGGTTATATAGATGGCTGCTGTTATATACTGGAGATTTTTAATTGTTCTGTACGTATTTAAACATTTTTCTTAGTGGGAATAATATTGGCTGTAGTACAGAAGTCTTAGACATATTTAAGAATTCATTTTCTTGTTACACATCCACTGTCTTTCAATATTTTCTTTGATTCTCCCCTCTACCTCTCTTTTCTGCTCCTCTTTTGTGGCAGCTTCTTTGAAGATTCTAATGAAAACAGTTTCCTGGGAGGGATTTTGGTACATTGCCTGATATTATTATTACAGCACGCACTGTAATGTTGTTAATGCAAATGTTAATTTATCTGAAATTCTTTTTGGCTCAACTCTCATCCTTGTAACTTGATTTTCTGCTACTTGTCTTCAATGTCTTGCTATTGACTTTTGCTAAAATTAATCAAACAGCCTTTTTTCTTGCAGTTCATAACTGGACTCAAGAGGACACTCTTCAGTGGCTGTCAGAATTTGTTGAACTACCCCAATATGAGAAGAATTTTAGAGACAGCAATGTCAATGGAACAACACTTCCCAGGTGAATGCTTCTTCTGTGTTAGTTTCAAACAGTTCCCTGGTGGCTGCTGATTTAGTATGTGGGAACAACTATGTGAACCTGAAGTCAAACAAGATATAGTTAAATGTAAGAAAAGAGAAGTGCCCTGGTGTTTCTGAAGGGCAGCTGATGTTTTTCTGCCAAAATAATTCCAGTTACAGTTTTCTTCCTGCCACTCCTTTCGTCTTACTTTTGTTGCTTCCTGTTGAAGCTTTCATCAGTGATCACATAATTCTCTGTAAGTCAGCTCACTTTCTTCTGGACAACTTTCAATTATTACATGGGCATATCAGAACTATCTGCAGAACTACTGTTCTTGAGCTTAATTACTAAGTTTGCATATGTTTTGGAGAGTTGTTGTCACAAGTTTATAGATAAATCATTGCCTTTAGCTATGCCAATGAATTCATTTCATGGTTGTTCCAGAAAGAACAGTAAAATGATTTGATTGTTCATCCTTAACCAAATGCTGATATGGGTTTTCGTAACACAACTGTCATTGTATCTTGTCTCTTAATCTAATTGTGTAACTATAATCCATATAACTGGAAAATTCTGTACACTGTGGGTATATTTCGTCATGAAGTGTTTTGAATATAGCTTGTGAAGTCGGTAATGTCTTGTTTTGCCATTAACAGGATAGCAGTAAATGAACATGCTTTCATGATCTCTCACCTGAAAATAATTGACCGGAGCCATAGACAGAAACTTCAGCTTAAAGCTTTGGATGTTGTTTTATTTGGACCTCTCACACGTTAGTAATTTAATCTTATCTTTTAATTGTAAGAATTCAATGGAAAGTACTTTCAGTGATGTTTGATACTGTATGTAGAGTGGCTTATTATTGTGCGTGGATTGCTTGGCATGCAGTATGGAACTGGACAATAAATTCAAGTTTGTCATGAAGCTGGAATAAGGACAAGAGCCCAAATGCGTGCTTATGACTATGTGGCAATTGCATATCTCTCCCAGACTGTATGTTGGCTTTTGTGATATAGGTAGGTTGCTCTGAAAATAATGTCTCCTATTTACTTCCCTGGAAACTACAACAGATACAAAGAGCACAGTAACACTAGTTGATAGAGCAAGTTCTCAACTACAAAACACTTTTTCAACACAGTCACCACCATCAGCTGTGCATTTTTACCAGTGATGAACAAGAGCCTCTGTGCTGTGCTTGTAAAAATCTGCACCAGTGGAGGTGCCCCACTGTCACTGTTGCCACTGCTGGAACACACCACCCACCACCTCACTATGCTCACATCCACTGTTTGGTCTCAGCAAGTATCAATGAATGTCAGTGGGTGCAATTTTTTTTGCATGGAGGAATTTGATTTCATATCTTTATTCATACACACTTGCATGTCAGATGCCATTTTGTCAGACTGTCCCTCTGCTTTCATCTGTTGCATGGCAATAAAATGAAATGGAATATTGGTGGGAAGGTTCAACCTCTACTGCCATACCACCAACATCCACCTCTGACATCATGGGCCAACATAATAAAATGGAAGGCATTACTTTTGGAGCAGCCTTTGTAATAAGTGTCTGCTAAATGTTTTTGACTGTTAGAATTCTAGCTAATGTTCTGTTCATCTCCAAGATTTCTTGGATTGTGCAAGCTGGGGTGTAGAAATCAGTGGGGATGGTTCTTTATCCCCTATCCCAGAAAGAAAGAAAAAGGTGGTGGTGGTGGTGGTTCAAATCCAATGCCAATATCTTCTGTGCAGTCTTGAGTTCAAATGCACCTAAATAGAACTGCAGTTCTATATCTGACCCACGGTGGCTTATGCCAACTTTTTCTTAGCATGTCACCAGTGGTCTATGTGCTTTCTTGGACAGAATTATAGATCACTTTTGTTTCTGTGTATGTTGGGTGTCCTTTCACTGGTTAGCTCTTCTAGGGCTTGATGGTCAGTTAGGAGACTAATAAATGATTTTTCCAAATGACAGATCAGATCTGAGCTCACCTGACAGATCTGAGCTGGGGATTTGCATGGGGAAAAACATTATTATTACACGTTTAATGCTTACTGCTCCATTGGTGCAGTCTTGAAACACTTAGTTTTGCACATAGCTTGCTTAGCTATGAAAATGCTGCAAAACAATTTTTTTTCTGTTCTTTAGAAGCAGCTAAGCAGCTCATGAGACTTAATTAGCCCTGACATGGATACAGTTCTTTTACAGAGCTTTATTTCAACTAATAAACTGTGACATATGACCATACCTACTGTGATGTTAAACAGTGGCACATCTAAAGAAATTTTTGACATCAGAATACTCGACACTTAAGTCACAACTCTCATTTGTCAGGATATCTGTTTTCATGTTATACACTGTTAGATTAGTCAGAAGAACTTGGATGAAGCTCTGTTTTTTTTTCCCAAAATCTGAACAGAGAAAAAGGCCAGGTCTGTTGAAGTCTTAACATCAAAATGGCTGCACTTAAACCAAAGGAACAAAGTACTTGGAAAAAGTGATGCTGGCAAAGCATGGGCCCTGTGTTGCATGAGCTATATTGGAGCAATTTAATGAAGTGTTCTGTTTGGAAAACAACCTGCTTGTTTTGTGGATAGAATTATCTTAAGTATCTTTTAAAAGTTTGTTTTACAAAAATTCAAGTGACGATAAAATACTAACGGTTCATGTGAATGTTTCATATAATACTTTGGGAGTTCAGGTTTTGCTTTTAAAAGGTGCTGCTATTAGCTACTTGTCTTTTAAAGATCTTCATTTTGTACAAGTACACTTGTAACTCAGTGTAGGATATTTCAGGGGGCAATGACTGAGGAGAACTTACTCAAATGTAACTTAAAGTCCTTACCAACATGGTAAATTGTAAGCTCTCTAACTCTTTTTTAAATATGTAGTTTATGTTGTGTAAAAATTCAGTAAGCTTTCCTCAGTGTGATATGTTTTAGTATAGACTAAGTCAATCTTATTAGAACAGAGTTGTTTAGGTTGTATGGGAAATGATCTGGAATGCACTTGAAAGGCAGTTGTTGGAGATGGTTTGAGATGCATGAGTTAGAGTTCTGTTTAGCATCAGGTTTCATCACTTTATAGGCTGTGCAGGAAGAAAAAACACCACAACAACATGCAAATGCACAAAAAAACCTCCAATACCAACTCCTTAATGTGATTTCTGTGTACATGAAGTAGTTAACAAGCATGTTATTCTTTGCACAGGTCCCCCTCACAACTGGATGAAGGATTTTGTATTAACAGTTTCTATAGTTATTGGTTTTGGAGGCTGCTGGTTTGCATATACACAGAACAGAACCTCAAAGGAACACATCACAAAAATGATGAAGGACTTGGAAAGTCTTCAAACAGCAGAACAAAGTCTTCTTGACTTGCAGGAAAGGTATAAAAACAAAAAAAAGTTGATGCTTACTTGTCCTTGATTTCATTTTGAGGTGAAGTGTAAATACAGATCACTTACTCTCATAAATGACTTACCTTAAGCTACCTTTGGATTTTGTTCATCTTTTACATGGAAATTGTAATATCAGTGATGATGGGGTTTTGGGTAGATATTGCTCCTGGATACTTGAGAATACAATAAAGTTAAGCACGTGAGTAGAGAATAGAGGTTCAATCTTTATCTATTGAGTTAGAAGTAGATATTATTTTCATATAATCAGCGACCTTTGGAATCTGTATTTTCTTATGTACGTTGAAACGAGAACGTAAAAGTATGTTTCATCTGTTTTTAGCTCTTAAGATTGAAACAGATCTTGACTGATTATTTTATTTTGCTTATTTAGTATTATGATAGTTAGAAGGTTTCTTTGGTATGAATGCAACTCAATTTTCTATGAAGACCGATATTTAGATTTTATTACACCTTTAATGAAGGCCCAACTAAAAGTTGGTATATTTTGTCTGACGCTGTTGACATCTCATTGTGATACTGCGGATTCATGAGGCTTGTTCAGTCTTTATTATCACAGAATGGCTGAGGTGGGAAGGGACCTCTGGAGGCCATCCAGTCCAACTCAGAGCAAGTTGCCCAGGACCTTTCTAGGCGGCTTTTGAAGATCTCCAAGGATGGAGACTCCACATCCTCTCTGGGCAACTTGTGCCAGTGCTTGATCACCTGCGCAGCACACATTTGCTTGCTGGTGATCAGAGAGAATCTCCTGTTTCAATTTGTGTCCACTGTTTTCTCAGCATTGGACACATTTTCTTCTCCAGAGGAGGGTGGTAACTTAAAAAAAAATAAAATAAATAAAAAAAAATTGCTGTTTATTTTCTCATTTTTCTGTTTAATTATGAAGGCTTGAGAAGGCACAGGAAGAGAATAGAAATGTAGCTGTGGAAAAGCAAAATCTGGAGCGCAAAATGATGGATGAGATCAATGATGCAAAACGGGAAGCTCATCGCCTAAGGGAGTTGAGGGAGGGAGCTGAATGTGAGCTCAGCAGGCTCAAATATGCAGAGGAAGAGCTAGTACAGGTATCTGCAAACTGTTTGTATTTTAATCTTTACTTTATTTTGATCCTGGTTTTATTAGAGCCTTAAGAGTATTTAAAGCAGCCTTTCTCTGATACTAGATTTGAATGGAAAAGTCTAAAAGCACTTCAAGTGAAAGTCTGTCAATCATGTCATTATAGTTTCAGGAGTATTTTACTACATAAGAGGATGTGCACTTTGTGTATTAGCTTATGATCTTACTGTAACTAGATTCATGGAACAGAATCATGAAAGCTTTTTTCTATCTTGCTATCAGATGAGAAGTAGTAGCTTTGTCTTGTTCTTCCGAATAGTATCAGATTTGTAGCACTAAATCGATGTGTTGTCTTACAAATACTTGTAAGCTTCAAGATAGTGACTTTATATTGCCAGAGAAAATCTGAGTGTAATATAGTACGTGGAAATTCATATGCTACAATTTCAGAAATGCCTGATGTCCTTCCTGACAGGGAGTGGCACTTGCCAAAGATTTGTAAAGCCTTAGTATATTGCTGTGGGGTAAAAAGATTTTTACATCTCACTTGCTTCTGCTGTCAGTTTTGAGAATACTCTTGGTGACACTTTTTATTTCTTTTTGATTGCTAGGTTCGCATGGCTTTAAAAAAAGCTGAGAAGGAATTTGAGCTGAGAAGTAATTGGTCTGTTCCTGAGGCTTTGCAGAAGTGGCTTCAGTTAACACACGAAGTTGAAGTACAGTATTACAATATCAAAAGACAGCATGCAGAAATGCAATTAGCAATTGCCAAAGATGAGGTAATAACTTTACTCTTTTGTTAAGACCGATATTTTGCAAAATAAATGAAACATTAAGTACAAATTATTCAGATAGGTGTATGGATATTTGTTCCTGCTTTGAAATTATTTATAGCTACCTATAAATATTGCTTCCTATCTATATTGCTTGTATTGTGCTGTCTGCATTAAGTATATAACTTAGGCATTTCTGCTCTTTAGGCAGAAAAGATAAAAAAGAAGAGAAGCACTGTATTTGGAACATTACATGTTGCACACAGCTCCTCACTGGATGAAGTGGACCATAAAATCCTTGAAGCAAAGTAAGACTAATACTAGGATTGGGTTTTCTTTCTTTCTTTCTTTCTTTTTTTTTGAGGGAGTGAGGTGTGGATTGTGTATTCCTAGAAAAATGGAATTTGTTATGGAACTTAGTGTTTTTGCATTTCTATGTGAACGGTTTAAAATACATTAAAGTTGGGAATATTTGAGCAGTCTTGTGGTGTACTAGAATGACTACACTGGTGTTGCTTTGCCATTAAGAAAGTAACTTTAATGTGTGCTTTTCTTCAGGAAAGCACTCTCTGAGTTGACAACCTGTTTGCGGGAGCGTCTTTATCGATGGCAACAGATTGAGAAGATTTGTGGTTTTCAGATAGCACACAATTCTGGGCTACCAAGCCTGACCTCTTCTCTCTACTCAGATCACAGCTGGGTAGTTATGCCTCGAGTTTCCATTCCTCCTTATCCAATTGCAGGAGGAGTTGATGACTTAGATGAAGATACTCCTCCAATAGTTTCACAGTTTCATGGTAAGTGTTAAGTTCAGTAAAAAGGAAGGGGAAAACCTTTGGAGGGATGGGATTTTAAAGTCAAGTGGGAGGACAGTGCTAAAAATAATATGGGGTTGGAACAAACTCAGAAGAAACAAAAGTCTAGCTAATTTTTCAGATGTCTTTTGGGGCTTGCATAAACCAAAAATAGGGTTTTTCCAATAAACATAAAGAAATAGCCTTTATTCCCTCTCGCTGTTAGGGACAACAAGGAAAGGGGGAACACTGCAAAGCCAGCTAAGATTTTGAAAATCTGCTGGTCATACTTGGTTTGTCACTTAAACAAAAAAGATTATAGTCTGTAACGCTGAATTTCTCTCAGCACACCTGTTCTTTCAGATGACAGGGATGGCGTTTGTCTAGGGTCCCTTGAGCTACTGGGAAGATCTTGTCCTTTGTCTGAGAGGCAGTGCTACTTAGCTTTTCAAACATTCTTTGGTGGTGGAAACAAAATCCTGTTGTTGTCCAAGGAAAGCTTTCAGGGAAAATGTTTGTGTTGTGATGCATTGGGTTGTTTGAGTGTGAGGCACAGAGGCCGAATGCCGGAGGGAGGAAAATCCAGCTTTCGATAAACTATGACTAAAATACATACACTGGGGATTCAGACCACCCTGATATCTTGAGTCATTACGTCAATACAAGAGCCTGTTTCATGGAAGTTGTGATTAACTGGACTCTGGAGACAAGTCAAAAAGATGAGCTCCCGCGTGACTGTCCAAGCAATACCAAGCTAAGAAAGGAGTAGGGATGAAACCCTCGTGTGTATGTTTTTTTTTTTTTTTTTTTTCCCAGGGCTGGAATTCTCAGAAGAAGTTAGAATTGATGTTTGAAAGATGCATAATGGGACTGGTTACCACTTTGGTTTAATTTTGTATGCTTTGGGCATGCTTTCCTTCTGAACTTACCAACCTTCTTGCATGTATTCTACAGGCCCTTTTGACAAGCTTGTTAATTCCATTACAACACCATTTCTTCTGCAAGTTCTGATCACTTTTTAAAGAATACTATCTCTATAATCATTACTATGAGGGCTTTAATTTAAATCTTACAGACAAATTCCTTGGATGACCCTGTAAGAAATGGATGCCTAGATTCAGTAATGTTACAAAAACATTTAAATGTGCTTTCTGAGCTTTGATAAGGCATGAGTCTGCTTTCATGCAAGTGATTGCATGACAGAAGTATCTTCTCTTTAATTTACTAGCTTTTTAAGTTCGTACTAAGTTAAAAACAACAACTGAAAAAACCACCACCACAACAACAAAAAAGCCCCAAACATCAAAAACCAGAAATGACTGGGAGTAGAGAGAAGAGAAAATATGCGAAGCAATGTTGCTGAAATCATTTCAGGAGGAGTAAAATAATCGTATGATAGGTTGATAATGGTTAAATTATTCTTATCCTTTAGACAGAAATGACAAATGCACACAAGGAAAGACAGAAGCAGAATGGCTTGTCTCACTCTTGAGGCGTCAGGCAAAAGGCAGGGGGCAGACAGACAGTCTGTTACAAGCAAACAGTTACAGTTCCAAGCAAAGCTGTTTCAGTGTCTGGACCTAAACTGAACTGTCTCGTTGAGGCTAATTCCTGGCCTCAGCATCTTTTGATCTCATCTTAAGATCTGCTTAATCAGTTCTAAGCTGAACAACAGAATGGGATAAAGAAATAGGCGAACGAGACTGGAATAAAGTCATTACAAGAAAGGGGTAGTGATATTTTCTGTTTTCCTTTGGCTGATTTGGATTCAACTGGTTCCTTGATGTAGTGGGTTTCATCTGTCCTTTAAAACTCTATATGTTAAATTGTCATAGTTTAATCCTTCACAGTCCTGTGTATACGCACCTACAAGGAAACAAAAAGCTTGTAATTCCTCCCAGTTGTGGTTCAGTCTTGTTTTTTTTCATCAGACAGTAGAATGGCATCTGATTTACCTGGACACACAGTACAAGTTTCCTGAATGGATTCTATATTCTTTCATCACTGTAAACTTTCGGTTTTTGGGGAATATTTTTGTAGTGACAAAAGCTTATTTTTGAGCTGTCGACACCTGCTTTTCAGGTCAGTAGGGAATTCATCAAAGTAACATCAAAAGTTTTGAGTTACATGACAACTGTTATGTTGGAACTTGAAAGCCATTCTTTATCACTCAGCTCAGCAGGACACAAAATCTAAGTACAGCTGAAGGTGCAGCGACGTGCTATTTTGTGAAAGTGTTATCTTCCTGCACTGAAAGCAGGAACTGAACCTTTTCTGAGATTTCTATCTCCCTGTTGCTAAACTGGCATACCAAAAAATAAGATGCATTTTGTAGGATTAGGCATCCTTCTCTGAAAAAAAAATCGAATTTTTAGCATACTGTATTAGACAAACATCTTGAACACTCATCTAAGCAAAGTGGTGGGACAATTTGAGGAGGCATATCAGTAATTGAAACTCATAACAGCTTGACTGAAAGTAGGCTTTTAGGTTTCTTTCCATAAAAATATTGCTGCCTAGTCAGCTTCTGAAGGAGAAATAGGATGACAAAGATGTCACTTAGTCACTTCCTGTTAGGTACTTGAATGGTCAATTCTTGTGTTGCTGTCTCCACCCATTATTATATTTTTTTCTTAACATTCATAATTAGCATGGTAAAATAAAATTTATCAAATAAAAAAATTCTTGAGCTTGAAGTGAGATTTAATTATGTATTTGCTGTCTTGTTATGTAAATGAAATATCATAAATTAATCTTCTGTGTCTAATGTAATTCCCAACTGCTGCAGTATATTTCAATTGGCTGTTTGGCTAGATACACCTACCTTGCAAAACCTTCACGTGTTCTCTAAGCTTCAAATCACCACAGAAGTAAAATGCAAGATGTCACATAACATACTAACTTCAGCACTGCTGTTCTTACTTTGTAAGGTTTTGGGAGTCTTGCCCTCAGGAGAGGGTAGTGAGCCAGTGGTGCGTGTGCTTAGAGTAGTACTTGGCAGGCACAAAACTGCTACAGTTGGATCTTAGGTGCTTCATTTCACTCTAGAATGTATGAGGTGATGTCAGTCTGTCTTCTCTCTAAAAAGCTGAGCAATGTCCAATTGGCCAATGTTGAAGTTGCTTAAGAACCACTGTGGCTGAAGCAGACACCTACTATTTAGTCTTCAGAGTAGATTTTATTAACGTCAATGTCACTTGGGGGGTTTTGGTTTGCTTTTTCTTTGCCTCAGGGTCCATTGTAAAACCTCCAAGCACACTGGCAAGAAGCAGTAGCTTGTGTCGATCAAGACGCAATGTTGTGCCATCATCTCCACAGTCTCAGCATGCTTTGCACTCCCCTGACCCTGACATCCTTTCTGTGTCGAGCTGCCCAGCTCTTTATCGAACTGAAGAGGAGGAGGAAGCCATTTACTTCTCTGCTGATAAACAATGGTACGGAGACTAGCAAACACCACTTAGAAATCTGATAGGTTTATTTGAGGCTATCAGTTTAGAATTAGAGATTGAACCAAGCCAGAAGTTAAAGTAATCTGTAGGATAATATAAAATAATATAGTTCACAGGAAGCAGAGAGTGTTCTTGTCTGGTATGAATATGTAAATAGCTAGCATGTCATATACAGTTAAGTAATGTTACAATCCAGGGTGCACTGAACTAACCCTGATTCTCCATTACAATATGTTACTGGCTTTTACATCTGAAACTAGGATCAAAAGCAATGTCAGCTACTGGGCGAAGAGAAGATGGATGGTAACACAATTCTTACAGCATGTTGAGCGTGTACCTACTCTTGTTACATGGCCTCATAGGAAAAGGTTAAATTCCTTTTGGAAGGAGCAAATGAGCTTATTGAAAGGTAGGGACACTTGTCCTGAAGAAACTTCTTGTATATGATAGACTTAAATCTCCTCCTTTCATTTCATAACTTTTCTGACTTCACATGCCAGAAAGATAGTTTGTGTTGATAGTTTTTGATGACTGATTCTGGGCAGATCTTGCTGCCCGCAAAAACAATTTCAGAAATGAACTAACTTTAAGTTTAGGTGATAAGTGATATAATGCAAGTTGTAAGATAAAATGTTTGGCTTAATGCATTTTTCTGTTAATTAACTATTAAGGAAAAGTGGGTGGTGCTTCTAGACTAATATTATTGATTCTAAATTTATTTCCTTTTAATTCTGCCATGCAATTAAAGTTTCATTTTCTCCTCTGTTTGCTCTGACTCAGGGAAGTACAGGAAACAGGTTCGGAATGTGACTCGTTAAATTCATCTGTTGGAAGAAAGCAGTCTCCTCCATCTAGTCTTGAGATGTACCAGACGCTTTCTCCTCAGAAAATATCTCGGGAAGAACTCTCACTGGAGGAATCATCTACAGGAGACTCCTCTTCTCTGACTGCAGATATATCTAGGGGTTCTCCTGACTGTGTAGGCATGGCAGAAACTAAAAGCATGATTTTTAGCCCTGCAAGCAAAGTTTATAATGGAATTCTGGAGAAGTCCTGCAGCATGAACCAGCTTTCAAGTGGGATCCCAGCTGTAAAGCCTCGACACACCTCATGTTCTTCAGCCAGCAGTGATAGTAAACCCAGCCACGAAGCTTCTTCTGTCCCTAGGATAAGTAGCATCCCACAGGACCTGTACCAGAATGGTGAAAAAAACAAAAAGCCATCAAAAATAAAAAGCCTCTTTAAGAAAAAGTGTAAGTGAGGTGGGAAAAAGAAACCTGTAGTAATGTTGTAAGAACTGTTTAAATCTTTAGGAATGTAATTCCATTTGAGCATTCTGGACTGGGTGCCCTAATGGAATGCTCTCTAGGTCACATCTATTTAACTGACTCTATTGTCAAAGATCATGCCAGCTGTCAATGAGAAACCATTAAAAATTTCAGACAGTTTACATTCATTTCTGCCTATTTATTTCTTTTTTTAGTTTATTCATAAACCTTTTTTTACATCACTTTGGACTTAAAAGCTTTAATGAACTAGTAAGCCTTTCTGGGCTTGCCAAAGTTTCTTGTTTACTGGAGCATCTTCCTATCTTTCCATAGAGCTAGGACATTTATCTACTGGACTTCAAGAAAAATAAAAGTAGAATTAATTGAATTGCACTACTGTTTTACAGACTGGAAAAGTCTCTCTGCAAGTGAAACGGAAAGACTTATATTTGACTGAGAAGATAAAACTTTTCACTTTTAGATCTTTGGGGTTTTTAAGTAGAACCTAGGATTTCTAATTGACTTGATTTCTGGAAATGGAAATGCCATGCTTTTACTATGGGAAGCTTTGCTAATGCATTTATTATTAGAATGGTTCAAGTCCTGCTGTAAAGATCATGTTTTTCCCAGGACTTTCACTGTGATTTTACTTCACTGCAGGCTGTATGATAAAAAAAAAAGAGAAAATATCTATGTTTAATTTAACAAGAAGAGGTTCTTGATTCCTTATGCAAGTGGTGGATGTGAAACTTGACTGAGGACTGAAAATATTCACCCTCTTAAAATGAGGAAGGGGGTTAGTAGCTTTTGTTTACAGACTGTCAGACAATGGACATTTGGTTTGTGGAAGTTTGTACTGTGGTAAAGATAATAAATTGGAAACATTATTGTGCTTTGGGAATGTTCCAATTTTAGCTGATGCTTGTTTCAGATATGTTCCAGAAGTCCTGTTTATTGAAAGCTATTGTAGGCTACATTGCTTATGCTTACTGCTGTGTATAAGTTATTGTTATATTTTTCGGATTCGCTATTAATGTCTTAATGTCCTCCTTTTGTAAGATTTCATACACTTTATTTTTGTATAGTTTGAAGATTTAGCTGTTCAGACATGTCTCTGAAGTAAATGGTATAATTTTATAATGCATACTGTTATACTAACTCATAATTTTAGATATAAAGGTGAGACTCGACATGCTTCAGAAAGAGTTTTTGTTGAGCTTTTATAGGGAGAGAGGAAATCACTAGGAGGTAACAAGGAAGCCTTCTTAGGGCAACAGTAGCTAGTTGTTTGAAAACTTTTTTTTTAAATAGTTGGAGACAACAAATGTACTGCTTGGGTAACAGTGCCTTTTATTCAGTTTGTCTGAAAATGTTAATACTGAGCAGGAATTTATTTTGAGGTACATTCCAAATAAATATTTCTTGCTCTGGTGAACACAAGCAATTTATCCAGTGATGACTGAATAGTTCCAGCTCTTCCATAGGGGTATGCTAGTTGCCTCAGTAACAGGTGCCACTGCCAGCAAGCAGCCTGTGATTAGGGGCTCATTCCTCGCCAATATGTTCATGCTGTACTGTATGAAAGAATAAATTCACTGACTGCCTAAATTTCTTTTGCTAGTAAAGGAGCCTTCAACAAAACCTGTAGCTTATTGAAATTAAATGATACGTATTTTTTTCTTTAATTTTCTATGTAGGTTTCATTGTACATAAGTGATGTGTTAGTTTTGTCCTCAGTAAGTAGTGGTGATGTTAACAGATGCATTTACTATGGTTAATGAAAAGGTTAGAAGAGGAGGGTCAGAAGACAGGATGGAGATGTTTAAGTACCTTAAAAGTCCTGGAACACTGATTAATTCTTTAAGATAATAGAGTCCAGAGTTTTACTGTCTGTCAAGGAATGATTAAATATCATCTGTACAAAAAAGCACAGATGAAGTAAGATACCTGTAGAGTTGGGAGAAAAGTTGGTGGAATACAAAATAATGAAATTGTTCCTTTCTCTGAATCATCCACTGAACAGTTTTGACTGCAGAAGTAATCACCATGAGGTAGCAATGATATCCTTGAACAAAGATCGTGTACTTTGTACTTGTTAGACTGTTCAAAAGCAGCTATGCAAAAAGGCTTGTGCCAGAGAGAACCACCTCAATGCTGAGACTTCAGAGTTGTAGTTAGAAGCCTTATGAAGTACTTGAAAATGTACAAAGGGAAAGCACGTTATATTACGGAACTTATTTTGCTTCCAGAACAGCTTAAAGAAGAATACTACCAGAAAATATTCAATTTTGATGTCTGCTCTTGAGAAGGCTGTAGCAATAACTGAGTTTTAATTAAGATCTGGGGCTGGATAGTAGATCTTGCAGTATGAGGTTTGAGGAATTCTCTACAGTTACCAAAGAAGATGAAGCAACTTTTTGATACTAGAGAGTAAATATTTACACATGAGAAAAAGTCTGGTAGTGAGGAGTGGGAGGACAGCACTTTCTAATCACAGAATCCTAGGAGTTGGAAGGGACCTCTGGAGATATCTGGTCCAACCCCCTGCTAAAGCAGGTTCCCTAGAGAACTTACGAAGTCATGCAAGCTCAAATATGGAGAAGCCAAAACAGACAAATTCAGTTTTCTGTAGTAAATAAAAACTAAAACAGAGGCAGTGCTAGATTCTTAATAGTCTGTGACTTTTTGAAAAGTATAATCTCTTCAAAAATACACAATTTAACCAGCTCCTGGAAGGAAAATGTTATAGTGCTCTGCAAACAAATGAGATTATCATAGGGATAGGTTTTGAAGCACAGACTGCTCTTAACGCTCAGTTTGTCACCAGCTGTCCTGTAACTTTATAGTTGCTCCTCAATAAACACAATAAAAAGCTTAAGCTGATATGATCAGAAATGGTGAGTATTGTATGTTGGAGCAGAAACTGTAATTGATTGTAAGTTCATAGAGCTTTTCCATTATTTTAGTTGAACCCTTACATGTTTTGCCACCTTAGTTTGTTCACAAGCTGAGTGACATGTTGCTGCTATTATGGCTACTGTGGAAGTGTTTGTCTTCAAACCGTTAGCACCTTTTTACCATTCCACTAAAAAAACATTTGTCATCTGATGAGGTAGAGAAAGGAAATAAGAAGGAAGGGTATGTTGACAGCATAGACACTGGGGCAGATCCTTGCTAGTAAACATCAAATCCAGCCTTAACAATGAAGTACCTGGCACATGTCAGCGTTTCAGAAGTGAGGAGACTATGTGCTTTAAAAGGTCTTCCAAGTTCTTCCTCGTTTGCTTAATGTAATTTCAGCCAGCTGGAGTCCAATCTGCAATCCAACCACTGGGATTTCTGTAAAACATCAGTCATTTGAGACAATCTAGTGTCATCATCCTTTAGCAGCAGAGGACTTCCTGAGCTCTGAACTCGGAATGGTTGTGATCAGTGTATCTTTTTAGAGCTCTTAGAGCTAAAAATCGGTGTTCTATTTTAAATTCTCCATTACTTTTCCAGAAGGTGAGGATATTTGCTATCTTAAATATTTTGTTAAAGTATCCTTTGTTGGGATAGGGACCCTTTTGTAGATGCTGTCTAAATGGTAACTTCTTCAGGGAGAAACATCTCAAGTCTGTCACCTGTGAAAGAAAGAAGTGTAAATTGTGGTTCCATATCAAGAAGTATACTGACAACTTAAACAACAAACCCCAAACCTCTCCGCAAGTCTTACCAAAGACTGATTTCCACCCCCCCTTCCCCCTTTCCTAATAGCACAAAAATTGTAGTAAAGATATTTCTGGATGCCATTAAGAATGCTTTTGACCAGTTTATGATGAACTTTGAGATTAAAGCAGGGTTATTTATTTATTTATTTTACCTTCGTCAGTGATGGAATTTAAAATTGTACAAGCACAGTTCTAGGCACATATCAGTATGCTTTTCTTTCCTCACCTCACTAATACCTAGGTAGCAGATTATCCTATACTTTCTGATGGACAATTTGCTGAAACAGGGAAGATTCTCTATCATAGTCAAAGACTATAATGATCTGTCCTTGCTTGGAAGCCTTGGAGATGGTGAACCCGAGAAGACTTCAGTTTGTTTGTAATGTGTATGGATGCCAGCTTGAGGTGGGCATTAATTTTATGACTAAAAGCATAAAATTTATTAGAAACAGAACATTTCTAATTACAAAGAAAAATAATTAGAGGCTTTTAAAGTGTTCTGTCCTTTTTCTTCTAAGTACATGAGAAAAGAGCATGCGCAGGAGCGAGAACTGCAATTAGCATTTCTCTACCACCAGCTTTTAGAGCTTCAGGGTAGTTTCATTGCACTTCCATCATACACTGCTGAAGAGTTGCTACCTTAATAGTATAATCTGTGCAAAGAAGCATTTATTTTTCATTTACTTAGAAGCAGGGGAGAAGAATGTAAATAAACCCAAGTGTTTAACTTAATTTTTTTTTTCTGAAGCCAAATAAAGGAATTACTGATTCTTGGACCTCTTTACCATTTGTTTATCTCCTTGTACAGTATGTTAAGTTTGAATATGATTTTCTAATCTGTTCTAGTTGCACTGACTAAAGTGATGTGTGGTTGAAACACAGCTTGCTCAGAATTGCTCTAGGCATGTTAATCCTGGATATTGCATCTTCATTGAATAATGGTTAAATCTGTTAAGGCTATTTGATTTCAAGTGCTGGTAAACTTTTCTAATATTGTCTTTTGAACACAGATTTAGGTATAACCAGTAACCAAAAAAGGATTTTGCCTGTGGAATTTGACAGCTTGACGGCATGTAATGTTTATATAACAGTGCTTTTGAGGCTATAGTAGTTCAATAATCTCATACATGGTTTTGGTAAATGGCTTTCCCTTACAACACGTCTGATATAGTACTGGTCTGAAACTCCACCTAGTCCTCTCTTGCGTTAACAGAATGCACTGTTTCATGCAAATTATAACAACTTTAGCTTTTTTAATGGTTATTCCCTGTTGCTCTTGCATCTGATGTTACTTAAGCAACATGGCAGCACTTACCAGTCCACTGTCTTTCAGAAGTAAACGCTTACCAAATTTAGAGTGCGTTCCATGTATTTAATGCTTCTCTGAAATGGAAATTGGTTAGGTTGATCTTGGATGTCAAGGGAAGCATGTTTGAACAGGGAAGTCCTTGCTCATTGCATATGGTAAAAGAGTGCAAAGTTCTATAATCAGCTCCTATGTCCGAACACTAAAGGCTGTTCACAGCTTTTATTGCTGGAGATGAAAGGTACATTCAATCTCAGAACTTTCAGATCAGTAACTTTGTCCAAAGAGTTAACCTTTCTTTGCAGGGCAAACTCTGCAGGGCATTGCCTTGATATTTCTATTCCATATTCAAACCAGCATTAAATTTGGTAGTTACAGCACTAACTTAATGTTGATTGCCAGACCTCAGAGCAGTTTTGGATAATGATTTCAGTAGTATGTCTTAAAGGTGATTTTGTTTAGTATGTGTTGATGACATCTGAACTAACTCTCCTTTACATTCCTTTTATTTTAGTTCAGCTCAGTTCTTTGTAATCCCTCTACTGTTACAAAAAATACACAGGTACTGATAGTTCATTAATGTTTGTGTTTAGAGTACAGTTTTTTTTTTAACTTAGTAATTGAGAATTAGT
The DNA here is from genome assembly GCA_013396635.1 of Penelope pileata. Classification (NCBI taxonomy): domain Eukaryota; kingdom Metazoa; phylum Chordata; class Aves; order Galliformes; family Cracidae; genus Penelope; species Penelope pileata. The sequence continues at coordinate 2,269,391 of WBMW01002256.1, forward strand.
AATAGATAAGTGGTAGATATTTGCTTTTCAAAGTCTAGGTCATGTTTGGTCGTTGTGTAAGCACTGCTGTACTTTCAGTTGAGCAAGGTATGGCATCGGTTGGTGCAATTTCTTTGAGTAGTAAAGTTATCCTTCTTAAATTATCCGTGTTTTTTTCATTAGTTTGTTTGTATTTGTATCTTAATTTGATGCTGCCCAATTATTTTCAGACTTGAATTCATTTAAAATTAAGGTCAGTATGTCCAGTCCTTTAAAGGTCAGTTTTCAGTTGTCAGCCATCAGCCCATTCTTAATGGAATTAATTAAAATCAGTCTTCTACAGAAACATCCAGCTTAAATAATCATACTAGCTTATTAGCTTGCTGGTAGAATGGGTGTCTGGAGGTCTTCAGGTGGAAGGCAGAAAACTGAAGTGAACTGGGTAACCTGTGTTCTTTTATCAGCTTTGAAGTCCATCTCCCAGTAGGATTGAGTCTCCCCAGAGGAATGTAGCTGTACTTACTGCTTGGAACTTTGTAGTTAATTATATTTGGCTATCTAATTCTAATAACTGCATGTGCTCTGTGCTTGCTTGCTTTTCAGTAGCTGACAAAAGCTATGGGAGTTCTTAGGGGTTTGTTTAAAAAATTGTTACAACAGCAACAACAGCAACAACAAAAAAAAGAGGCTGGCAAGAGAAATCTGCCAGATTGACTGACTTGAACCAGCATACATCCCAGCTTTTGGCCTAAAAGACTTATTTAACTAGTTCCTAGTGAAATGAATTGCACAGCATGTGTGTTTTCACACTGCTGTCCTGCAAGCAACAAAAAATAATTAAATTACCCTAAATTTTAGCAAGGCTATTTGGGAGATGTCTTGCCCTGTTTTTATTTTCAATTTAAAAAGCATTTAGTAGTAAATGTTCAGCATATTAATGCCTGACTGGGAAGATTAGCAGAATTTGAATGACTTGCGTTGTTTCATTTAATTACAGCTTTATAAAAATGTATATTTTTGCATAAAGCCTGTCATTGGATTTAGGTTGTTTTCCAATGACATGGTAAGAAGAGGACCAACACAAGAAAACGTGCACAGTTTAAATCTTACTCAAAAAACTTTACTGCTCTGGGAAGACACGTTGTCCTCCATGCAGATTCTGCTCTTCCTCTATTTGCTCTTAACTTCTGTTTGTTTTCATTAACTGAACTAAAATAAGAAACAAAGCCCTGAGACTGACTAGTTTCTGTCTCTCTAATGTATACACACTGTACTTACTTTTAACTTCATCTACTGCATGTTGTTAATGCTGTACGCAAATGCAGTTAGAGTATTTCTTTGGTGTTGTACAGCGTGATGCATTTCATTCCCCTTTCTAATTTACCTCCCATAAGCTATATATTGCTTTACAACTGGAAAAAACAAACACCTGAGTTTTTGGGAATTGAGTCTTTGTTTGCATATAAAAATCTTATTTTTTTTTCTGTGAGTCTTATGAGAAATGTCCTGCTTGGAGAGTCTCAGACAGTATTTTCCTGTGTTTATTCATGTTATTTTGCTTTATTTTATAAGTGGATATTGATTTCTGATGTGTTGTTACACTTAATGTTGAATAAATCTGACTTCCATTTTGAAAAGTGAAACTGTGTAAGTGAAAATGTTATTTTTTTTTTAAAAAAAAAAACTTTTTGAAACTTGAGATAAATTTTCTTTGTTATGGTTGGGAGTCTGGCCAGTATTTCTTTGCTTATTGTACTATCATTAAACTTAACAGAGGGGAAGGTGGAGTCATTTTTGTCTGACAGATAGGGTTAGCCTTGGAAATCCTGGGTCTTACAGCTTGTTCTTGAAAGAGCCTTTGAGTTTGTAAATTGTTTCATACTTTGAAGATTTGGATTTATTTTATTCTGAACAAGATGAAAAGCCTTTCCAAATAACTATTGGAATGATGCATAGCCTAGTGATTTTGATCATGAGGAATAGATTGAGAATCTTTCAGCTCTATACAAAAACCAAACAAAAGAACAACAACAAACCCCCACTGAAACAAAAAACTTGCTGTTCGTTTAATATTCCTTAAGTTGCTACCTTCTGGCACAACTCCTGATGAGAAGCACTAGCTGTACATCAAGGATAGTTTTTTAAAAATGAATTGTCTTGTAACTTATCTTTCAGACTGAACACCTCTCATCTAAAGCCCCACTTACCTGAAGGTGACAAAATTGTAGTGAGTTAAGCAAGTGAATGACAATGCAGGTGAGGACTGTGAAATCGGTGTGAATGGTGTTCAGACAACTGAGGGTGCAATATAAATTAATTTTTCCTGGAGAGAAACAGGATGACTGGTAGTTGAAACCATATATAAATTATTTTCAGTTGCAGTCTAATACACGCCACCTCAGGAACAATAATTTGGTGCATGTGCAAGATGGGCACTGGCTTCACTTTGTCCGTAGTATCCTTGGATTAAGCCACGTTGACTTTATATATGAATGGAAGAAGTCTAGGCTGACCGAATCTAAATCAGCTCTGTGTCTGAAAGCTAAATTCTCTGGCAAATTGTAACGGAGCTAATTATAGCATAGGTTGTAAGAAATGTCTTTTTTTACTGCATAGGTTGGCACCTAGACAAATGGAACACAACGTTGTAATCTCATGGGATGATAATGCTGAGCTTTGGTTAATGAACAGGTTCAGCACGCTGGGGCTCAGTCACTGAAGACATATCTTTTCTTTCTAGATGAACTACTTTTGATTACTACTGAATTAAAGTCAGTTTTCTTACCCTGTCTTTTAAACTGACAGCTTTAACAAATCTGCTGGTTGATGGCATTACTTGTGAATTACTGCAGCATGCTGCTTACCCTTGGTGAGGTGGAGGCCAGGGGTATTCTGTGGCTGCAAGCAGTCTGGAAATGTTTTCTGAACCTTATACTGGATTTCCATTTCTTCTATACATTTTGTGTAAAGCTACTCATTCTACAGCTATTCTCATCAGTATTGGTTTTACACAGGTAAGGCTTAGCAATATGAAAATACTCCAGAAATTGTAAATCACAGTTAAAACATGGATGAAATCATGTGCATACACATCCAGGTGAGGAAAGGCTGAAGACAGGAGCAGGAGAAATTGTGTACTGTGATTTATCTGTGCTCTGAAATGCAGTCTGGAGGAATGGTTGGGAGTTGAGGTATGTATGAGGGAAGTTTGAACACAGATTATTTAATCTCTGAAGAACTTTTCTTTAACCTCTTCTGCTCTCATGAAAAAAAGCATCTTAAAGTGTAGAGACAAAATCCGGAAGGGGATTTTGAATGAAATTACTGCTTTGGGGAAAAATTTCATCCTGCTTTCTACTCCAACTATACAAAGAAAAACCCAATCTTTTTGTAGTAATTTTAGAGAAAGTAGTTGGAGAAAGAATGCTATTTCTGTCTCCAGCAATGTCATGATGTTATGTGTCAGAAATGCTCTGAGATAGATGATTAACCTAAGTTTAAAAAAAAAATAATAAAAAATGCACCAAATCCTGTGGTGTTTATAAATTGTTTTTCTTTTTCAGTCTGCTGTTGTCTAGTTGAAGCAGATAATAGCCTGGATAGCTGTAGTTTACATTGGCAGAGATTTTGATTAACTTCTGTTTGGGGTTGGAGAAGCAGAGACATTAAAAAGAAATACTGTTTTGGAGAAAGCTGATGAAAATTAATGCATCACCAGTATGTAACAAGCAAAGGTCATCTGAAGTAGACTTCTAATGAGGCTCATCACACTTTTAAAAAAGTCGAGGCTGAATTGTTCAGTCAAAGCTGTACTTTAACTGTGTAGTGTTTCTGCTTTGATGCATGTGTTTAGATTTATAAACAGCAAAACCTCCAAATTTAATTAAAAGTTAAAAGAACAACCAACTTCAGCTGTGAAACCTCAATTAGGAAAGAATGTGTTCTTTTAAGACAAGTTTTCTAGCGTAAAGTAACAAAATAAAGCAGTTAGCTTTGTATCAGTAATCTTTTGATAAGCTGCTCAATCCATCACTATCTCAACACGAAGTTGTTTTATAGTAAAATTCTTCTTTTGTCTTCTAATGCAAAAAAGATTTTCTGCAGGGCAATTTATGCCCTTAAGTGTACCCTCTGCAGTCTCCATTGTCTAAATAGGGCCTCAGATACCTCTGCTGCTTTGCTCTTGTTAATGTACCTCATGTTACAGACAAACCTAAGATTTTGACAAGTTCAAAGTTTTTATTGGAATTTTTTTTTTTTTTTTACTGAGTGTGTAATACTTCGTTCTTAGAATGTGGCAAGTCTAGCCAGAGCTACTGGGCTTTGCTATGGATCACAGATTTGAGGTGACTGTTGTAGCTACTCAGTGCATGTATTGCTGCTACTGGCCGTAGGCAAGTATGTTAGTGTTGTTGAGATTCTGCAGGGAGTACAGAAAGCTCTCAATCAAAATATTGCAATACATACTGATATGATTTAGACAGAAAGCATTAAGAAAAAGCTTTGAAGTAGATCCACTTGCTACAGTCTTGAATCAGGTTGTTTTATTGAAAGGGAAAATTAGCATTACTTTGTTCTTCAGCATACCAGAGTAGTGAAAAATGGAGAGGATAATTATCAGCCTCTTGCAGAGGGCTACAAAGAAAGGTGTTCATTACACAACCACCAAGAGTTAAGAAAGTAAAAACAGTAAACTGCTTGTGTAGCTGATCAGAACAGTGCAGGCACCACAGTTCCATGTTAGGGTTATTGGTACGTAACTTTGTTAATGATGGGAAAGATGAAATGTGAAGTGAAGGAAGAAAAAATACATTCTGTTAACTCAGCATAAACAAGACAAATATGGGCGTGTATGTGAGTGATTAGATGATCAGTTTTGATAAATGCGTATTAGAAATCTTAACTGCTCCATTCCTAGAATACTCTAGTTGTGATTTGTTCATCAGGAAAGAGACTTGGCAGCCCAAGTGAGAACCCAGTGTTGAGCTGCTACCTACTTGAACATTCTAGATATTGGGAAGAGAAATGTGTTTGCAGAAAATAGTGATAGACATTTAAAGTACGGTCAGTTGTTGTGCAAGTTGTTGTGATCATTAGCTGCCATGATGCTATTTTCTCTTCAGAACTAATTTTGCTCTTATTCAGTCAATCATATTGAGAGGTGTGGTGTATACTCTTTGGGAACATTTGGGCCCTTTTTTCCTTGTTCATTGAACAGCATTAGAGCAAGCTGAAGAGAAATCCAAATTGAGCCGCCTTCTGAGGCTGAAGAGACGCATGGAGTTCAGAGCCCTCATTAGTAACACTGAATGGTAATATCTTGAAGAACATCTGGAGATGTTCTGCAGGAATGACATGATGGGGAGCTGTGCTAAAGCAGAACATTCTGCTGGCATTTTCTCTAAACATTAAGACCTTATACTTTCTCATGCTTTGCTCTGTAGTGTACTGTAGAGAATACAGTTCTGCTTATGCTTTCCCTGTTTTGTCAAGAGCTATAGAAATTGTTTTTCCTTCATCAACTGTAAGATCCTTGGTACCATGCTCTTGTGCATTTCTTTTTTCTACATTCTATTAGACACTTTGCCAAAGTCAGGAAGAATATTATCCCATATTACTTACATGCCATACACCTTTCTACATAAATGGCAGTGTAATTAATTGAATCATAGAATGGTTTGGGGGTAGAGCGGACATTAAAGACCATCTACTTCCAACCCCTTGCCATGGGCAGGGTCACCTTCCACTAGATCAGGTTGCCCAGGACCCTATCCAACCTGGCCTTCAACATCTGCAGGGATCAGACATCCACAGCTTCTCTGTGCAGCCTGTTCCAGTGCCTCACCACCCTCTGAGTAATGAATTTCCTCCTTGTATCTGAATCTACCTGCTTTTAGTTTAAAGTCATTATTCCTTGTCCTTTCGCTGTGCTCCCTGATAAAGAGTCTCTCTCCATCTTTCCTGTAGGCCCTTTTTAGGCACCGGAAAGCTACAATGAAGTCTCCCTGGAGCCTTCTCTAGGCTAAATAACCCATTTATCTCAATCTGTCTTTGTCGAAGAGGTGCTCCAGCCCTCTGATCATCTTTCATGGTCCTTTCAGTTAATCATGTTTTCGGCTTCTGCCAGATTTTTCAGTATTCTTGTGGAACAAAATTGTTCAGAGATTTGTATGAAAATAAATCAGCCTTCCTTGCCATGGATTTGCTGCAACTGCAAAGGCTATTTTGAATCTGTATCTGCTGTAGTTAAGAATCCCCAAGTGCCCTATTTTCTAGGGGAGCGCCAACAAACCTATTATCAAAGAGCGGTGATAGATTTTGTTGCATTACAACCAAACGTTAATTTTCTTCTTTTGTTCCAGAGGGAGAAGGGGGCATATGTTTTCCATCCCTTTAAAGATGCTCTTCATCTCCAAGCACTGTGTAAGCTGGCATATGTTAAATTCTGAATGTGAATGGAGAAGGCAGCGCTGTAATTCACACATGTTGATTTGACAGCTAGGTCTCAAATATGCTAACGTTCAACTTGTTGGTTATTATTGCTGCTCCTTTTCACAAGGGAAAATTAGTATGCACATTTGAGGATGCCTTCTTCACAAAGAATTATATAAACGAGGCAGGCGGCTCAATTTCTTAGCTGTTTGTGAAAAGACCTTTTATTTCTTACTGTATTCCCAGTCTGGGAGAAGTCAAACATCCCTTTGAACAGAAACACTTGAAAATTGAACAAATAGTTTCTTCACTTAAAGGACTCTTCTGAAATACTAGCTGTTCTTTTTTTTTTCTTTTTTTTTCCTTAAGGGTCTTGCACTGGTGAATCACTGTTCTAGTGCTGCATTCATGATATATCACATTCACAATATGCCTGTTGAAGACTTTAGGGAAATCTAACAGTACATGCTTTTCCATGCAAGAAATGAGAGGATGAGAGAATTTCATTTATTGCAACTTTTAGGTGACCTAGCAATAGAGGAAGGAACGACTCAGTCATTTATTACTAAGAAGCTTCTCTGAGTCTGAAATAAAACCAGAAATCCTATAAGTAAACTAGGCAGAGAAGAGCTTAATGTGAAATAACACTAAAAATTCTACTAACATCTTGAAAATAGCTGTTCCCCAATGCATTAGTTCCTAGACACAGCAGTTAGACCTGACTTCTTAAATTAGTGAGCCTACTGACCTTTGTGGTATGACTTCACATTGGTTTGGTTTGAATTTGGGAAACCATGTGGTAAATGGGGCTTATTAATATTGTCATTCTCAGGCTTGGTATTCATACGTTCTTATATGTATTGTACATTCTCAGCGTGTGTATTTCTTGCAGCAGCTGTAATAGTTTAAAGCTCTTGTTAACTGCACTGTTAGGAACTGCACTCAACTTGTGCAGGGTGATTAATTGCTTTGAGGAGATCACCATATTCTTAGTGGCTTCCTGTTGTCATTGGAGTTGTAATGTCTGTAGTGGTTTGCAGCAGCAAAGGACACTTCCTTTGATCAATACTCTCCTGCAGGCTGTAGTTAGTGGGAACAATGAAGAAATCAGGAGGGTTGGAATAGAAAAGTCAGAAATTCAAGGATTAATATGTTTCATTATTAGTTTTCAGGGGAATATTGTTGGATTGTGAATCTGAAATCAGATGCTTCCTTTAATTTTTATAGCTTAATGGTCTGGATACCAGAAAGACTTGCCAACAGTTCAATGGTTTTAAAATAGTACCCTATTAACTTGAAGCACTTAAATAGTGCTTCATCAACTTGCCAGCTTGGTATTATAGCTCATGCAAGTTACCTTGGGTATTTTCTTCCAGATTAATTGTCTTCCAATGAGAAAAACACTAACATTTCTATTCCTATCTCTGCTCGTATGTTTGATACATTCAGCTGAACCTAGCAAATTCTTGCTGAGTGTGACTGTAAAAGCCTTTATCACCAATTTTTTACATCCTCTTCACAGCACGGTAAATTTGTGTTCTAGAAACACATGGAAATGATGTTGTGTAAGAGACTGCATGTCTTTGCAGCTTAAGACTTACTGTTAGATATGCTCTGCACTGTTGCAAATCATTTGCCTGTTACGCTTGGTGAAAATAAGGTAGTATAGTGTTCTCCTTTAGTTCTCTTTTGCAATGGCAAAAGGTAGCAGTAATATTTTGCTCACAGCTGTCAACAGGTCCCCTTCATGAACCTTTCTTTATGCAGCCATTTTCATTTTGTGTGGCAATGACTACTCTGGAAGTGCTCTACAAGACCACAGATCTTTCAAAGCTGCTTTTAATGAATCAGTGGAACTCGGTTCTTTGCTTTCAACAGCAGTCAGCCACAGATCAGCTTTCCTAGTGCACTCCAAGTCCCTGTTTGATTGCTCTGCCTGGACATGCGAATGCATGTCCATTTTGAGGCCCTGACCTGATAGGGTCTGACCCAGGGCAGCTCAGCCAGGTTCAGTCTAATGAAATAGCTATTACCTAGCACAGAAATCTCACAGTAATAAGACAAGGGGGAAAAAGAGAAATTCATATTGCCTGCTTTGAGTTCTGCTTCAGCTAACAGTGTGTGCGTATTTTTATACCCACATACATTCGTATATGTAATGTGTAAGGGCTACTATGAAAGCAGTGCTTCCTATTTTATTATGTTGGCCCACAAATCAGAGGTTGGTGGTATGGCAGCAGAAGGTGAACCTTCCCACCAATGTTCCATTACATTTTGTTGCTGTGTGACAGATGACAGCAGAAGGGCACTCTGACAATGGCATCTGACATGGAAGTGCAGATGAAGCAAGGTGGGGTAACTGAATTCCTCCATCTGGGGTGGAAAATGGCACCCACTGACATTCACTGATGCTTGCTGAACATTTATGGAGACCAAACAGTGGATGTGAGCACAGCAAGGCGGTGGGTGGTGCATTACAGCGGTGTTGACAGTGGGTCACCTCCACTGGTGCAGATTTTGACAAGCGCAGCATACAGACTCTTGTTCATCATTCTATTGTTTTGTCATCACTTTGAAGTGAAAGATTTCTGTTATCTGATCCTTCAGAGGTAACTATCAGCAAAGATGGTACCTTTGGATCTTTGCTTTAATGAATACAAATAGATGGCATAATAATGTAGATTAAGATTCTCACCAGAAGTTCAAATCTAGTTCTTGCTGTCACTCATTTGCTTTGTGACTTTTAATTAAACACTTCAATTGTTCTGTAAAATAAAGGTAATAGTGAATTTCTTCCAGCAGGGGATTGAATGAATGTTAAGCTTCTGTTAATTGAAAGTGCTGTCCTGAGTTCTAGATTTCAGTAATTCACCAGATTAAGGGATGAAACTCTCCTGAAAGCTAAGCATTTTCTCCTGCAAACAGAAGTCTTGATTTTCAAAGCTACTTGAAACTCCACTCTGTCTTTCATAACATGTTGGAGGAAAAAAAAGTAGAAGATAAAATGAAAAGTAAAAGGAAAGAGGATAAAATAAAAAGCAGGTTTGACCTTTCTTCATCTTAAACAGGGAGCTTCAGAAAGTGACAGATGATGGGGGAAGGAAAAGACACAAAAGCTCTAAGAATGTGAAGTGTAAGTGGCATAGAAACATCACAAAGAATTTCAACAGTATGCTCTGTATTTATTTCACAGTAGTGTTGCTAGTTATTTTGAAAACCTCTGTAAATTAATGAGTACACAAGTAAGAAAAGGAATGCACAGGCTTATCCTGTCATTGCTGTTCATGAGCTGAAGACATAAACATGTACTCTGCTAAAGCAGATTCCCTGTTTCTGGAGTTTGTTTCCTTTTCTAGAAAAGAGTCTTGCAGTTTGCCTTCCTTGGTGCACGGTGCCCAATGAACCTACCTAGCCTTTTAGAAATATTCAGAGATCTTATTTAAGGTGAGATGTCTGATCAGTTAACCTGCTAGTGGGTTGCAGTTAGCATATGTTTTCTGAAAATGTCAAACATTTCCATATGTCGACTTGGAAACATACTGAGTAATAGTTTCCCTTCATTTAAAATGTTTACTCAGTCACAAGAAGTGAATCACAGAACTGTTAAGATTGGAAGAGATTCAGATTGTCTAATCCAATGCCCCTGCTCAAAGCAGCATCACTTACAGCAGGTTCTCAGTGATGTGTTTGGTTTGATTTCATGTATCTGCACAGATGGAGACACTCCCTGGTCCCTCTGGGCAACCTGTCTCAGTGTGATCAGCCTCAGTGCTGTTGTTGTCCCCCCCCCAAGTATTTTCCTTGAAGTTTTCATTTGAATTTGTGGCCATTTCCGTGTGTCTTTACAATGTGTAACACTGCAAAGAGTCTGTTTTAGTCCTGTATTCTTGTCATCAGGTACTGATACGCATTTATAAGATTCCATGAGCTGCTGATCTCCAAGGTGCTAAAGAGCTCTCTGAGCCTCTTCTCAGATGAAAGATGCTCCTATCCTGCTGTTATCTTCATGGGCCCTTGCTGGAGATGCTCCAGTACGTCCAGACCCCTCTTGTACTGAGCTCAGCACTGATCACAGCACTTAGTGTGACATGCCAATGGTGCTGAGTGGAGCAGAAGTATTTCCTCCATTGGCCTTTGGGCAATGTTCTTCCTCATGCAGCCTAGAATGCTGTTGGCTTTTGTTTCAAGGTTACCTTGCTGAGTCATGTTCAGTCTCTTGTCCGCCAGGATCCCTTTCTCTGCAGAGCTGCTTTCCTTCCATTTGGCCCCTAGTCTGTGCTAATGCATGGACTTATTCCTCTCCAAATGCAGGACTTGGCATTTCCCTTTTCTGAACTTTGTGGAGTTCCTGTTAGCTCATTTCTCCAGCCAGTTTAAGTTCTCTGAACACCAGCATGCCCTCAGATATATCAGCTGCTCCTCCTCATTCAGGTATCATCTGCAAACTTGCTGATGGTGTGCTCTGTTCCATCACCCAGGTCACTAATGAATTTAACTGGCATGGGCCCTGGTTATCAGCCCCAAGGATGCAGCACTTGTGACTGGCCTCCAGCTGGGCTTTGTGCTGCTGATCATGACAATCTGTTGAGCCTGGCAGTTCAGCAGTTTTCAGTCCACTTTACTGCCAACTTATCTAGTCTCTATTTTGCCAATATGCCTATAACAAAATTATGAGAAGCTGTCAAAAGCCTTGCTAAAGTCAAGATAAACTGTATCCGCTGCTCTCCAATCACCCACCTCTCCTCATTTTGTGGTAAGCTGTCAAGCTGTTCAGTCATGATTCCTGCTCTGTGAATTCAGGCTGGCTAATCACCTTCCTGTACTTGATGTGTTTGGAAATGACTTTCACAATTATTTGCTTCATCACCTTGCCAGAGTTGGAGGTGAGTTCAAGTGGCCCGTAGTTCCTTGGACCTTCCTCTTTGCCCTTCTGGAAAATGAGTGGCTCTTGCTATCTTCCAATCCTCAGGAACCTTCCTCAGTCACCAGGACCTTTCAAAGACAACCTATAGTGGCTTCATAATGTCATTGGCTAGGTCTCTCAGCACTTGTAAGTGCGTTCCTCTTCTACCAAGGGTAAGTTTTCCTTGTTCCAGATGTTCCCACTAGTTTCAGGGGTGTGGGATTCCTGGAAGGTAGATCTTGACAGTAAGGACTGAGACATAGAAGGCAGTTGAGTACATTGACGTTATCCACGCTAGCTGTCACCATATGCCATATGCACCGTTTAGCAGCAGACCCATACTTCCTCTAGTCTTCATGAAGCTGCTGATATACTCATAGAAGCCTTTTGTTGCCTTTTATGTCTTTCTCCAGTTTCAGCTCCAGGTGTGCTTTGCCATACCTAACCCCATCACTTCTTTCTTGGACGATGTCTATTTTTCCTGGGTCATCTGTCCCTGCTGCCACCTCTTATTAAGCTGCCTTTTGTTAGATTAGTTTTGTTGGAGCTCCCTGTTCACCACTTCACCAGTGGAGGTGTTCTGCTGCCTTTGCTTGACCTTCTGCACACAGGGATGAACCATTCTTGAGCACGGACGATATGATCCTTGAAAAATCAAACAGTTCTGAATTATTCCTTCTTCAGAACTGTTATCCATGTGATTTTTTCCATGCAGGTCACTGAATGGACCAAAGTCTGTTTTCCTGAAGTCCAGGATTCTGCTGTTTGCCTTGTTTCCTTTCGTCTGGATTCTTAGTTTCACATCATGTATTCACTGCAGCCAAGGCTGCCTCTGGCCTCAACACCCCACCCCCTGTATTGCATCTGGTTGTGATGGAGTCTGAATAGTGAAGTGAATTTGTGATCAAAAACAACAATTGCTGAACTGTGCTTATGAGCATATCCACCCATTACAGCACTTGAGCTGTGCGAATTATCCCACCACATCTCACCGGAGTCGTGGAGACTCCAATGAGGTCATAGCTTTGCAACTGCATGCAGACCTTCAGTTTGTTCCACAGAGACACAGTTGTGTTTCCTGTTGATTCCATGTCTATTAATTAAAGATTTATCACAACGCAAAACAAGCAAGTTATTGAAATTCTGGGGAAATATTCTTCAGTTTTTCTCTGTTTTGGTGGTGAGAAGAAAGAAAGTACTGGAGGACAGTGAATGTTAGTTGTTACTCTCTGTTCCTGAGTCTCATTATGTTTACTTTCTCCCTGTTCCTTCCGGGAGAATGCAGTCTGCTCCACAGGAAGCGTGAATTGGAGTGCAGTATTAAGAAATACAGTAAAGGTTGAGAAGAAAAAAACTGTGGCTGGGAGAAATATCAAGTGAAAGAACATGAGAAATAGGGTGTTTGGAGGATTTGTGATGCTTGAAGGACAAATGATTGAAAGTAGGTCAAGAGCAGCAGATTTGAATAGACAAGTGAATGCACTCAGGGGCAAGAAGAAAAGTGGTATCCATGCTTCATAAATCATGTAAAAAAGAAATGCTCTGTTTTGAGTTATCCTTAATTTTTACATGCTTTATCCTGGGGTGTATATATACTGATGTGATCTGAAATGGAACCAGAATCATTGCTCTTTCAAGGGTTTGCTTTCCCATACTTTGCTTTAGTGCCTTTCTTTCCTATATCCCTTGGGTATGACAACGGCATTCTGTGAATCATAACAGCAGTGCAGAGTTTAATTAATGTTTGCAAAACACTTAGGTCCTCAGATGAAGTGTACTATGTCCATCCGGTGCAACGTATTATTGCCCATAATCACAGGCGACTTTTTCTTCTAACAACAACCTGTTCCTTGTGCTCTTCCTGTTGTAAAAGCAGCCATATGAGGATGGCTGTGACAGATCATGTCAAGGTGCAGCCATCTCACTATCTAGTCTCTGGGAATAGCAGATGCTTAAGGAAAAGAACTGTGAAAAGGATAGACGCTTTATCCTGCAAACCCTCTTCGCTTCAAGGAACAAAACGTTTTGAAGATCTTGTGACCCAGGGGTTGCATCCAGAACCTGCCTCTGAAGGGAGTTCGTGTCCTTACCTTTTAAACCAGTGCTTGGTGAGCTGGGGGGATTCACCCTGCATACACTCCTAAAGGTGTTCTCTTCTGTCTGAGAGAACCTAGAGGAAGAAAATCATATATTTATTCTGTATAGTTGGAAGTAGATCTCCATCCACCACGATGATAAATGTATTTCAGTCAAAAGAGGAAAAAATATTATGTGCTATTTTGTACTTTGACATAACTGTTCATGGAAGAGCTCAGCGTATGTCCTTTCAGCCCTTAGAATAGGATGATTTATTGCTTTAAATTTATCTGAATCTTTAAAACCACAGATTCATATCCAAGCAGAGATCAGTTCTTCACCCTTATGAGCTTCAGAAGTAGAGTAAGATGCATTAATTCATATTAATAAGATGCTAAAATCCTAGCTTTTATATAAATTAAACAAAAGATCATCTCTCTGTAAGGAATTGCTTTGCCTTTGCATGTACTCACTTTCCCTTCCCAACTGACGGACAGCGTTTTACATATTCACAGACAGCAGATTTTTGCCTAAGAAACAGAGATATTTGGAAATGTTATAGGTATGTGATTTTTAACCATTTTTATGTTAAACATGGTTACAATTTCCCAATTTGCACAAATAAACTGATTTATAATTTAAAACATAGTGAAGGGAATTCTGTCATTTATACAGGGAAATGGATGAAAACTCTATGAAGTTTTGGAAATATTTGGTGATATTTATAAAGAAAGGATCAGTAAAAATGTAAATGATCTCAACTGTATTTATCATATACTTCACCTAGTTCTCTGGCAATGCTGCTGATTTGGATAGCAAGCAGCCTACTAAATATTTCGTAGCATGATATAAAAAATAAATAAATAAATAAAAGAATACATCTGTAATGTTTGCATTTAATTATCTGCCATGGAAAGTATCTCTTCCACTTCAAATTAGACAGGCAGATAGTATGTGTTCACCAGATCTTGCCTTCTTGGTCCTAGGTTTTACTCTAGGTGGCAGAGTTGTTCCATCTGCAGCTTGTAAAGAACAGGTTAAGAAACAAAAAATGGTTAATGATGTATGCCTCCTCATTGTGAATAATTCTTACTTCCTAAATCAGTTCCCTTATTTTTCCAATAGTGTCAAATTTATCAGTAAGCAGGTAGAATTTATAAGCTGTGGATTTGAGAGAAAAAGATTTTTTTTCTTCATCCATGCTGTCTGACTCAATTAGAAGCTGCAGAACATTTTGTGAAGTGTAATTGCTACGATAACACTGATACTTGGAGTATCTTTTTGGGTGTGTGCGTCAATTGCCACATGTGTATAGCTTCCCAGGAAGGACTGACGTTGGGAGAAGAGTTTATCTTTCCAAGAGTGTTATGTCAAATTCCTGGCATATGGAAAAAATTCTTAAATTCTATCACAAAATGCGTATTAAACAGGAAACGGGCACTTTAAACACATTTGTAAGGAAAGAGCTCTTGAAGGCTAAAATAAGCATGCATACGCTTGAACAGGTGTAGATCCTGTCTGTCAGGGTCGTTACAGAAGAACTCAAAGAACGAAGCTGGTCTGATGGATAACACTTAAACAAAAGCACCATACTAGGTACTCCAATTTAAATAATTTTGTAACACTGGGCATAATTTTTGTTATTCAATGTAGCAAATATCAGGCACAATCTCTTTCATCTTTGTGACTTTCTGAACTTTATGGAAAAAAAGCAGTAAATGCTTTCAGTTAAATCAGACTCTTCAGAACAGATGTATAAAATCTAGAATTCCGAAGATGTCTTTTTTTTCTGTTTTGTTCAGCTTTAATATCAGTTCTTCCACTTAGCACATTTTTCTTGCTCACATTTTTCACCTCCCCATCACCTGTGTTCCAGGATTTTATTGCTGTTGAAAACTATTTAGGTAAAATACTACAGTTGTTGATTAAATGCTTGCCTTTGGTTTGTGGACTAGCTTGAGTTTTTTCTTTTGGGTTGCCTTATTGCAGTATAATCTGCCTTGTGCTTCGAGCTGAAATCACCCTTTACTCTGAATAGAGTCCTTGCCTGAGCACATTGGAAGCAACAGAACAAGATATAAAACTCCCATGGCAACTTATTCATTGATGCTTCTGAAGTGTATTGTACTTGATATCACATGAAATCTGTCAGAAGTTTGTAAGGATATGTGGGAATGTTTTTATGTATTGTCTATTCTAGGACCTTATCTGTATTTCCCTAGACCTTGTGCCTGCATCATTTGCCAGCAAACCTCCAACTGGAGCAGCAGGTGAGTGGGAGGCCTGCAGAGCAGGTGTGAGGACCCAGGACCTGGGCAGGGCTGTTGGATGGGGTTGGATCTGGAAAGGAGTGTGTTTGTGAACCTGGAGAATGCTGAGTGTGTGCCTGCACTAGTGACTTTCCTCTCTGCCAGAAGGAAGGGGACCTGGTTGTCTGTGCTTATGTTTTGTCAGTCCTGGGGGCTGTGTCCTCCAGCCTGGGCAGAGGCCCCTGGGCACCACACTGGGCCTCAGCAGCTGCACAGGAAGAGCCTGGACTGGAGATGCTGGAGGGCACTGCTCAGGCCCTGGCTTTTCTCTTTACACTGTGAAAAGGAAATTTGTATAATGTTTGATGAAAAAGTCAGGAACATGTGAATGTTTAAGTTTAGGAAAACAACTATAAGTTGGCTTGACTCAAAGTCTCAAATATTTTGGAACAAGAACGGAAAAATAGTTTGCCTATTTTTGAGCTTCAACTTTATGTATAAATTCTCAAAACCTAGAAGCTTAGCATTTTAATAGACTGTAAAAGCAACTTTGTGTTGACTAATAATTGTACAAATTTGTACTTACTGTTCTTAAAAAAAAATAAATCAATTCCATTACTGAATAAAATTGAAGACTGCCTTCAATTGCCCAACTTGTTTGTAAGAAATCTGTTGTGTTTACTTTACAAAGCTGTAATGAGTGATATGTATTTGTGGGAATATTTTGTCTCTCAAGGGGTTTTGGCAGTCTGCATGCTAACTAGTGCCACTGCAAAGTTACCATTTATCATTAGGGAGCCTTGAAGGTCTACAGCATTAATGCTGCTATGCACTGCTTGGTATGACAAGACTAGTGTTTCTACAGATTACTCATGCCATGTTGAAATGGGAAAGGTCATACAGGACTGAATTCTGCTTAATGTAATCACATTTCTTAATTCATAGTTTCTTAAACAAAATACTTTCTCCTTGCTATAGGACGATTGAACTAATCGTCTTTAGCCTGTTACTGCAATTCTTGTAATGTTCTATTTTCGGAGAACAGGTTTATATTATCGCCTCTCTATAAAACTGTTCAGAGGTCACCTTCTGAGACATCATTTTTCTTCTTGCTTGCTCCAGTCATCATGAGGAGATTCTATTCTCTGAAGTGGGAAGCTCTATGCTAATATTGTTTAATGTGTTTTCCAGAAGGAGCTGTTATCAAATAGTATAACGTGATGCTCAGGAGGTGAGGGTTTCTGCCTTTGTAGTCGCTTTCTGTGCTGAAAGAATTTCATGTTTTTTATATCTTTTGAGTGTTAATGAAACTATCTTACAAAAGGATTTTGACTTTGAGTGTTTTATCCTGAAGACAGTATAAGTGAAACCTTCACACCCACTGTTTTACTAAGTATTACACAATTTTATTTAAACAAACTTCAAACGTAATTGGTATCTACCCCACCCTCGTTAACAGGGCATTAAGAAAAAGGGACAACAAACTCGTCTTTTGTCTTCGCTCCTCTAAGAAATGTCAGTGTGTCTTGACCTTTCTCTGTATCAGTGTTCCCCTCATTTTGCTTTAGCAATGCTGTTTCAAACATCAATCATGCACGCTGAGTGCAGCGATTTGCCTCGCCTCTTGAAAGCAGAGCGCTGCGCTTGCGACTGCCAGCCTCCGCAGCAGCCTCGCTGCGGCCCAGCCACTGAGTCTGCTGGAAAACCAGCAAGGGCCACTTCAGCAGCGAAGCCTGGCTCCCTCGTGGGGATGCTGTAGTTTCACTCAAGAAAGCCTGGAGGCAACTTAGTAAAAAGTATTTGCCTTTTTAACAAAATAGAGAAGTCAGTTTTGGGAGTCGTTGTTTTTATTTTTTTTTATCTCAATTTGAAGCTTTCTTTTCCACAGAAATTATATTTCAAGAGAAGCACAGACTTGTTTTGATGGATGGTTGTAACAATATATCTGGTGTGACCTACAGAGGAAAGAAAGATGTGAGAAATCTGATGGTCTGATAATACTTTAGGATGTGCAGTGTAAGGTGTATGTAAAGTGATGACTTTAGACTTGCAGGGAGACTTCAAAGGAAGTTTTTACCTGCTGACAGAAAAAATACTTTTAAGTGGAGTATTTCTCAAAATGTTATCTGAGGGATGACATAGTTTATGCTGCACCTCAGATATGTATAGAAGTAGAGGAAAGAAGAATGACCAGTTATTAAAAACAAGTACAGTACGTGCTAAAGAGACTCTCACGTGAGTGGACATGAACGAAATCACATATAGGTGTACAGGTTGTACAGCCTGTCAAGGGCACGCATACCATGTGCAGATGTGGAATGCTGCCTGTGGGATAGCATAATTAGGCTCAATTGGTTTCTTCTTCTCACCCCTCTGAAACTTGTTTAAGGCAGACTTATTCCATATTACCTCAACCCTTGTCTGTATGTTAGACTTTCTTGGAATCTTTATTTAAATATAACATAGTAAGGTAAGTCACTGTACATGTCCATGTTCACTTTGTAGCTCCATTTGAGCTGGCAGTCTGCAGGGTGCAAGCTGAAGTGGAGGAATCAACTCGCTTTGATTTGCCAACTAGATTTTAAATACAGGGATCCATTAAGCTGGGAAAACCCAGAGAGAATGAAGACAAATATTTTTGGATTAAAAGATATTTCATGCTGGAATATGGTTGAATTATTAAATACAACATTTCAGCATTGTTGATTTACCAAAAATGTGTACCTAGCTGAAATTATAGCTTTGCCCTTAAAATGTGCCACTTGTGGGACATTGATTTTCCTTGTGTTTTGAAGGAGAGGGTCTCCCCCTCTGCAACCACTGACAATCTGACAAGGCCTTTCTTAGTTTAAGACATTCCTGAGATCAGACAGCCATTTTGCTACCATTTCCTGCCCTTCTTTCATACGGTGGAAATACTGCATAGGCTCTGGATGTCTGATCAGCTTATGTATTTTTGAGCTGAGTTGTTTGCTCTGTCTCAGAGAAGAGAGCAGGTGGCTGCCTCTCTGCATGCATTTTAAGAGAGGGTTTGGCTTTGCAGGAAAGTGAGAATGGGATTTGTTTTGTATTACAGGTACACAGTTTATCTCAATTTATAGCTCTTTAAGGGAAGGTAAAACTGAAAAGATCAGCCTCCCGGGGTAAATAAAGAACCAAGAGTTGTAGGGTATAACAAGTGTATTCTCTCCCTCATAAGGAAGAGAGGAGTCACAGGATTTGGTGAAAAACTGTCAACTGTGATTACTTGTCTGATACAAAAGATCATTAACTTCAACCTAAACCCAGTAATGTGTCAGGAGAAGTGGATTGCTTTCTAGCTAATAAAATTTCAAAATCCACGTGGATGCATCGTTCAGAGCATAATTAATGCTACATCGTCATTAATGATTGAAAACAGCAAGGCTGAGATTGGGGGAGTGGCATGTGTTGGGAACACAAGCCTCTTGAAAAAAGGAGGATTATTGTGGCAACAGAGTATTGTGTGTCCTTGAATGTGTCATTTACAGACTGAATTTCCTGAAGATACAGAATTTTCATTTTTTAAAGTACAGT
This sequence comes from Penelope pileata, assembly GCA_013396635.1. NCBI lineage: Eukaryota > Metazoa > Chordata > Aves > Galliformes > Cracidae > Penelope > Penelope pileata. The sequence continues at coordinate 2,288,585 of WBMW01002256.1, forward strand.
GATTTGAGTGAAGATGTCACCTGAAAACTGAACAGTTCTACCATTTTAGTTCTCACAAGAGCTTTTCCCTGACCGAGAGGTACACACAGTCTTACTTAACAGAGTTGTAATCATCTCTCTTTTTTTTTTTTTTAAATCTAATTCAAGGGAAAATCGCTTCTCTTGATTCAGTTAAAAATGGACTTTTGGGATGGAGGGAGAATGGGGAGAAATAGCAAATTATATGGAAAGAAGGCTATTCCATCTTAAGTTATGCAAAACTCTCTCCATCACACTTTGCAATAGGACTATAAGCTTCTCTTGAGGTGGTTCAGTAACAATTTACCTGGATTCCAGTATAGCATTTTTGTAGGATTTCTAAAGTCTTCTGAGTAATACATGTGAATAGCTGATGTTTTACAGAGAAGCCTGTGTTAGTTCTTGAATCGTAATGGAAAAAACCCAAGCATTTCAAGATCTGATTAGAAAAACACTTTGTGTCCTTCCTCTGTGTCATTTTAAGAATTTGCATTTGTTTATGGTAATTGGAGTGAAAGGATTTTAGACAGCAAAGAAGCCTATCTTTCCTGATATTTAGGATGGCTGAACCTCTCTCAGGCTCCTCCATTTTTGGCAATAAGACTCTGTCTGTGCTTCTGCAGACCTAGGTCTTGCCATCTTGTTGAGTTTTCCTCTGTAAGCTTCAGGGATTTTCTCCTTCTAAATTCTCTTCTCTGTAAAGGTTGTTGGCCGTGGAAGGGGGAAAGTGAAACTGGAGGAGATTGAAAGCAGCCCCAGGGTAAGCCCTGAAACCAGCCTCTTTGGCGCGGTTAACTCAGGTTTCTGTGGGTCTGCATGACTCAAATAAAACTCCTCAAGTAGCATGCATGATTTCACACAACGAATATAAATCTGTGGTGGTGTGGAGAGGAGGAAACAAATCTACTTCCAGCTTTGCACACTGAAATCTTTCTTATTTTTCTCTGCTTTGTATTAGACACGGCTTTCATGACATTAAGTCATTTTTTGTACATTAGAATTCCTTTCCCCATCCCCTATTATTTGTGTGAAAGGAGTGAATCTAGCTCGTCTCCTAAGAGAAAAGAGAACTCCAATGTGCTACCCAACCACACTTCCACATGCTCTGCTCTTCCACCCAGCCCTTCAAAGTCAGGTTGTTCAAAAACAGGAACAATCCATAACATTCACTGATGACTTAATCTAAGTAGTGTTTAGTCATGTGACTCTGAAAGGGGAACAAATTTGTCTGAAGATCATCAGTATCTCTATTCTGGGGAATGTATCAGCCCGTGGGCAGAGCAGAATACTATAGCCAGTGTCGCTTCCAGATGAAGCCCAACTTTACCTTATTTCCCTGTGTTATAAAAGCTCTCAACATGTCATTACTTGGAATGACTCTGGAGTTTTGGAAACTTTTCTTGATGGTTGTTGTTAATTAAAATAAAAATCTCCACTCAAAATATTCTGTTTAAGAATTAAGCTTTTTTATTTTATTTTTCCTATGCTGAGCATATTAAAAAAGGCATTAAACACTGCTTGTGGCAGAATTCCCCAGCATTGCTGGCCTGGGGGTAGAGATATTGAATGAGTCATGTGCTGTAGGCATATCATACTTTCTTCTTCCCTTCAGCTCGAATTCGACTTCTTAATTTCCTGTGCTTGTGAGCAGTGTTGGAGGGTGTCATGGGTAAACAGCGCTTGTGAGCAGTAAGGCTGGGAGGGCTGGCCTACGGTGAAGCTTCCCTTCCTGCCTCATATCTGTCATATTTCTGCTACTCAGTACGGAATTATTCCCGGAGTTAGCAAATTCCATGAAAAGTTTCAAAAGCTGAAAACTAAGACAGCAGAAAAGCACGTAACAGGAGACCTGTTACGTGATGCTGTTACTAATGCACACCAGGGGGCACAGTTACACTTTCCCAGGCAATTTTTCATGGTTTAGTTTCTTGAGATGCTGTAGATTAAGAAAACATTCTTCTGTTCTCTGAAAATAGTGGAGTGTATAGTGCAATAATGCACTAAGATATACAGATTCTAATCTGACATTTCTAAGATGCCAAAATGTAGTTTAAACCCTGTTTTTTTCAGCGATTACTATGAAAAAATTTTTGGATCTTCAGAACTTTATTGCAGATGTTACACGATAACTGTGAGTTATATGATCAGGATTGTTGGTTTCCATCCACTTGAAGCAATTAAGGCTGATTTTGATAGCCTAGATTGCCTTTCTCATGGGCTGTTGAGAAAGGTTAATTTAATGATCTGTATCACCATAACAGTCTCATCATCATTTTGCAAAGTTTTAGATTTATGTGAATCAAAATATCCATATTATGTCAGTTTCTTTGCTTTAAGGAAACAACAACATAGAAAACAGGGTAACTCCTCATGGTGTTTCTGATGAAGAGCACAAGTAATTAGTTGCAATGCTACCAGAAATGAATTTGAAACAATGGTGCATGAACACTGAAATGTTTCTATCATGGCCTCTCTGGACAGCTTGTGTCCCATTTACATATGCCATCATTTGTATTCAGTATAGAGCGAAACTGGACCTACTGATGTTATTACTTATTTTCCACGCAAAAATGAGTTCCCCAGACGAATATTAGAGACTTGTTTGGTTTTTGTGATATTTGAAGCCAAATTGGATGTTGGTTCTGGTTTATATTCAGTAATGCCTACGTCTTGCAAATGTTAAACTACTTCATGAGCTTCATTTAATTATTTTCTGCTTTCACTGGAGATTTGGTTTGGATAGGAGCAGAAGTGGGCATAACAATTTGAACCTAGATCCTGAAATTTTTAGACAGCGACTTCAATTTTTTTTTTTTCCCAGTAATTCCTGTTGTCCTCAGTGCTGTATCTTCTTTTCCAAATAATAGCAAAAGTAAAGTGAGATTATTATATATACTGGAAAAAAATTATTTGGGCCTGAATTGTCTCTGGCAATTTATGTGAGTATGCAATTATTATCTTAAATGCTTGTAAGTAGAGCTCAATCACGTTGGAGTGCAAACACAAAACAATAATTGGTCCTCACTTCAGAGATGCTGTAAGTGAAACGGACCTGGTGAGGATACAAGAAGAATAACTGAAGTGGCGGTGGCAGCATGTTAGTGTTATTTAAATGATAGGATTTAAGTAAAGATTTGCTGAACGGAAAGTCAAGAGAAGAAGAAGAAGGTGTGGGGGGCGTCCTCTTCTTCCACAGCTGTCGAGGAGAATCCTGAATGATACAGACACAAAGATGAACGTTTTTCTAAAATAGCAAAGTGTGGAAACAGTCCATGGCGAGGGAAGGGTAAGAGTGTCCTATTGTGCTGGGCTGTTTCCTTTTCCACTAGTTACAGATTCAAACAAGAGTTTACTGTGGTCCTGAAGGGCTGCTTCCCTTCCTAAGGAGGTAGGACTAAACATGTTTGGGGAATATGAGCCAACTGGAGAGTGCTCAGAAGGAAAGGTGGACTGTAAAACCCATTGGATTGCTGGAAGTCATAGAAACGTTGTGTGATCTGAGGCCTACATCTGCTGTTGAAAAGAGTGTGACTTCTCTCTGCATTTCTTGGAGGCTGTCCCCAAAATGTCCTGAGGCACCTAGACCATGGTCAGCTGTGTAGCTTCACCTCATAGACATCATCCTACTGAAAGAGAGCAGTAACCACTTCCCTTGCCCCTGCTATTCCATGTTGCAACGCGAAGGCTCGGACAAACACTATACGACCAATATGATCAAGTGAATGCTGATTTATTGCAGCTCACACAGATTCTTTTATAATTATTTGTTATCTTACCAGAGACACACGGCTATTAGTGATTGGTTAAAGACAGTGAAACACACGTTAGCAGTCCATTTCTAATTGGTTATTGACAGCTGTTGGGAAGTGAAATGTTATTGAGAAAACAGTTCCTGTTATCATATTCAGGAGTGGTTCTTGTTTCAGGATGTTCTTATTTTTGGCTGTTTTCTGACCTTGTCTTCGGCATGTACCTCGGATCCTGACTTTATCTTCTGCACGCACCCTGGCATTGTATTCATGCCAATCATCTCTGCTTAGATTTCTGCATTGTCCATAATTGCTGGATTGCTCACATGTCCGTTGTTGTACAAAAATTCTCCCACAATTCCATTGCTTTATTTGGGAAAATAGGTTTGCATTTAACTTAAAAATGAACTGGCATAACTTCCTGTGAACCTGCTCCAGAAAGGACCGTTTCTGCCTGCTTGAGGAGATGTGACTAAAGGCAACAGAAAGTTTTGCTGCCCTAGAGAGGCTGACTGGTTTCAAAGCCAAACACTTTCGCTAATATCACTGGTGTAACATAAGCTTGGATTCAGAGATGTTTGATAGCCTAGGACTTGCTGGCTCCCAAATGCATGTGGTTACGGTGTTGCAGGATTGACTTAACATAGAAGTGCTTATCCATGCCATAGCACAGGCATGACCTGTAACTTCATATGAGGTTTAGCTGGAAATCATGATCAGTAATGGAGGAAAAATATTTGTATTGTATACCCATTTGGATTGCTTGTACACTAGCATTGTGTAAAATACACACATTTTATGCACATATCTAATTTTCAGTGTATACACATGTGCATGTTTGTCAGTGTAGTGAATTAATTGGCCACCCGTTCTTGTCTGATCTTGTGATTTCCAGCACTCCCAAGTGTTAATCCTTCATGTATTCTGACAAGGTGAATTTCAGCAATAATGTCACTATTTCTTTTGAGAATACCTCTACAGAGCTCTGTAAGAAAGTTTACAGATACTGAACTAATACTAGCCCACTGCATAAGGTCAACATTCAGTTTCACAGGGCAACTGAAATACCTTTAGAAAAAACCTAGAAATACCTATGCTATTGTGAATATGCAGCTGCAAAGCAGAACAACACCTCCTTCCCAGCCATAAAATCAATAGGAATCATTGTGAGCGGTAGGCAGACACTTCTAATTCCCTCTAATGCTGTGAATTTTGAATATAGGCTGTGGCACAAGGGACTTAGCTGCCTAATTTTCAGGACTGTTGAAGACAAAATCTTCTTTTCTGTTGTTGAGCAAGTAACTTCTATATCACAAAAAATGCTTGCAGTTTCATGGCAAGAACCTTTGTGAAGGAAAATGGTTAAATGATTTTTGTCTATAATCAATACAATGCCTACACAAAGTCTTTGCTTTGGCAGCTCCAATGGTAGTGATGAGCTGCTAGATGAGGGGTTTATCCTGGTGTTATTTTTGCTTCTTTGGTAGTGTATTATGTGTATGTGATGTAAAAGGGAGCTGAATGTTTTTTGTTCCTTCCTCTGTGCCTAGAGGAGCTTGCAAGATTAATTTTCAGTGCGTGACAGAGAGTGTCTCTGGCTCTGAAGACTCTTTATTCACTGAGAATCCGAGAGATGTCTCCCGAAGCCTGTGCGTAGGTTGGTGTTGTTGTCTGCACACAACCAGTTGAAAGTTCTTTGTTTGTGAAATGAATGCCTATGCTTTTTGCCTGTGCTTTTGGTTGAATCTGAGATTATCTCTGAAATGATCTTTATGTATTATGACAGAATAACCAGATTCACAGCTTGGAGAGAATGCAGAGGCAAATTCTTGTTAGCCAAAATAAACAGTAGTCAGATGAGGAAAAAAAGCCATACCCAGATGGGCTGTGATTTTTAGTGCTGCAGTCAAGCACAATGAACACGTATATCAAAAATAACTATGGGCTGTAGCTGTTTATGGAAATACAGCTAGGAAGGAGCAGTGAGAAGCCAGAATTAGAGATAATAAACAAAACTCCAGATTACAAATGAGGGGACAAAAACATCTTGGGGACAACACATATTCCTTGCTTCTAAAAGGGCTTTCATTTTGTTTGAGTCAAATGCTCTATGAGAAAAAAACCTGTATCAGTATGTTGCAATATTCCCTAGTGAGAAGAAAATCTGGGAAGGGGCATATGCAACTTCTCTATATGGAGCTAAGGGAAGCTGTTGTGTCTGATGAAGAAATGATCAAAGGGAAATGATTTCTAGAGATGTAAGCTATCCTTTTCACTGCTACTAAGCCAAAGAATGCCTACATTGTCTAGTTTCTGGGAAAGGTAAGTCTGGATGTGTTGTTAAAACTGATTTTTCTAGTGTTCACTGATCTTATTGATCTTTTTAGAAAGTTCTGGATAGCCTCACATAGTGTACAGCGTAATATGAGAAAGAACCTTCCGCAAAAGCTGGAAGAGACCATTTGAAATGATAGAAGGGTAAGTTTTACCTGATTACTCTGCAGTTCATAAAGAAATGTTCCTCTTTCTAAGTCATATTCTGTCTACGTGACTGCTGGCTGTAATAACTGAGTATCTTAGTATTTAATCAGCTTCCCTCATAGAATCTGTGGAGTATAGAGTGATATTTCATCTGTTTATAGGTGGGGGGGAGGGTAGAGTAGGGAAAACTAGTTGCTAAATATTTCTGAGTATCTTGTTTTAATGTCCTTGCTCAGGACAATAGAAATTTGAATTTCCAGTGGGACAGATGTTGCCCAGTTTTCATCAAATTCTTGATGCACTTGAATGAAAGTGTTGGAATTAGTGTGTTTCTGGGTCCCAACTAGCTTATATAAAGCCAATAAAACAAGAATGAATGCCTCATGTAGATGATTTTCTGGGCAACTATACAATAAATATAAAAATTGTAGTTTTGAGAAGTTTTCAAATCGGCTGATGCTGATATTGAAGTGGTTCTGGCAAATGTTTAGGAAATATTTAAGGGTAAGACCATCTGCAGCTATGAGCTAGGACTTGGGAAATTATCTCCATAGATTTGCCCTGGTGTTTAGAATCTTATCTTGCCATCTAATTTGCTTTATTTTTTACCCCATATTTCTATCTGTAAAATGACTTTAGTATCACTCTTACTAGGTGTTGTGAAGATTGTCACATATATACTGCCATCAGACTTTCAGATGAACAGCAAAATGGAATTGCAAAGGTGACTACTTTTACTATTTGCTAGCAGTCTAGAAAGTGCTTGCATTCCTAAGGGTTAATATAAAAATAAATTTAGCTTAGCACAGTTGTCAGCCAATTTAAGGTGAAGATTTCAGAGATTAGTTCTGACAATCCTGTGGAACACACCATATGTCATCTTTTGAAAACTGAAGATGCTATTCCTTCTGGTCTTTGTTATGAACTTAATGAGGTTAGAAAAATGTCCTCCGATTCTTACAAGACACAAGGGTACAAGGCCTTGATTTGAAAAATACTGATCAACAATGCATCTTCAGTGGGAAAACAAATTGAATCATGCTAGTGGTTTTGTTCCTGTACTGTCTCTCATTAAAAGTTTCATCACAAAATGATTTAATTGTAATTGCGCATAAAAACAATTTATTGCAAGCCAGAGTAGAATCCTGTAGGGATGATTGACTGTTTTGAGTTGACCTGTGGTGTTTTTGGGATATCTAAGCCTGATGAAACAGACTTGATAGCTGTGACAAAGGTGTAGGAGCTCTTGGCTGCAGAGCTGTTTCTGGGTGGGGGTCACTGGAGAAAGGAGCTACAATCTTCCTCTGAGTGTAAGGACTGATGTGTTCTGATGCCAGCATCCCCCAGGCCAATTACAGCATGATGATATTTTATTGTTTCACTGCTCCAAATATAATGAATGTTGCTGCTATGACAGAGAAATTGTCTTTAATATGAGAAAAGAGACTGGAAATAAATTGTGCATTCAGCTGCCTTGCTGCTGCATTTTTTTGCTATGCGAGTCTCTTAAATGACAGCTTGAACGCTACCTAGTCACTGCACTATCTCCTCTGATCATTTTGGGTATATATATCTCTTTCATCTATCAAATAGTTAGCCAAAAATGCTCTTTTTCAATATTAGAAGATCCTGACAACTAAATCCTTAGGTTTTGTTTATTGTTCTGTAGCTATTGTTCTGTTCATTAAATTGGAGTCAAATGTTTGTATTTGGTATTTATCTATCTTTAACAAGTTACAGTTAGAAATAATCATAGAGATTTTCCTTCCTTTTTTAATAAAAATTGCCTATCATTTTAAATCAAAAAACTTCCACAACTCCTCCTGTCCATTTGATCTCTCCTTTTTTAATCAAACCTGAATTTTGAAATATAGGATTTAGGGATCATGCTAGGTTCTTTTTAATTTAAAACTAAACCAGGAAAACTAAAGGAAAGCTCATCACGTTTTTTTTTCTTTCACTGCTCAAAGTATTTTAAGGAACCAAAATGAGAAAAAATGTCATAAATGAAACCGAGGTAATGTTAGAAATGAGGTACTTTTTTGAGACTGTCTAGGATTTAGATGAAGAGATTGAATGTTTTTCTGACTTTGCTATTGATTTGCTAGGTGCATGTGTTTAACTTCTGTGTGTTTCTGCAGTTGCTCTTATCTATCTATCTGCTCTTATCTTGCTTGGGTCCGTATTTTTTATTAACTGATCTGTGGAGGGAGGTGGAAAGTAAATAAGGTGCAAAGGTAGAGGCACTGGCTTCTTTCACATTCAAATACTATCAATCTATAAGAAAATTTACTTTTAGGAAAGAAGAATAATCTGCAGAATACAACATTGATAAATCTAAATGGATCGAAGCCTATGTATATTTAAGAAGAATGATCAAAAGAGCCAAATGGCACAAAGCACAAATGGGATATGAGAAACAACAGTAATAATGAAGGCAATTAGTTTACTTTCACTGAGAGAACAAGATGCTTGCTGCCAAATGAATATCAAATTTCTTGGCAGCTGGGGATGCTGCATGAGGGGGCAGGAGCAGAGTGGTGAATTGGCAGTGGTTATCTGTTTCTCTGTTTTCCAAAGAGGTTCTGGAGCAGGAACAGATGGGAGAAGGATGTCCCTCCCTGGCCCAGCAGGGCTGACCTGTTCTGCAGGACAGAGGGACCTGTGCTGGTGAGCTGGAGCTTGCTGCAGGTTCTGCTGGAAGTGCCTCCAGCCCAGTCCTGGAGGCAAATCAATATTTTCCTAAAAGCTGGGCTATGAGGGTGCCTGTAAGCCTGATGAGATGAATTTTTGATAAGGGGAACGAAGTGGGGCGTGTTTGGTGAGAAGAGATAGACATCTTCCAGAAGATGAGGTTTTGAAGTCCAATTTCTGTGTTGAAAGTGTAGTTGAAGGTAACGGCTAAACCTGCCTATGATGTGAAACCAAAAGTAACTGCAGAACTAAAGAAAGCTAGAAAGCTGGAACTGGTGCAGTATGGCTGTTGGCTGCAAGGAGCTGACAGCTAGTTGTTGAACATCAGTGGAATTTAAATTCTGTGATGAAATTGTCCTTGGACAGCTCTGTAGGAACTACATGTAGGTTTTTAAAGGCAGCTCTATGAAGAAGAATAAGTATCCTTTCCTACTCCAAAACATAGTCTGTGATGTAAACTCTTCTTATGGAGTAAATCTATGAGCAGCTTTATTTTCTTGCTGGTAATGCTGCTGACAGTTAAATGTGAGTGTAAGGTAAGGTATGTTTTTTTTTTTTTTTTAATCAAAGTATTTACAATATCTTTTTGGTGAAATTACTCATAAATTACAAAATACAGAGCCTCCCTAGCCTCCTTTTAGGATCTTCAAATGAATGAACTGCACATGGCCTCTGTCTTCTTACAGAAACCTTTTCTTATGTGAAATTATTATCCAAATTAGAGAGACATCTTTTTTTATATTTTTGTACAGATAAAGCAGGAACAGACAGATGAGCCTTTGCTTTCACAGCATGCATATGATTTATCAGGCATTGCGTTCTTTCCCTGGGGGAAGGTAGGTCAGCTGAAGTGTGCAGTGGGGGATGATGTGAAGTTTTTTTTATTGCCTCTTCTGTTACCCGCAAGAGATGTTTTGTACACGTGTCAAGATAGCTTTCATTAGGGTTGTTTTAGAATTAGCACCATTAAAAACAAACTATAGGATTTAAAATTTGTATGTTGCTGGTAAGAGTTCTCTGTTATGGTAGAAAAAAAAATTATTTTCACAGAAAAAATAAATGCATGAAAATACTTGTTACTGTGAGAGAGACAGTTCAATGGTATTGTATTTCGAAAAGCTGCCAAAAAATACTGTATGAATAACTAGCGATGCTCTGAAATGTCTAGTGCTGTGCCTGCAAATTGCTCCTTGGCATGAAATGTGTTTTGCAGCTGTTATAAAGGTACATCAAAGCCTGGGCTGGGGGAAGATTCAAACTGGCGGGCAAAAAAAAGTCCTGGGTGCAAACAGTTGATGTGCCCAGAGTGAGATGAAGCCAAATATTGTTTGCTCTGCATTGTTTGACAGAAGCATTGAGCATAAAGTACAAGCAGGCCAAATTCACTGCTTGCATAAACAAGCTGAATGTCACTGAAGTCAGCTGTTTGCACTGACAGTGAATTTGCCTTCCAGGTTTTAAATGACTCTTACATCCTTTAATGTCAGAACATAAAACAAATTTCATTATGTGGTCTAAATTAACTAATTATAAAAGTTTCCTGCCTCTTACTGTGGAGGTGGGAGAAAAGCTTCTTGTTCTGTTGCTTAGGACTGTGAGTTGTTTCAGAGCCACTGAAGTGAGAAGATACAAAGCCTGTTGCCTCTTGAGCTTTGAGTGCAGCAGTTTAAGGGACAAGAAGGCAGCTGAGGGCTGTAGGAATGTCAAGAATCACTGCTTGGTGTGATGCACCTTCCTGGACTGCATGTTATAAGGTGCTGTGCAGGTAGGTCCCTGGTGAGGCTGGAGGGGTCTCCTGCCCTGGTTTGCACCCCTGGGATCCTTTACAGGGAAGTTCTCTGTGGAGCTTCTTTGAGGGTGGGGGTCAAAGCCCAAATGTAAGGAGACACCACTGGCAGAGCCCATGGGGAGTTGAACTGGAGAATGAAACAGCTAAAGGAGGTTACAGCAGATGAGGTGAGGAACTGCCCTGGTTCCCACTTAGTTGGCTGGTTCAGACCTGAGGCACTGTAATGCTGCTTCTCACCACTTGCGTGCAAGTTATACCCTTGAGTTCTGCACTATCTATCTATTCAGGTCTGCCATTTCAAACTGACCAGCCCTGATTTTGCTTGTCTTTCAGCCCTGCCATAGGGGTGGGTGGTGTTGGGAGCCTACATGAGGGCTCAGCTTAGGGCATCAGGAGCAGTGTTGCTGCCACCCACATCTGCATCCCCTCCCTGCCCTGCTCCCTTCCCACTTCCTGCAAACACAGAGATGTGTGAACAGGGAAATCACTCATAACTAGCTAATATTCTGCAGAATACAGGGCACTCAATCCTCACCAGGTATAGAAATGCACTGGCAATTGAATTCTGTTTTATTATTCAAATCCCTAAGTGTTGATACTAACACATTAACTTAATTTACAAGCAAAAAGAATAGTTTCACCACATAACAATGGTGCAATAAACTATCCACATCTGTTAGTAAGATCTTCTGGGAGCTTCTATTTAACTCTTTCTCAAAGCATCCTGCTTTCCCTGTTGCTGGCTTTTCCTTAACTACTTCTCTTCCAAAAAGGGCAGGAGTTAGTCTTTTGCTAGTTCTACGTATCTTGAGGATCTTTGAGGACTGATTATTTTAAACAAAATACTGATATTTAAAAATCAATCAATTTAAAAAAACAACGAACCTATTTAGGATGGGCAGGCAGCATTTAAAAACTAATTTTTTCTTTTTGTCTGGCCAAGTGCAGAAGAAAGACGTGATCCCTACTACTTTTTGAACATACTTTTTGAATGGAAAAAAAAAAAAAGAATTATTCAGTTTTGTGTTTTGCACAAGATAAATGAAACATTTTGTTTCAGAGAAATAATTTGTAATTGAAATATTCTGGGGGTAATTTCACTTAATCTTCTTCTTAGCCTTATGGGAACTAGAGGTAGTTCAGAAGCTGAATTCCCTTGCTTCGCTGTGCCCTCTACGTTGCCACACCCTTCAGAAGGATAAAAAACAGTATCAATCAACAGTAATACTTATGGTGCTGGGGAAACCACTTTTTCTTATTAGCTTTATACACTCTCAACATTTCATTGCTATTTTAATTGATTATTGGCATGCTTTCTGCTATATAAGACATGATGAAGACCATACTTGCTGTGTGGCTTTTAAAAATATCCTTTGGATAAAGAAAAACGAATGAATCTCAGTAAAAGCTCAGATTTAGTGCCCTGCAATGACATGTTTAAGTAAACTGAGATTTTAACGTTTGAATGAGAAGGAGTATTTTGATAGCTGTGGGGCTAACAAGAGGAACAGCAGTTTTCCATTTTCTTGACAACAAAAATTTAAGCTCCTGAATAAAAGCTTGGCATTAGGGCAAGGAGAAGTCATTTGTTTGAAATGGATTCAGTAATAGTTAATATTTTTATTCTAAAGATTTACTTTCAGATAAAGACATAATTTACATGGCAGGTGAAGGGCTTTTGCAACGTTGAATACCACTGCCTGTATACCACTTCTCTCGGATCTGTTTGCACAGCCACTGTGGGTTCCCTGGCTGATGTGCCAGAGCCAAATCCCATGTTAGTGCTGCCTGAGAAACATTAAATCTGTTTGTGGGACTGGAAACGGTACTTCAAGGAATGGGCAGTTACTCTCTGGTTCAGGATGAGTCCATGTCCAGAGTCACTGTGTTGGATGTTGATGTCAGTGGTCTGAATTCCTGATGCTTCATAGCATCAGGAAAACTTCCTTCCTTCCTTTGCTGAAGGAAGCTTTAGCTTTTTAACTAGAAATAATAGAGACACTGTGGGAACAAAAAAGATGGTTGTATGAACTGAATGTTTTGGCTTAGTAACTTCCTTTTCTGCTACAGAGTTTCCATTTATGAGCATATTTCAATGCCTTTCTTTTTTCTTCGTTTTGCATAGAAATGTAAATAAAAGTACTTCCATCTCTCACACTTTCACTACTTTAAAGACCGAGGTGGTCCATTTAATGGTAACTGTTGCATACTAGAAATAGTTCATGGTGAGCACAGCCATTAGCACAAAAAGACTAAACAACTTTGCTTGCCTTTTTACTAATCTGTTTCTGCATTTTTACTTTTTTTTCTTTGCACATAAATCATATGGGGGCAGTCATACCTTTTTTCCAAATGGCACCATTAGTTGCAGTATTTCCCAACTATTCTGTATTGCAAAGTGCTATAAGAGCAATTTCATTTTTTGTTATTAGAGAAGTCAGGATTGTTGAGAAGGGGGCAGGGAAGCAGCCAACGGCCTTTCACATAAATGAAATTAATTTCATAAATAATGGAAAATTCCCAAACTTTGATTACTATGTTTTCTGAATGGAGTCTTTTTGGAGGACATTCATTTTACTTGGCTTTATTTTAAAAGTAATGTTGTAAACGCTAGGAGAAATGGGAGGCATAACTTCCAGATTAATTGAATTTTATAAGGAAGTTGCATTCTATTTAATATGTATTGTGGGATTTTTCTTAACCAATTCAATCTAAATACCTTGTAGATCTAAGTCTTAAAGTTTCATTTCCATCTGCGTTGATTGCTTTAGCAGATCTTTGAATAAATGCCTAAAGACCTTGGGAGGAAGAATAAGTATTTGATCCACCGAAATCTTCAGCTTTCTCTCAGAGAAAGATCAAGTTATGAGCAAATACTATTTATACTGCTGTTTTTATTTGTATGAATATTACTGGAAACACATCTGTGATAATGTTCAAGGAGAATGGGTGTCGCATCTATTATGCAAGTATTATAATGTTTCTAAACCAGATAAAAATAATGCACTCAATAGACACTACAAAATGAACTCCAGTCTAATTGCTCTCAACACTGTATTATATCACTCCCATTTGCACCTTGCTAATGATTTCAAATGTTCAAACAAGCCATTTTTAAACTGATCAAAGTCTCTTGCAGTTCTAACACTGATTCATTTCACCATCTAATCAGGTCTCCTACAAATTCCTAAGTACTCATTTCCTTGGAAGTAATTTGCAAGTGGTGCTACTCAGGGTATTATGAATTGGTGCAATATCCAGCTGCTTGTTGAGAAATACAGCATGAATCCTGTATTTAGAAGAGCATGAAAGATAATCTCACTTGGTTGAACATGTTTGGCATGTTATGGCATTAGAGCAGACTTTGCATGTATCCCTGAATGTACCTTTGCACCTGGTTCTTTATGTCTCCTGTAGACGTACAGCTGTTAGAGCTTCTTAGGACATGAGCGCCTGTAGCATTTTTGCTTTCTGAAGTAACTAACCACTCTGCCTTTTTGGGCAGGGCATGTTGAGAAGGAGGGTCATATCGAGGCAAGCACTTCCCTGGTACTGTGCTAGCCATGTGTATGAAAGATGTATGAAGAAGAATGTGTGAAATTCTAATTTTCCTGAGCAAGAAGCAATTTCTGTGTCTGCGTATTTCCAAACCTCCTAAGACTATTGCTAGCTAAAATTCTCTTGGGCTTTCAATATTGCTTTGTGCCAGGTCCTCACAGCTACACTTATTTTTCTGAATATTGCACTTGAATGAGGTCTAGAGGTGTCCCTTTTCGTTCTGCTTGCGAATTGTGCTTAGGTTGTCTTGGATAACAGATTTGGTTTTCGCAACATGCTCCTTAAGGAGCGTTTATTTTTGCTCCCTCGCCTAAGTGGACCATCTAGTGATTGCCATGGATCACACTTTTGCCTTTTCATAGAAACAAGGTAGTAGATTGTATACAGTAAAAACCTAGTAAATTGGCATTAAAGAAATAGGAGGTAAATAAAATTGTAAAGCCCTGGTAACTTTAGTTTGCACTAGTGTTTTTTCATCACATCTTCTTGATCTTTCACATTGTATTTCTCTCCATGGAAGGCAGTTTAATTGTGTGTGTTGAAGAATCTGCAGTATTAAGTTGGAACATATTGTACAAATTAATGAGTTTCCAAGAATTTGATGTTACCGCTTTTCCAAGGAAGCTTCAGGTACACTTTAATTTCAGCTTCATTGTAAGTTGAGATTCATTGCTTTTCATACCCACTTTGCTGTTTTTATTTGGCAGTGCAATCTCGTGTTTTAGTGGGGCTGAAATCAAACTCTGCTCTTTGTACTTACCTGTCCTTTGTAAGTTTGCAGTAGAGACTTTATTGATGTCAGAGCTGAGCTGACATCAGCGAAGCAGTGTTTGCTAGCCTGCCACTTCTGCTCAGGAAATGCTAATCAATTTGACTGGAATCACTTGAATGCTTACATGCAAAAATGCTTGCTGCTCTTCTTCTGCTGTTAATTTATGAGAAAAAATCCTATCCATAGGTAAGATTAGCTGCTGTGTTAGCTAGTGACTAGTGTGCATTTATAACCCAACAGAAATTTTCATTAATGTGATTTTTTTTAAAATACTTACGATTGAGAGGAGATTGCTAACTAGATAATAATAGTCTTTACACATCAAATTAAGTCCAAATATGTCGTGTTCTTTAATTATTTAGGAATGCTTCAATCAAGCTTCATAAAATATCATTCCTCCCATCAAAAGATCTCAAATAACATAGCAAATATAAATGATTTAGATAGAAACAATCTTCAGTGGGGAAGGACTTAGTTTAGGAAATGTCAACCATTATCCTACTTCCCACATGCACGAGCACAGGGATGAGAGTTTGAGAATTCCCTCTCATGGGGAAAAGAGATTATCCAGAGCACAGACATTCACCCAGATCTTCTGATATCTATCTTTTAGCATTAGAAAGGTCACCACTTCTCTGCTACTGTGAGGTGCTATTGGATCTTGGATCTAACAGATGCCAGTTACTGTTTAGAGTTTGCTAGTCTTGCAGCACCAAAACCAGACAGAGAATCGGAGCACAGCTGTCTTCAAGAGGCCAAGCCAGAGAAAGAGAATTTTGTTGGGAATCTGGATGTAGCCAGACCACCAGCTACAGGAGTAATGTAATGAGTTCTTGTTCACGACCTGCTTAAAATGAGGTGTTAAGCCTTCCTGCAGAGAGAAAAATTTGGAGCCATTTGCACTTGGGTTTATCCTGTTGGGAAAAAAGTTTATTCTCTCCTTCAGGACAGGACAGAAAAGACTTTTTTATTTTATTTTATTTTATATTATTTTTATGTTTTTTAAATCTTCTGTCCTCTCTGCTAGTAAAGATTGTGCTTAGAAGAGCTGGAATATGTGAGGTTTGCATTTGCCCAGCACCTTGCACCAGTGTTCTCAGCTGGAAAACCAAACAGCAGGCTATGTTGAACATAAAAAAATTTTCCCTTGAACTCACATACTGTGAATAATTATCATGAAGAGACAACGTAATTTCATTAAAGAATTATTAGAACTCAAAATATCTAAGGGATATTGTGAGAATACTCCTTTCAAACCCAATACTTTGACATCAAGCTCTATCTTAGCTTTTGTACAAATATTTTCTACCAAAATTAGGCTGAGGGAAAATGATATTTAATAATAAATTACATGAGACAATGTCAGCATTGTGAAATGAAGCTCAATAAAATATTTGAACACTGCTGGTAAGTCTACAACTCTACCCAAAGGATTTTGGCAGATCTCACAATCATTTTCCACAGCTATTTTGTCCACTGCAGCACTTTCTAAAGGAGTAGGAATAAAATACACTTGACAATTGTCACATAGTACAAGCTTAAATAACATGGCATTGTAAAATATAGAAATGAAAGAACTACATTTTTGGTGTAAATGAACCAGTGAGATGATTAAAAGTACAGTTGCAAATTCAATTATGCATTTAAAATATGTTCCATTTCCTGTTATAAGCATAGTGCAATACTGTAGTATTTGATGACCACCAGTATGGTAAACACTGATTTTTCTCTAATTTCAAGCCATATTGAATGATAAAAGTGATGTACATGTGAACATTTCTTGTAGTCTGAATTTTCTAGCCATGAAATCTCAAAATATTGTATTATGTTTACACTGAAAATGAAATAGATTTGACTCTTGGCAGAGGAGAGGCTGCATGGATGTGAGATAGTATACAGACAGGAGTTCCAGTCACAGAATGGTTTTGTGGGCAAGCTACCCTAAGCTTGTTATGCGAAGAGCTACAGCAAGTTGTTATGGTAACTGGATCTGTACAAGAACAGGGTAGGATTAAATAGTTGAATTTTTTTTTTCCCTGTGTGGAGTTTTGTAAAGCATTCTTTTCCACATACAAAGACGAAAAACATTTCAGAAGAAAATTAATGAGGAAATAGTCCAGACAAATATTTGTGTAAATTGGCTGTTGTGCTTCCATGAAAGGTCTTGCCCCTCATAAATGATAGATCTTGCCCCCTTCCCAGCACAGATGAATATATTTACTTCACTGAAAGTCAATGTTTGTTTTGGTTGGATGTTTTCTCAATTTTTAATACATTGTTGCATTTTGCTTTTCCAATTTTATTGTTTGTTCTGTGGTGATTCTATGATTCTGTTATTGTTTGCATATTTTTGCTCAGGGGATGTGTGTGGCATAGAAATTGATGTCCAGGGCAAGGTGCTTGTGTTGCAACCCTACTGTGCTAGGAGGCCCGTAGGTACGAGGGACTCACTCAGAGAAGCAGGGACACAGCTGATGGGACAGTGGCTGCTATTTCTTGCCTTCTTCCAGAGCCCACAGCAACTACAAAACACTCCAGTTATTCTGAATTCTCTTTGATGATGATATATTTCTTTAATCACTGAAAATTTCCTTCAGACATGTTTAACATTAATATAGACGTATTCTTCTGTGACCATTTTCTGTACAAGTCACTTGTTTGACTCCAGACTTGGTGTCTGTGTAAGGCCCTGTGTTATCACTATTATTGTCCCTGTTACATCCCTTTAATACGTATTTCATGCACGATTTTTGAGAGGGGTATCACTTTTTTAGCAGTATATCACAACATTTCTTGAGCTTCTAGTATGTCCTTTGTCTTGCGAGAATTTTGATTGCCTTTGTTTCATGAAGCATCTTATTTTTTAAAAAAAATATTTTGCAGAATACATATGCCAACAAACTGCACAACACTGTTAGCAGGGTTCTGATCCCAGTTATGCAAAGCTCTTTTGCAATTAAAATGTTTACTAATATGTTGCTGCAAACACTAAGTCTTAGAGTTTAGGTTGCTAAACAGGCTTCACAATGTGCCTTGAACCATTGGTTACCAATCCGATTGGATAAGAGCTGGTCATTTTTATCATGGATATTTTTTTTGAATGCACTTAACTCTTCATATTTGCTGTCCTCTTGAATTCTAGCACTGCTCAGAAATGTGAGTCAAACTCTGCTGGTCACCAAAGCAATCCTCTGGTACCCTACTCTCTGCAGTTAAAGCTGTAGCCATATGACATAATACCAATGTCTTGAAAAAATAAGGGGGTTCTCCGTTATGTTTGTACGATTCCCTGTAATGAATTCCCTCTTCAGATGCATAAATTTAAACTTGTGCCACTTAAAAATTCAGGCTTGCTGATTAATGAACATAAAGCAGACAGTTTGTGTATTATATACCAAGAAATAAGAAAAAAGTAATGAAGTAGATTGCAAGATCTCACCCTGATGGAGAACAGTAACATATACACAGTTCAGATGACTATAACGCAAATAAAATGCAACATTTTACAGAAGTGAACTGCAGCTACCGACACAGCTTTGGCACTACCACGCGAGCGGTGATTATTGAAAAGTCTCCATGATTAATTCAGTTTGTATTGATGCAAATAATCCTAGTGGAGACCTGTGAGAGCTAATGCATTTTGGTTCTGTGGCTTTCCACTGATAGCACAAAACAGCAAAGAGGAAAGTCATTTTCATGATATTAATAATGGGATTACAGTATCAGGTCATTTAAAAGAATGGTGCTGACTCAGCTGTAGTAGTGCAGGGTTGAAAGTGGAGATTAATTCTTGAGCATGCTACATAAAAATCTACTGCTGGATATCTCATTGCACTAAAGTGTATTTCCTCCTTTGTAGGAAATATTTAAAATGACAGCAGTTGATTTGATGCCTTCTTCCCTGCTGTTAGGAATTCTTTCATGACATCGGAGCACTTTCTGTTAGAAGTATTTACCTTTACCCTGTGAGAAGGGGTTTGCCTATCTCCCTCCCCCTCTCCAGGCACTGAAATCCGTTTCTTCTTTTATAATTCCCTGAAGGTCAATGAAAGTCTGAGGGGATCATAACTGCTCTGCATGGGTAGCTGTCTCAGACAGTGAATCTTATTAAAATCAGGGATGAGAAGGAGCAAACATTTCTTTTCTGTGAAAGGATATCTTCATAGATGTTACTGCAGGCAGGCTCCTGGCTGAATTTTGGTACCTTAGGCAGTTCTACTGTTGGACACCTGTGCTTTTATTATGCTTTTATTTTTTTATGACCAGGTCAATAAGCTTAACAGATATGCTGAAATGTGATTTTTGCACAAGTTTCACTGTGAGAGTAAGAAGAAAAAGCAGAAGTTGCCATTGATTTTGTTTTTTTTTTTTTAAGGTGCAAATTACAAATGCACCACGTAGCAATTTTGTTCCCTATGTTTCAAAATACAACAAGGGAAGAACATACGCATTTAAGTGCTTAAAAGAAACCTCTACTTGCTTTTTTATGTGGAGTTCTTAGGCTTAGGCTTAAAGAAATAGGGAAAACATGATTTTATACCTTTGCAAGGCACCGTTTCTGCATTAGTCATATTTTTGCTTGCTTTGATGGAGCGCAGATTAAAATTTTCAGGACAGGAAAAGCCTATTTATCTTTTGTAGAACTATACAATTAAATCTGAGTTGAAATTTAAACACACTTTTTCCCTTTATTTCTTTCTAATATCTATTTTTTTCTGATCCAAACTCATTAATGTAGAAGTGATATATTGCTTATTTCTGGAGTTGATAAGAAATCATGCAATAAAATATAGCCAAAATCCTGTTTTGAACAAGATCAGCTCATGAGATGTGTAGTTTGAGCTTGCAGATGACCAGGAAAAAAAATGAGAAGAGCGTTAGTCAAGGATGTTAGAAGCATCATCCACTAATTAGAGACATAATACTTCTGAAATTCTGTAACAACATTGAGAACTGAGAGACATATCTTCCTCCTTAGCATCTTGAGTAGTAAATAATTGGGATACTTTGGCTTGCCTGAGCTTGAAAGTAAAGCTCATATTTTCTTGCTGTTTTCTTCACCTTGTGTTTTAAAATAGGTCAGATGCATGCCTTCCCCTTCGGCTCTGTATTAAGTCATATCACATAGCTGCAAACTCACCTTCTCCTTTGAGAAAGTTGCAGTTTGCTGCGTCTGGGAATACAGCTTTGGGTTGGGGGGTTAATTCTTCCTGAGTGTGCAGCAGGAGAGCCTCACTCTCACAAGGATTTGTTGCACAAGTACCATCTTAAATTTCCTTTCCAAATGCCTAGATACTTCTCAGGTATGGCTCAGTTGGGGGGGCTGTGATAAAGCCTTTGATATTGATTCAAGTAATCCACCACTTTCTTTACTCTTGCCAGGTTGGATTTGTACCTGGGTGTACTTACAAAAATGTCCTTTACTGTCCTTGTTCAACTCCACTGGCCTCGCCCGCCTCTTGGCATTTCTCCTATTGCCTGCTGCTCCAGCTGTATCAGAGGGGCTTAATGCTACCAGCTGCCTGAATACCTCCCGCAGTCACAGAAGGGTGAAATGTGATCATTTTTGGAAGGCTTCTATTCTTTGCTGCTAATACTACATAAGCATGGTTCTGAGGGCTGTGACAAGTCAGTGTGTGGCCAAGGGGAAAAGGAAGGCAAGAGCCTTGGGGATCTGTACTCCCATCTTAGAAAGATTTTTGAAATGAGATTCACTTGTAAACTGATCATCTTTTTATGTAAAATGTAGTTGAGTTTTGAAATATTATGATGTTAGCTGATTTTCCTGCACCAGGCTTCTGCTGAGCTAAATAGAGGTTGTGTACTATTGAATACTGAGATGTGAGAGCTTTGGATGTGACTGGGGCCAGTTGTTATCATACTTGTCTGTGCTGAAGGATGGGAAATTGGTATATTGCCTCAAAGTTTGCACAGGTGGGAGAATGACGTGAAAGCGAGAGTCATGTCAAATTGAAATGGGAAAGGGCGGCTAAAAAGCATTGTTTTCATGTTTGTTTTTGCTGCTGACGTGACTCTGTTGTTAACGACTTTATTATTCTACTGTAGTTATTTTTGCAAAGACATTTGCCAAGGATTAGTTTTTGTTCAGTTGCAAATACTGTATTGCAGCTGGAAGCCTTTTTATGTGGCTTTCAAAGCTGAGAAATTGGTTGTCAGTGTGTGAAAAGTTCTTTGCTGGTACCATAAACTGCCTTTCATTAGGATGTTGTATATTTAATGATTGCTAGCCCAATGGGGCATGTAGAATTTCCTGCTGTGGTCTTCTGTAGAAATTTATTGGAGAAAGACATTGGAAAAATATTGCTAGTGTGCAACAATGCATGGAAAACATTCATATTTGTGTAAAAGTGATGGAAATCCTCAGGAACACTTGCTAGATTAAAACAAAGCCAAAACCTTCATGATTCTAGAGTTATCTGAAAAAAAATATTAGCAGGTACAGTAGATACTAGGTTTTATCACTGCCTCTGGGTAGCCAGAAAGCTTTCAAATCCTGGATTAAACTGTTTTTCTTTCAGAAGATAAAAGTAAAATATTGTTTTCTCATTTGTTTGTGTGCATGTACAAAATTGCAAAACAGTGAACATAAAATAAAATGTACAACTTAAAAATAGAAGTCCATCTTTCAGCTCTTTCCTGAAATTTTGAGGTGTCTTGACTCATAAATCTTGTCCCAGCTTCTCTGTGTTTTGAGAAGTTTACTTGTCAGAGTCTGTGATTTTTCATTTGTTTATTTTGTTGTGATCACAGAACCATACTGGAAAGGCATAGCTCTCTGAATGCAGATGTCAAAACAACCAGTGAACTGGATGCATTGGATCAAATATTTAGGTCTGATTGAGGAAAATAAGATACAGCTCAAGCCAGAGGGAAGCTGACACGTGTAGACTAAAGCTTCTTGAATGGCTTTCTGAAGTCAAGATGTCCAGGGATAAAAAAGCAATTTTTACACCAGTAGCTGGAAGTGACTGACACAAGGTGTTCAAGATGGAGATTGTGTGTTAGCCTTAGTTCTAGGTGGTGTTGGAGGGCCACTTTGTAGTCCAGGAGCTGCTGCTTTTGCATTGAGCTAGAATGTAAACAGGAGAGCGTATCATAAATGCATTCTATGTTTTAATTTTTAGCATTTCAATTTGATCCTGAAATTGTATCTATTGATGTGTCCACTTCAGATTTTAGTTGTTAATCCAGAACCTCCTCCAAAATGAATGTTGGTATCAAGAATACTATGCTGCTAAGCTCTTCTCTCACTTGACTGTTTTGTCAGGGATCAGTTGTCTTCCAGACCTGTTTGAAGTTGTGGAACTCCATTAGGATGACACAGTTGACTGTGGCATCATATGACATAACAGTATCTAGGAAGAGCCGAGCTATCAGCAATTAAGCGTACAGCGTAGGGCATTGTTCCACCATATAAGGTGATATGAGTCCCATCAAAATGATCCAGAGACAAGTGTGGAAAGCAGAAGTATAGCAGAATGTAAACAAGGTGTGTGCAAGAGTTTTAGTGCAGATGTAAACTGTGTTCTGAGGTATTTTCAGTCACAGTACAGTATTGCCTGTGGGTGGGATAACCTCTCTGAGTAAGTTCTTTCATAATGGTATCTGGAAGACCTTTATCATTTCCTGTCCAGTAGATGATGTCAAATTGCAGCTTTAGAGTCTGTAGAAACATTTTTAAATGCGAAACTCAGTGACTTAGGACGTTCTAACTCAGAACACAGTGTGTTTCAATTAAGCAGATACATAATTTACTTGCTGAGAGCGTCTGTGAGAGGGTCACAGTACAGTGCACATGTCCTTTGAGGGAGATGGGCTTGTTTCCAGTCATATAGAGGCTGGAGAGTGATCTAAATAGTCGCAACTTACAACTCCTTTAAGAGAAGAGTTTGGAGATAACAAGAGGCAACAGCAACAACTTCTGTTCAGGGAGGGTTGGGTTGGCCATCCTATCTTGCTAGGAGGGTAGTGCAGCACCCAGACAGGCAACCGTCTTTTTTCTACGGATGACCTGATTCACTGCTGCTGATAATCCTGCTCTGAGGGCAAGACTGGACTGGAGAGCTTGAGAGTTCTCTTATAAGTAGCATTTCAGTGATTTCGTTCCACATCTACTTGACCCAATTTGACTCTTCCTATGCCCTTACCCAACCTATGAAGGTCCTTAAAAGCTGAGTCGATTCAGCACTCCATCAAGTTTCAGAAGAAAGCCCTTAAACACGGACTCTTTGGCTCTCTGGGTAAGTGTTGCTCTTCAGTATAAAAGCAAGGTCTATTTAAACAGAGTTTGTTTAATAATCTCCTATAGAATCTGCAGTAATTGTTGCTGCCTTAAATGGAAAGTGTACTTTTTTTGACCTTGAATTCTCTAATATAAGCACACAGCAGCATGTATATGTTTATGCAGAGAAAAACAATCCTACCAGATTCTACTTTGCATATATAATTTGGTTACAAGGAAGAGAATGAGAAAACAAGCTGCTTGTGGCAAATATAAATAAATTAATCCATTACTACATAGTACTTCTTGCTGTGGCATGATAGGGTGTTTTCAAATCTTGCAGTACAAAGTCTTATTGTCTTGGTTTGACCAGATGGACTAATGATCTTCTGGGTCTTATTATCTATGATCTGATGACTTTTAAAAATATTTGGAATCTGCACTAGACAAATTTTAAACAAAGCACTAAAAGACATGCAGCTGCATATAAAAATGTTGTTCATTAATTTGTCTGCAGTTTCTTTGATTAGTTTTGTATGAATGTAAAGAGTGAATCCTGGTAAGTCTGCATGAAGCCAACACTGATGTAGAAGTTCAAGTAGAAAGACAAAGCCTCTCGAGTGCCATGGACCACACATCAAGTATAATGATTCTTCATTAATTCTGATGATAAAATGGATGTGAAATCAATTCTTACACTGATCTAGAACAGCTGTTGAAGATCTTTTTAACAGAATCCAAGTAGAAATAGTGTCAAGCCAAAATAGCTCTCTAAGTAATTAAGACACAAATTAATAAAACCACAAAATTTAGAGTCGTATGAATAAAGATTTAATCATAAAGAGAAGGGAAATTTGAGAGGAATTAAAATATTCTTGACATACATGTACAGTGTATTCTGTCTATAAACATATTCTCATCAGTATAAATGCTAAATATCTGAATAGGCAACATTGAAGTGACTTGTGTGGAGGAGGGACGGGGGAGTACAGTTAGAAACCATGCCACAGATGGTTATTTCCTAATTATGAGGAGATCTTGCCACTGAGATTTGCCATCTGGATACATTCATTGATCTCCAATTGCTTTTGGGTTTATTTGTGATAGTGATGACTAAAGGACTCTCATTTTTTTAATTATTGCATTTATGTATACATTTATTTATTTTTATTGTGCAGCTAGAAATGTTGTAACAGTTTATTTGCATTTGAATTCCACATTGCAGTACAATTCCTTTCCAGAAAAGCCCTGAAGAAGAAATTACCTTATCACAACATATCACAAAAGATAGGTAGATCGTTGTGCATTGGGAGTAATATTCAAGCATCTGAGACACAAGCTCTTTTGTATCACTGCAGTGTTAAGATTATCAGGGAGAGAAAAGCAGAGCTCACTCTGAAGATACATACCAGTTTTGGAAGTGAAGGAGAAGTCTGAGGTTCAAGCAAAAGTCAGGCAACCAAAAGCTCAGATAATTCCAGATTTTCATATAATCCTTGACAGGCTTTTAGTTAAGTTGTATATCGCTTTCTATTTGTGATTAAAATAGAGATAATCCATCTTTCCCCCTCCTTTCACTGTGTCACAGAATGCTGGTGATTTGTTCACCCTTGAGGAAAACACAAAGTGTTACAGTGATGCAAAATGTTATGCCTGCCTGTGGTTTTGTAGTTTTCAGCTATATCTGTTTCTGGAGCTGCTTGCTCTGATGCAGCCCGCTGTAACCCTATGGGCAGATAGCAGGCCCTGATACTTTGCTCCAAAACCTCAGAAGAGTAAATCTGTTCCTTATATTTTTCTTTTTTTTTCCTCCCCCCTTTTTCCCTTAAACCTAAACAGAATCATAAGGTCTCATCCTTTCTTGCTGAGCGGAGGAAAGAAGGGCTAGAGACTGGATGTCCTCTGTAGGAGTCCAGGCCTGCTGTGTCAGGCTGGTGGCACTCTGAGCATCCTCACAGGTGGGAGATGATGCTAAGGGCTGATATTGGGGTGCTCCAGCAACAATCATCCCTCCTGTGCCACAGTTCTATCTGTTAGAAGGATAGAAAGGACTAGTATGACTAGTCAGTCCTAGACACCAGCCTAGGACTGTTCTGGATTTGCTTTTATTAATTTACATTCCCAGATATGCAAGATTCACTTCATACACTAAAATTTGATGAAATCAACTGGAGGGAGGTTATGAAATGTTCTCACATGAAATAAAATCTGCCAGAATATTCTCTGAGCCGTGGCACAGTTTTACTATGCTGGGATATTTCCTTGAGTCTGCAGCAGGGGGCACTTTAAGACTGATTAAGGGAAGTGGAAAACTTTGCAACACTAATTCCACATCATCATGAGCAGAGTAAACAGTCTGGTACAAAACAAAATATAAAAAAAACATAAGCAATTAAATATGTATTTAGCGGCAAGTGTGATTTGATTCCTGTTTTTTCCCCCAGCAACTGCACTTGCTGAAACTGGACATGAAACTGAAAATTACTTTCTTGTTCTAAACAGATTGTATCATTGTTGTCTTGTTCATCTCAATAAATGGACGTTGCTTTTCAGCATCTAGCTAGATGCAGGATCAGATGCTTTATTTTTTGGTTAATCAGGCTCTGTCTCTGCAGCTATCTGTGATGGTAGGTTTCCAATTCTTTTTTTGTTTCTTCACAGGAACTGTTGATATTTCTGTTCTCCAGCATTCTTGTTTATTTTGTTTCTCTCAGTTGACCTAGGTCCATCCAGAACCAGAGCTCTGTTCTAAGACAGCCCTCCAGCATGTCACCCGAGCATGAGAAACTGCTTTTGCTGCCATGTTAATGTCCATTCCCCAGCCAGGAATATATGTTTGCCAAAGTGATTGAATTCTGTAATGATTTGTCTTGTTAAGCACATTAGAAGAACAAAATAATCAGAACTCCTAATTCTAACAGAATTTTTCCTTCAGAATAGCTGAGAAAAGCTTAGATCTAATCAGATTAATCTGATAAATGCAGATAAGCTGACAAAAACATAGCTCTGTTATAAATCTCTTTGAACAAAATGAAAAATTTGCTTTTACAATATCAACATGCTATATAAACTGTGAAAAGGTAGATAAGAATGACCCATTCAGTTCTCTGCAACAGGAAAACGTGCAGTACGTAGCTGGGATGACTTGATGTCTTGCATCAACAATAGGCTTACACTGATTAGCATATAAAATAGACAATAAATGCAAATCTGGTTTTGAGTTTCACTTTTGAGCTAGATCATTGCTATTTGCTTTTTTTTTTTTTCCAATGCATTTGACTGCAGTTCACTGTTTCAGATATTGATGGCTTTGCTTATTTTAAGACGGTAGCACTGTCCAACTTTCAGGGGTGCACTATTTCTTTGTCAGAAAGCACTATGTTGTTGAAGCTGAAACATTTTGTGGAAACAATGATTTTGATAAAACTTTGCCAGGAGGGTGTCTCAGCATTGGGAGTACTGAGATGGTGCTAAAAATATGCTCACCTCAGAACAGCAAACACCCAGTTGCAGAGGAAGAGTGTTGCTTTCAGTTTTGTACTCTATATAGCCTTTCTATATAGAGGTATGTAGCTGTACCTAGCTCAAGTGCCACCTCAACATGTTATGTAAAATTATTCTAAAGAAATTCTGAAAAAGTTAGAGAACTAATCTGAACAGAGAGCTCAACAAGCACGACCCAGGGGCTGCATAGTATCTGCATAGTCAGATGCTTGCTCTGAGCCAGCTTCTGCCTGAAGCTTTCAGACCTGTGAGCATGCAGCTATGCCTGCGGTAAATGCCCTGCGACTCGGATGGACGTGTAGGCACAGGCAGAGCCATGTGCTGGCAGAGCTGCTGGGCACTGAGCTGGAGAGGGCTGACAGCTGTGAGTGGGGCCTACATGTGGCTGCTTCCACTGAGCAGAGAGTATTTGGATCCTAACAGTAAAAAAGGATAGCGTGTGACTGGAAATTGACAGGTTGAACGTAGCAGATGAGAAATGAGGTCTAATTGATGATTAAACAATGCTGCTGGGTGAAACAATTAGACAACTGTCCCTTCTCCTTTCAGGAGAGAAGCTAGATTGAAGAGATTGAATTCCAGAGCTCTTGTCATGTCCTGTGATCCCTTGAGACGCTTCTGGGCTTTTGTTACCCTGGTCTTGGGAGAGAAACAGAGACTGACCAGAGTGAGCTGGAGTGAGAAGGGATCCCAGAGGATGTTTCTGTTAACGGGCCTCAGTTGTCTGAAATAGATGTCTTGCTCTTGCAGACTCCCTGACCCCTGCTGTGACCACTTGTAAACCAGGTAAGACAGCACCTTCTGAATCATTGTGAAGTGAATCTTCAAGCAAGCAGATAAAAATTTCTTAGATGATTGTAGAAATGACACAGGTTTACAAGGTTGCTGCCTCTTTGGCAGCTCTATAATCCACTCCTTTTCTTTGTGCATGGAGGATTTACCTGCAAGAATATATTTACAGCATTATTGGATAACTAAGCCCTGTGCCAATATACGAAGTTAGTTTTGAAATTTTCACTTGAAATATAGCTACTAGTACTGCTTTGAAGTGTAGGTCTTGGGAGGGGTTAACAAAGGGTCTTGAATAAGCTTCTGAAGTAGGTTTTCTAGTCTGCAGTGTTCAGAGCTCTGATTACATTAACAGTAACAACTATCTAATTACCTTAAAGATAGAGCTGTGCAAACTGCAGTGATATCACATGGTTGTACATGTATGCATATATACACATATAAATGTAATACACAATGGTGTAAGATTCACAAATAGGAATTATGTTCTAACTTTTTGATTTTTTAGGTCCTTCTCATTTTCTCTTGTTGTCTTTTTGCTCTTAAAATTAACTTAATTCACCATCACAGGATGTCTTACTCTCCTAAAAAGGATTGCTTTTAACATTATAATCATCCTGTGCAATGTGCTCATTAAACAAACAACCCACTATCTAAAAATGCCTCCCTTTAGTTTTCAATTTTTTTGTCTTTATTTTTTCTATTTTCCATAGAATGTTAGAAAATGATAACAGTGATTGACTGCTAAGTGCTCAAGTGCGCTTACATTAGAACTCAGATTTATCTTAGTACTTGATATTGTAAAGGGGTCTGATATTAACCCTATCAATTCTTTTTTTTTCTTAAGATACTCAGTCCAATTAGCTCATAAGGCATTGACTGGGTCTCTGGAGACCAATCCTCAAGGCCCCGTTTTGTCTGATTCAGAGCAGGAGAATGAACCTTCATTCTGGCTTTCCTTTGCAGATGTCAAAGTCAATGGGTTACAATGAAGAGGGATTTTCTTACTTTTCTAAGGGCTTTTTTTTTATTTTTTTATTTTTTTTGGGAACAGTTTCTGGTTCAAATCAGTGTGAAACATTCTGAAAACTGGAAATATTTTGTAAACTGGACAGCTTTTCATTCTCAGTCATGAATGTATTTACATTCTTCCCATTTATTTTGCTATCAAGTACAGTCATGTACATAATCAGAGTGGAGAAAGAATGTAAAAATGCTGCAAAAGTATTCCAACACAGAAAACCTTCCCGGAGAGCTTCATCATCACTGCTGTTCCATTATGAACTCGTTAGATTTTGAAATGTCTGAAACCCTCAGTGGCAAATTACTGTAAATCAGAGTAATTCTTCCTGTGCATTCCTCTACCAGCAAATGTATCTTTGAATCTATAGCTAATTATAACATCTCTGTTATTGCTTAGTCTTTTTAACTAAAATTATCTACTCTGTCAGCATTTCCCAATGTTTCAGGCAGAGTGTAGTGTACATATGTTCCTACAGTACTCCAGGGCTTATAGGTCATGATCCTCTTCTGCTATGGTAGTGGATATACTCTTGTAATATAGCTAAACCAGAGTAGCGTTCTCATCCAGCGACCACAAGTCTACATATGCCATGATAAAAACTTCCTGCACTTTGGTCACATGTTCAGAAAGATAACCAAGTTGATCACAAAACCACAGACGCATTGAGGTAGGAAGGGGCCTCTGGAAATGGTCAGTCAGCTACAGCAGATTGCTCAAGGCTATGTCAAAACTGGTTTTGAGCATCTTCAAGGACTGAGACTCCACTGGAGTAGGTTGCCCAGAGAGGTTATGTTTAATTGTCCTCACAGTAATTTTTTTTTTCCTTTTTTCTGACAAATTCTCTGTATTTGAACACATGGTTGTTGCTTCTCAACCTTTTGCTTGTGCCACTGGGAAGAGTGTGGCTCCACTTTCTTTTCTTGCACCATTAGACATTTATCCACATTTTAAAGTTCCTCCTGAGCCTTATCTTCTTCAGACTAAACAGCCCCAGTTCTCTCAGCCTTTTGTCATATGACAGATGTTGCAGTCCCTTAATTGTTTTCATAGCTCTTCAAGTGACTTGCTTCTGTATGTCCATATCTCTTTCATTGTGAGCTCTGCTGTTTTCACACTGATACAGTTAAGGTTCATCATGCTGCTCTCTCATCCGCCTCCTCAAAAGAACAGTGGGAGAAATATGATGAAAAAAGGCTCATGGGTTGAGATGAGGAGCAGATTAATTAAAGGGGGTGAGGGAGGGAAAAAATAAAAAAATCAAAGGCCATGCAGAAGCAAAGGGAAAAATTATTCCCTACTTCCCATCAGCAAGTGATGTTCAGCCATGTCTTGGGTAGCAGGGCCTCAATATGCCTCGTGGTTGGTCAGGGAGACCAACTCTTTCATAATGAGAGTCTCCCCCTGTTCTTCCTTCCCCTTCCTCAGCTTTTACTGCTGAGTGTGACATCATACAGTATGGAACATCCCTTTGGTTGCTTTAGGTGAGTTCTTGGCAATGTCCCCACCTATTGCCCACCCTCAGCCTACTGGCTTTTGGGACTGGAGGGAGCTGGAGAGAGTCTTGGTGTTGGGCTGGCATTGCTCAGCAACAGGCAAAACACTGGTGTGATGTCCATGTTGCTCTGAGTAAAAGTGCAAAGCGTAGCATTATATGGACTGCTGTGGAAAAAGTTAACTCTGTCTCAGCTAGACCCAGTACAGGAATTCATGTCTGGACCCAGTCTGGTGCACCCACTGAAGCCCATCATTTGGACTGTTAATGAAGAGGTTAATCAACACTGGCCCCAGTATCAGGCCCCATGGTACACCACTAGTTACTGCACGCTTGCCAATCTGGTCTGTCACTTCCTCTCTGGACTGGGTGTTGCCGTCTCTCTGTGCCCTGCTGTTCTCTGGTTAAAGCTCTTCTCACTTGGCTCTCCAGCCTTTTGACAAAAATACTTTTGCTTCACTTGGTTGGTGGATCCTATCGCTTCCAAGCAGTCCTCAGACATTAAATAGGGTGCTGCAGTCAGTGGTGGGGATTGTGTCCTATATCATGTTACTGCTGCTACACAGGCATGTGTAGAGAGTTTCTGGCCCCCTTTTGCACAAACTGCTCCCTAGGCCTCTCCCAAGTACCTTCTGGACCCTCCCTGCTCTATTGATGAAGATTAGAACCAATGCACAAAGCAACATCTGATCAAGATGCTGGAAGAATTTGTTAAAAACTGCTAGAGCTTGCTAGAAGAGATAGCTTCCTGCAGGTATTCTACCCTGGCAGCAGCAGGAATCTTGATGCTTTTCAGAGGGCTCCCAGGAGTCCTCTGGCAATCACGAGAGGTCAGGAAGATCTAGAAGCAGAGCCCAGAAACTGCTGTGCAAACTGCTGTGTCTGAATTTAACACGGAGGAGCTCAGCCAGAAGCAAGTTGCTGTTGCCAGGTTGATACATTTGTCTCTCTTCCTGCCAGAGCCTAAGATTTCCCTGACTGAAAAACAAGGAGAGTGGTAAGGCTGTGCTGTACTTGTGCAATGCCTCTCAACCAAGGCTGTAGACTGACTGCCTCTTTTATATCTATCATATATGATAGAATAGGACAGAGACTTGTAAGCCTTCTTTTGCATTTTGTCCTCAATTTAATGTTTTTTTTTTTTTAAAATCTTTTCTGCATGTTTCAAGTTGCTCAGAAACAGCCTACTCTGGATTTAAGAAAACCAGCAATGTACCTAATATCGTAGGTGGCAGCAGATTCTGCCTACTGCTGACACTTCATACTGTTTTGTCATCATAAGTACAATAGAAGAGCACTCTTGTTGTTAAAACTTTTCTTTCCATCTGCTCATTCTGACTTTAAGCATAAGCCTGCTTAACACAAAGGGAAGGCATCTTATCTAGCAAGGAGAGGTTCAGGAAGGTTCACTGTAAACAAACTGATGAGATGAATGTAAACAGGAGCAGCATGTTTTACTACAGATGGCTCTTTCCTTATAATTCTCATGCTCATAATGAAACATTTTTATTCCTTAGAATCCTGTAATGAAATACGAGGTAACAAGAAATAGATTTTCTGAAAATCAGCTTTGAATTCTTCATCTGTCACCAATGACTGAAGAATTAAATCCCTTACTTCACAGCTAACATTGCTTTGGGCAGGAGGTGGTGTTAGATGACCTCCTCCCAACCAGAATTTTGCTATGATCTTATGGATTGTCTCCAAGATGAGATGCTATAGCAATGTTTTTCAGTGTAGCAGCTCGGTATTTAGCTGTATCCGTATAGGTCATAGCACTGCTTTCAAGAAGTATATAATCTCATCTCTTCTGTTGTATCTATTCCATAAATGAATGTATAAATTAAGGAACTTGTGATATATCCTTTTTCTGTCTAGAAGCTAAAGTTGGGCTTCCTTAAATATGGTGAGGGAGCTGGAGCACTTGCTCTCTGAGGAGAAATTGAGGAAAGTGAGCTTGTTCAACTTGGGGAAGAGATGGCTTTCGGGGTACCTAACAAACAGCTCCCAGTACCTACAAGGAGGCTGTTAAGAGAATGGAGCCAGGTGCATGGTGGGAGGGTGAGAGACAAAGCATAATGAGATGTTCAGACTGGATCTAAGAATAAACTGTCTTCCCATGAGGACAATCAGGTAGTGGAACAGGATGCCCAGAGATGTTTTTCAGTGTTGATCCCTGGGCTTCTCTAAGATCTATCTGGATCAAGTCCTGAAAAACCTCGTCTGACCCTTCTTTGCACAGGAGGTTGGACTGGAGACCTCCTGATGCCCCTTCCAAGCTGAATTATCCTGTGATCCTTGCATAACAATCTCTAGATCTGTTCAGAAGATCATACATACTGCTATGAAATCCCAAAGCTTAGTTCCTTCCTTGCTAAGGATATGCATTGGGTTCAGGATTTTTTCTTTTAAAATCTAACAGTAACATAATGTGATTTTAATAAGGCTTGAATCTTTAGGTTTTGTGTTTCTTGTCTTCCTCGTTGTAAGAGGAGTCTTGACTGTTGTAATCTGTGCAGTGATGTCATCTGAAGTTTGTGGAGAGAATCCAATGGAAGGAAGACTTAAATAAATCCAAGGGAGATTGTCATTGTGACTGCTTTTTGCTAGAAATCTAGGCAGGCTAGATTTCCACCTTTTTGGTGGTGTGGTCTCTGAGTTTATTTCCTAAATGGGTGTTGTCCCTCTCTGTTGTTGTAATTTCATGTGCAAGATTGTGCTGAAGGGAGGAGGACAGTAACTCTCACTCTTAAATTGGCCTGTTGCCTATGCAAGGAGTGTGATTCTTTTTCCTTGAAGATGAAATTCCACAGAATCAGAAGAAAACTGCCAAAATGCATATGACCCTTGCATGACATGGATGATCAAGGATTATACATAATTTGAACTCTCTCTGCTTTTCTTACCCCCACTACTGACCTGTTTCTTTTGTATTTTAATATATCACTGACATTTCATACTGCTGTTGCTGATTTATGTAGGCTACTCCAAAAGTAATGCCTCCTATTCTAATATGTTGGCCCACAATATCAGAGGTGGATGCTGGTGGTATGACAGTAGATGAAGGTTGAACGTTCCCAACAATATTCTGTTACATTTTGTTGCCTTGTGACAGATGGCAGCAGAGGGGCAGTGTGACAAAATGGCATCTGACAGGAAAATGTGTAGGAAGGAAAGGTGTGGAATTGAATTCCTCCATGTGGAAAAAACTGCACCCACTGGCATTCATCAACACTTGTTGAACGTTTCTGGAGACCAAACAGTGGATGTGAGCACAGTGAGATTGTGGGTGGTGGGTTTCAGCAGTGATGTCAGTGGGTCACCTCCACTGGTGCAGATTTTGACAAGCACAGTGTGCAGGCTCTTGTTCATTGCATCTGAAAATGCACAGCTAATGGTGGTGACTATGCTGAAAAATAGTGTTATAATATATATATAATATAATATATATAATAGCTGAGAATTTTCTCAGTCGAGCATTGTTATTGTGCTCTTCATATCTGTTGTAATTTCCATGGAAATAAATAGGAGGCATTAGTTTCAGGGTGACCTACGTAGAATTGGAGATATTCAGACAATGCTTGGTCTGCTGAAAAGCTGGTGGAATCTCTTTGAATTGATGTTATTGGGCAGCTGATCTTTAGCTTGTTTTCTTGGCTTACCAGGGTAAGTTGTTCAGAAAGATGCAAGAACTGCTCCTTCTCAGAGCAGAAGGGTTAGCTCCATTCCCTATCCTGTGCTATGATCCATACATTAGTTTTGTTTAAATGATGTCTGTAATATCTGTCATTGTGCAGAGTCTAGGGGAAGCTGTTGTTGTGCTCCAAAGCATGTTTCCCTGCTCCATTCAAACCCAGATGGAGAAAAGACTGACAGAGCAGCAGTTCTTTCTGCTCGTAACATTGAAATCTAATCTTCTGCCTTGCTGCTTTCATTTCTGGGTGAAGCCTGGGCTATTGATTTTGCAGTTCTGGAATTGTCTGTATTTGTTTGGAGAACTGGAAACAGCTGAGGCTTTATTATCATCTTGGTGCTTTCTTGTTTTGTTAATGATCCTTGTGATGAAGAAAAAAGGAATCATAGAACTGTTTGAGTTGGAAGGAACAGTTAAAGGTCATCCTCTCCAATGAACAGGGGCATCTACAATTAGATCAGGTTGCTCAGAGCCCAGTACAGCTTGACCTTACATGTCTCCAGGGATGGGGCTTCCACGACATCTCTGGGCAACCTGTTCCAGTGCTTTGCTACATTTATTGTAAAAAACTTTTTCCTTATATCCAATCTAAATCTCCTCTCTTTTAATTTGAAACCATTTGCCCTTGCCCTATCCCCACAGACCCTGCTAAAGAGTCTGTCCCCTTTTTTCTTATAGCCCCCTTTTAGATACTGAAGGGCTGCTATCAGGTCTTCCCAGAGCCCCAGCTGTCAGCTTGTCCTCATAGGGGAGGTGTTCCATCCCTTGGATCATTTTAGTGGCCCTTCTCTGGATGTGCTCCAACATGTCCATGTCTCCCCTGTACTGAAGGCTTACATGAGGACTTAAAGCTTACCATCCACCAGTACCAAGTCCTTTTTGGCAGAGCTGTGCTCAATCCTTTCATCCTCAGTTTGTATTGATAGTGGGGGTTGCCTTGACCCAGGTGCAAGACCTTGCATCTGGATTTGTTGAACCTCAAGAGGTTCTCCTGGGCCTACTGCTCAAGCCTGTCTAGGTCTCTCTGCATGGCATCCCGTCCCTTGGATGTTGCGACCGCACCGCACACTTTGGTGTCATCCACAAACGAATGTGCTGAGGTTGCACTCGATCCCACTGTCAATGTAATTGATGAAGATATTAATGAGCATCTGTAAAATCAGGATGCTAAATTTTAGGAAAGCTAACTTTCATCTGTCCCAGTACAGACCCCTGAGGGACACCTCTCATCATTGCTCTCCGTCTTGACGTTGAGCCACTGACCACTACCCTCTGGGTATGATCTCGCAACCAATTCCTTGTCCATCAAACAGTCCACCCAGAGATGTGTGAAGAACAGATACCAGAGAAGACTGAGGCAAAAAAGTTACTGAGGACCTGTCTTCTCCTTGTCCACAGTTACCAGACTGCCTGTATTGCCCACTAGTAGGTTTATGCCTTCTTGGACTTTCCTTTTCTGGTTGATGTACCCGTAGAAGCCTTTCTTGTTATTCTTTGCACTGCTTACCAAGTCCAGTTCTAGCTGGGCATTGGCCTTCCTGACTCCATCCCTGCACACCCTAGCAGCATACCTACACTCCTCCCAGATACTTGTCCCTGCTTCCACTGTCTGTGCATTTTCTTTTTGCTCTCCAGTCTGACCAGCAGGTCCCGATTCAGCCATGACGGTCTCTTGCCTCCCTTTCCTGACTTCCTACACCTGAGGACGGAGAGCTCTTGTGCACTAAATAAAGTTTCCTTAAAGATTTGCCAACTCTGCTCTGCTCCCTTGTCCTTGAGGGCAATTTCCCAGGGGGCTTTGTTGACTAACTCCCTGAAGAGCTGCAAGTTAGCTTTCCTAAAATTTAGCATTCTGATTTTACCCATTGTCTGACATCCCTCAGAAGTGTGAACTCCACCATTGCATGATCACTACAGCCTAGGCAGCCTCCAATCCTGATGTCACTAATCAGTTCACCAATGTAAGCAACAGATCCAGTTTTGCATCCTCCCCTATTACTTGGCTCAAGAAGTTATCCTCAATGTGTTCCAGGAGCCTCCAGGATTGCCTAAAGCTCGCCGTCCTACTTTTCCAGCAGATGAAGTCCTCCAGTAAGATGAAAGCCTGCAATTGTGACATCTCCTGTAGTTGGACGAAGAAGGCTTCATCAACAGGCTTCACCTGATCAGGTGGCCTGTAGTAGACACCAGCCACAAGGCTCCCTTTTGTTGCCTCGGTCTCACCAATAAGTTTTCGACTTGTTCATGGCCATTCTTTAGGGACAGCTCTTCACACTCTATTCCTTTCTTGATGTAGAGGGCAACGCCTCCTCTCCTCCTTCCTTGCCTGTCCTTTCTGAACATCTTGTAGCCATTGATAGACATGTTCTGATCATGGGAATCATCCCACCAGATTTCAGTGATAGCAATTACATCATGGTTTTCTAGTAGCATGGTGGCTTCCAGCTCCTCCTGTTTGTTGCCCAAGCTGTGTGCGTTGGTAAAGGCATTTCAGCTGGGCAGCAGGCCTTGTCATCTTATTGGAAGATAACTTCTTAATTCTTTTCAAGTTTTTCCCTTGAATTTCCCTCTTGTCTTTTCCTATTGCCTCAGTGGTCCCTGCCTCATTGACGTAAGATATCAAGTGTGCTGCAGTGTTGCCAGCACCTCTCAGGACAGCAGGCGGAGGGACTCCGCTAGCACCCTGTCCCTCTAACCTAGCTATGCCATCCCACACCATATCATGAGCAGACTCACTCTCTCTTGAGAGCCTTTGCTTCAAAAATAGGAAATCAGGCTGGATATGAGTAACTAGATGTCCTTTTGATTTAAAGGAATAGGATTGCAATGAGCAGGTTTAGCAAATCAGAAATAGGGAAAAAGCATTTTTACTTTCA
The DNA here is from genome assembly GCA_013396635.1 of Penelope pileata. NCBI lineage: Eukaryota > Metazoa > Chordata > Aves > Galliformes > Cracidae > Penelope > Penelope pileata. The sequence goes on from WBMW01002256.1 coordinate 2,325,267, forward strand.
GAAATGCATATTGGAACACACGGCATTCCTTCCAGATGCGTTCTAGGACACGTGTATGTTGTGTCTTTGTCTGAGACAATACTTTTAGTTACCCTAAATTTCTCAAACCAAGTTGGTTACATCGTTCTTGCTCTTTTCAGTGGTTTTGGCAGTAACTGAAAACTCATATCCAATAAAGGAATATTCTAAATCACATTCATTCTTAAATCTAAAGTGAAGTGTTTCAAGTTAAAGAGTTGTTTTTATTCCTTCACATTTATAATTAAAAAGGCCTCTCTATAGCTCTGGGAGCTTATAAAAATTAAAACACACTTGATGAAAGGAAGAGAGGTTTAAACGGATGAAATGCCTCAACATACCAAACTTTTCTCTGTCATTCCAAAAAGTGTCCACCTATTGTAGGTGACCTATTGCAGCTGAAGAGCTTTGCAGATATTTTCTATAACTCTTACTTAAACCTGGGTTCATTTTGAAATGGTACCAAGAAGGTGACTGAAAAAGCAAGGATTTAATGAACAACCTACTGTAAGAGATGTCAGACATTTTATGCAATAATTCTGACTTCCTTCTGTTCCTCAAACATATATATATATACTTTACCTCCATTCCATTGGTTTCTCCAAGATGCCTCACATCCTAACTTCCAACTCTTCCATCTTTATCTGTAATAAATCATGTCCCCCTTCCACCCAAAACCTTTTGACGCAGTCTCTAATAGGACCAGCTCTCTTTCTCCCTTGACCTTGATTCCTATTTCTTCAAAATAACAGTAAACTTTTGATGTGAAGCAGAAAATTTCAGAAGGAAGAGAGGTGGGTAAGGCGGAGAGGAGTAGGACAGAAGAGGCAAAGTTTGAATGACATTTTCCTGGGATGTTTCCCAGCGTAATCAACCCAAGATCTACTCCCTGAAGGACTAACTACAAAGTAAAATGTAGGTGTGATTGCAGCATACTGAGAATAAAATGAATATACTTGTAAGTACCTGATCCATGTTTATAAGTATCTTAGTACCTGATCCATGTTTATAATTATATGTTTATAAGTATCTTAGTTGCGGGAGGCAAATGGAGGTGGGGAACCTCTTTTCGGTGGTCCGTGGGGACAGGACAAGGGGCAATGGCCTTAAGCTGGAGCACAGGAAGTTCCGCACCAACATGCGGAAGAACTTCTTCACAGTGCAGGTGATGGAGCACTGGAACAGGCTGCCCAGGGAGGTTGTGGAGTCTCCTTCCCTGGAGATATTCAAGACCCACCTGGACGCCTACCTGTGCAACCTGCTGTAGGGAACCTGCTCTGGCAGGGGGGTTGGACTCGATGATCTCTTGAGGTCCCTTCCAACCCCTGCAATTCTGTGATTCTTTGATAAGTAGGTTGCTCTGAAAGTAATGCCTCCTATTTATTTCCATGGAAACTACAGTAGATACAAAGAGCACCATACCACTGTTTGATTGAGGAAATTTGCAGGTACAAAACACTATTTTTCAGCATAGTTGCCATCATTAGATATGCATTTTTACCAGGAGTGGACAAGAGCCTGCATGTTGTGCTTGTGAAAATCTGCACTGAGGTGACCACTGTCACCACTACTAAAATGCACCACCCTCTGCCTCATTGTGTTCACATCCACTGTTTGGTCTCCAGAAACATTCAGCAAACATTGATGAATGTCAATGGGTGCAGTTTTTTCTGCACGGAGGAATTCAATTCCACACCTTTCCTTCCTACACATTTTCATGTCAGATGCCATTTTGTCACACTTCCCCTCTGCTGCCATCTGTCACAAGGCAACAAAATGTAACAGAATATTGGTGGGAAGGTTCAACCTTTATCTACTGTCATACCACCAACATCTGCCTCTGACATTGTGGGCCAACATAATAAAATAGGAGGCATTACTTTTGGAGCAGCCCTCTTATCTCCCCAGCTACATATGCAACAACACAAGGGCTAATAAACAAAAATCAGCTCTCTGGGAGTTTTAAGTACAGAGTTGCCACTACACCTCCATTGCTGTATTATCGTGCATGATGAAATTAGCAGAAATATATCCATGTACATCTCTTTCTTAGATTTAAATTTTCCTACAAAACTGAAGACCTTCGCTTAACTTCTCCTTGCTGCTAAATTAATACTAAAGTGTGTGATTTTCCAGTAATTCAGCTCTCTACTTACAGAGTCCTGTTTTGGAGATGTGGTGGTGGTATGTGCTGCTTTTCTAGTGTGGAAACTACAGGAATTGCTTGTTAGTCCCTCTGGACTCCTTTGACAGGGGAAAGCTTTCAACCATTTTGGAACCTCTTGAGTATTTTGAGAATGTCTGGACTGTCTTTGAATTGTTTTTTGTGGCTTCTAGAGATTTCTGAGGTTTTGTATACAGTGAAGAACTATTGTTGGCGCAATAATTCATGAAATCTTTGAGTGACAATTAAAAGCAAATGCTACAATTAAACTAGCTAGCAGAAAACAGCTGAAAGATCAAAACCAATACTTAGCTTACCAAGTTAAACTGTGCCTGGGAAGAAAAGTTAAATTGCTTTATTTTTTGAACAAGATACTGTTTCTACAAAATACTCCTCACTTTGTTTACAATACTTTTAATCCTTCCCCAAGAGATTGCCTTGAAGCGTATTGTATTGTGTTTTCTTGCACACTTGTAATTTCAGATCTATTTAATTTCTTTCTCATATCTTTTTTTTTTCTTTTAGTTTTATTATTTGCCACAGAAATTTATTTAGCTTGGAAAATCTATTTTATTTTGTCTTTCTTTTTTTTCCCACTGCAGCTTCACATGACTCTTCATATCTCTTTCACTTCTTCATGAACTGTAATTTATTTTAACCTGTTTAAAACTATTTTCCTAAGAGCTTTGCAGGATTAAGATTTTGTTTAATAATAAAAATTTCAAGTTTAAAGTTCAGGTTTTAACTAGTCACGTGTGTGAGTATATAACAGAGAGGTTGTGGATGCCCTGGAGCTATTCAAGGCCAGGTTGGATGGGGCCCTGGGCAACCTGATCTAGTACTAAATCTAGCTGTTGGCAACCCTGCCTGCAGCAGGAGGGTAGGAACTTTATGATCCTTGAGGTCCCTTTCAACCCAAGCCATTCTATGATTCTATGATAACAAGCCTGAGACTATGCTCAGATCCACTGCCCTTTTTTGCTTTGCAAGGAATACCAACTTGAACTTGCATTTCTACAAGCTACCTGAATGTAAAATGTTTATTTGGCATCACATTTACTATGATAGTCTTTTCATACTAATATCCCTCCCTCCTCTTTTATAAGTCTTGCTCAGATAAACCTGAAATATATTGCAGATGTAGTTGTTTCCCATTGCGCTGACAGATGATGGTATTCCTGTCTGGACACAAATGCAGGAATAGCAGAAATATCACTGAATTAACCTTATACAAAAACCTGTGAATAAATAATAGAGCAAATATATCCTACCTGTGTTCTAAATTCATATTGTATTTAAAAACTACATATCTCAGCAACTCAGAGAGGGAAGAAAATATTCTAGGTGGATTACTAGATTTTTTTTAAAGATGCCTAAGGAAATATAGACTGTGCTCACAATAGCATGAATATAAACTGCCTGTTTTAGTGTATGTGAGGGTCTTTCAAGGTCTATTTTTGATTTCATATATTGGAAAGATATGCCTTGTTGGAATAAGAAAAAAAATGTTCAGAAAAACATGCTTGGCATCATCATTTTAAGTCTCTTCTGCTATGCCAGGTTCTGCAGGCCATCATTGAGATTTTTTTTTAATTTTTTTTTTCAAACTGCAATACCTGCTGCTAATTTTCTGTGTGTTTAAGTCAATCAAATGACAGGTAATATCTAATTTTAGAGCTAACCAAGAAATACCTTTTGAACTTATGTTCTTGTCAGTGACTATATATGGCTTTAATATATGATGTGAAATTCCTCTTATCTGTCAAGCATGGATGATGCATCTCTGACAAACCTCTTTGGACCCATACTGTGATTGTAAGTGCTAGTATGTTGCCGGACATTTTTGTGGCTATACTCTGCAAAGCAGAACTGCTTTTTACAAATGCATTAAAGATTAATACAGACAAATGTGAAGCTTTATAGTGCAGATGCTTTATTTGCTTGGACATGTATTTATTTTTTATTAATAATTTTTACCATACTGCACATTTCTCTTTAAATTTTGAACTTTGAAAATGATTCCTTGGACTCAGTAAATGTTGTTTCATATAAGACCAAGGGAACAAATGAAAATCACTCAGATTTACATTTCAGTGAAATCTCATAAGTAATGCATGAATTAGATTTCAGAACTGACTTGTACAGGGCCCTAAGTACCTTGTAGCACTCATCACCTTCCATAAGGAAACTGCAAAGAGAAATTTTTCTCCTTTCTTTCCCAAACCAGAGAAAATCTGAAGAAGGGTAATGGATGCAATTATTGGTCAGAAAATGTACAAAATGCTTATTTTTAATTATCAAGGAACATTCTGATTTAGTTAGTTGTTACTAAGGCACAGCACAGTAAATACTGAACCTTGTGTTCTGATGCATGAAGTGCAAAAGTCATTGTGAGCAGTTTTCAGTGTGAGGTTAATATGAATGGATAGATCTGCTTCAAAGAAATCTGAAGATAGAAACAACCACACCAGCTCAGAGCCCCTGTGAAAGCTTCTTTCTAAAGCTCCTCGGGTATTTTTCTTTGCTCTGTGAGAATTTGGGATTCTGACTCCAGTTTTAAAATGATTGTTTCATTAGATATGAAAATGGCTTTTCCCATAAGCCCACAATAATCCACTGTCATTGTCTGTCTATTCCTATCTGAAACTCATTCCTAAACCATGACCTGTTTTTATAACAAATAAACCCTTCACATCATCTGCTACTGCACACCCTTTTGCATGTTAACATAATAGTATCTATCACAGTTGACCTTCATTATATTATATAATTCCGCTGAATAGGATCCTAAGTAACATCAATACTTTTCATTCAAGTATAACTCCTCTCTTGTATAACATCTACTAGGTTATCAGTATAAGTTTTCCGACGCATATAATTTACTGCAAGTGTACAAAAAAGTAGAAGAAATGTGAAATTGTAATCAATGAACAATGTGTGCACATAGATGCAGTATGAAAAGGAGAGAAATTGAAGATTTCAATGACAACTTTGAGCAGCTACTGTTGACATTAGAAATTCAAGGATTAAAATGATATCTGCATTGAAATGCTAACAAGTGTGATGATTTAGACTGTGTGCCCTGTTTCTAATTATTATGCATAGCTTGGTATAACATAAGTAATTATAACCTTTGTGTGAAGAGCAAAGTCAGGAAATGTTAATCCATGGGGAAACCATCACTCCCCTCCAACTTCCACACAGAAACTCTAGCTCAAATGACTGCTCTTGTTCTCCAGTCCTGGGGAAAAAACGTCTTCTTTGCTTTTGAATATCCCCCTTTTATGCTGTGTGTGCATTAATCAAATTGATTTCCATGAGAGTTCTCCAGGCTGAGTTATATAACATCATCTAATACATCTGTGAAGAGAGCTGTAAGAGAATGAGAAATGTTAGAAAAAAGACCTTCTGAAACCTGGAAGTAGCAACTTTATCAAAGTTGACAAGACTTGAGACTGGAGAGATAATAAGCAGCTTGTAAGAAAGAAAGTAATAGTCTTGAGGGAAGGCCATATTTTGAATTTGTATTTCTCTTGCAGCTTTGTGTTTCTTTCAGTCCTTTGGAAGGGCTACTCACCTGGCAGAGGCTAGGTGTTGAGCTCAGGGCCACACAGGAGGGAGGAACAGACTGCTGGAGAAGGGTATGGCATGTACGTCACCAAAGGTTTTACAAGAACACTTTTGGCAAAGATCTATCTATAGTGTTTATGTGCAGGTCCTGCTTTCTTGAGATCCATTCTAGTTTCCCTTAGAATGACTCTGGGGCAATGATTCCTTGACACTTCTGTAACATCAGATTTATGCGGTGGTTTTATCTGAGTGGAATAAAATCCTGTCAGATTGCTGGAGTGCTAGGACCAGAAACTTTTAAGGACAGAAATAGCATGTAACTGATCACAAAGTGGAAGCAAATTCTTTCAGAAAGTAGATATCCTTATCTGATTGTCTGATCATGATCATTGAATCTGTTGTGCTTTTCTTGCTCCCAGCTTCACGGTTACTTCATTAAATGATTATCTGTTTCTATTATAAGGATTTATATTCAAGCAAGTGTCTACTTCTTTCCCTAATTTTCATATTTCTGTTTATAGCTTGTGGTTTTTTTAATCCACATCAACGTATGCCTTGGCCATCACTAGTAATTTGCAGTTGAACAATTTCTTCTCACTAAAGACTCCTATTTTCAGTTGCACTGCCTTGGCCTATCAGTCGTACTTCTCCAGCAAAAACTGGGAATGTTAAGGAACAAAGTACTTAAACTTGGAAACTTTAATGTTATTAAATATTCTCCTGTGCTTTTATTTCCAGTGTTTATCTCCCAAATCTTGCTTCAAATGTAATTGTACGCTCAACTGCAATATAAATAGTTTTAACTGATGAGAAAATATGAAGATTCCTTTTAGCATTCTGGACAAAAAATAAAGCTTCACAGAAGTAATTTGATTCTTGTAGTACAAACTATAAGGTAGTTTTGAAATCTGAGTTATGAATTTGCATTTGCTTCCCGTCAAAATTTGCTGGTTTTGGCCTGTACTACAGAACTTTCTGGTTTTTCTTTTGAGCAAAAGCATACATAAAGTTCTGGGCTCAGGTAATTCCCAGATTCTTACAGAAGAAAGAATAGTTCGTTTCCTTAGAACAACTCTAATAACTTAGACCTTGGCAATAACCCTCATTTATATTCAAGAAGGTAAAAAGTATACAACAGCAATAATAAAGAAAAATCAACGGAAATAGGAACAAGTACCAAAGCTTCACAATACAGGTGCAGACATATAAAGAACTTTGTCCACCTCAGCTCTACCAGATATGATCTGAGCAAACAAAAGACTTCTTGAGAACTAACCCCCAAATCTATAGGCACTAGAAAATGCGAAGGCTTTGATCCCAATAGAGCTGCTTGGGATTTGAGCTGAAACTGATGGCTGCCAGGGTAAGCTAATTCTGCAGGATGGAAATGCTGAGCTTTGGGGAGGAGGAAGTATGCTTGAGGAGGAGAAACTGCTTTATGGCTAAGCTTGCATTACTCTGTATCCTGTATTTTAAAAGCATATCAATAACTCAAGGACTGAATCTGTAGCTGTGCCAGCAAAATCAATACATTGTCTTCAAACAGAACAGGATGAAAATTAGGTCTTTGTAACATAGAAAAATAAACACACATTAAAGAAATTCAGGATCTTGGCAATTTTCATCAGGTTTTATTCCTAGAAGTTACTTTGATTCTTCATAAACTGTTTTCTGAGACTATATTTTAATTGTTCATCATTTTTTTCCACCTGACTCCTTTAGATTAGGCTGTGGTTATGGATTTTCTAAAATCATTTTTATTACTGCTTTTCATTAAATTGAAAACCAAAAAAATATGTTTAACATTGCTATACACATTTCGAATCTCAAAATATGCAGATGGTTGTCTCTTTTAAAAAAAAAATAGTAATAGAGGAATATTCCTGAGGTGAGACTTGATACGTAAAATTTCAGCTTGTAGTAAATTTTTACAGTTGAGTTATAAACCTCTGGGAAATGGTAGGTTGGGTTATCACAGAAATGCTAATACAAACCTAACTCCAGCAGTGATGCTGTAATATAAACATCATTAAGTTTCCATTCTCACAGAAAGCTTGGTGTACAGAATATTTACATTTATAGTACTATAGTGTATCTTAGAGTATCCCTCCAGGTAACAGTGAAATGATAGTTTCATGAGGAAAATTATGTGACATTATTTTAATATACCCATGCTGATTTAAGCTCAGAGAAGCTCAGGAACTGGATTGTCATAATGCCTCCCATAATGCCTAGAAAACATTCAGTTCCTTTTAACTACTAGTTTGGTGGTTGCTCAGAGAATAGCAAGAATTCAGCAGACTTTTTATCCCTCTGGCTTCTACAATAATTATACTATACTAGGTAGGTTTTTTTTGTTGAAATAAATCTAATATTCCAATCTGCTTTGTATGAGATTTAAATACGAAACAGGGTTTTCAATGAATTTTTGCTACCTGTTCATAAGTTTACTGATTTACCCATGCAGGTTTTATACGAAGTGTCATTTACTCTCAAATGCCAGTGGACAATTGCTTTGCATTCTAATAACAATAGGGAAAATCATAAAGAGGAAATCATTACACTGTTTGGAAGGAAATGATTAGAACTACACTCCTTTAATGGTCTTATTTAAAAATTGACAATGAACAGAAAAAAGAAAAAACCTTTGAAAAGTGACATTGTGATCTTGTGTCACTGAGGATAGCCATTAAGGCAAAAAGAACCAGTGATGAGCGAGAAGAAAGACTCAAAGTCAGTAAGGGACTGAAATTTTGTGTGAAGTCAGTTGCAGCATTTGAGCCGAGTGAACTTTTATCCGGCATTTTTGTTCGTGCAGGTCAGCACAGCCATGCTATTTCTGTGTTGCACTGTTCCCTAAGGAAAAAGACACGCATGGGTTTTCTGGAAGTACTTGTGGATTCACCTGAAAAGAGTAAGAAGCAAATTTGAATGCTTTTCAGATATTTTCAATGTGGAGATTAATTTTGGGTCTGATTTGGCTTTGTGCCAGGACTGAACCCTGCAAGGCTGCACAAGAAGATGTATGAGTGCATGCTGCTTACATGACTGATAGGTGTAGATGTTCTGAAGTCAAGTATTTCCTTCTAGGTGTAATGGTCCAAGTGGGAGTCCCATCTCTAAAGGTAGCATCTTTTGTCTTCAAAACGCATGTGGAAAGGCAACTACAGATTGCCTTTTGAGGTGATGGAAGGGCCATGGCAAATCTTTTGCTCTGAAAATGTGCTCAGGCTATGTTTTCTTTCCCAGAATACATCTGAAAAGCTATTTTGTAGCATTCCACTGCAATGTAATTTACTGGAGTTATGATTGTATCCCTGCAGAGCTTTGTTTGATCTAAAACACACAGCAGCTACCAAGCACTCTTCTGTAGATTGCATGCAGCTATAAGAGAATGACATTTGAATTAATTAATCTGTGGAAATACTGTTAGAGAGGAAGAGTAATGCTGAGGACTTGACAGATTCTACTTGCTTTCTGAAAACACTTTCATGACAAGAGATTCCAGCAACAGGCATCAGTATCAGCAAACCACCTCACTAATCTGTTCTGTTATGTTTCTCAGCATTCAAAGAGCAATCAGATATTTTCTATTGGAATGACTCTCATTTTAAATTAAGAGCAACAAAGTAAGAACAAAAAGAAAGCTCCGTCAGAGAATGTATTTGTTTTTGAATTCAGAACCTTCACTGAAATGAAATGAAAATGGCTGCCAATCTTTGTAGACTGCTGTAGCTTTTTAGAAGCACTGCTCATGGCAACATCAACAACATATATAGTTACCTAACTGCAGTTATGTTTACAATAATATGTAGATTTTTCCACTTTAAATAGTGTTATTCATGACTTCATCCTTTTAGAATACTGAGCTTTGAAATCATTTCCTTAACCCTGCCCTATCCCTGTGAAAGCACCTTCACAGAGCACATAGGGCTATTTATGCGAGAAGCATGACCAGTATGTCATTTGAGAGGATGTAGGCCATTACTGCTTTCGGAGGTAGGTGCTACTCCTGAATGTATAGGAAGTGTGCGTGGTGAGGCTGGAGGCTGCAGTATGCAGAACAATCTCAGAGCTCAGATCTTGCTCTTAGATGTGGTGATTGTCAGCAAGCTGTGATAGTGACTGAGATGTATCAAAACAAAAAACTGAGAAATAATTCTGATCTTATTACTGAGTCACTTATTTTATTGTGACTAGGCATTGTCATTTAGAAATACAAAATAAAATGGTATTTTTTCCACTGTTATGCATAATACAGTTGCATGATTCTCTTGGGCTAATAGCCTACACCATCATTTTTGCAGAGTTCAATACTTGGCCAGACAAACTATGATGGTAAACATCTCTTAAAAATTTTTGAAGGTAGATTTGCTTTCTGCAATCTCCAGGGTAGAAAAGCATAAGGTTATGATTGGAGAGAAAAAAGAATTACAATTCAGAGACACGTAGAACTTCAAGGGACTTCAACCACCCTGAAATCTGTGGGAAAAGCATCAAGCTGTAGGCAATCCAGGAGGCTCCTGTAATGCATTGGGGATAACTTCTTGAGCCAAGTAACAGCTCCACCAGGAAGGATGTGATACTGGACCTGTTCCTTGTCAACACAGGTAGACTGATTATTGACATCAGAATTGGAGGCTGCCTGGGCTGTAGTGGCCATGCGGTGGTGGAGTTTACACTCCCAAGGGATATGGGACAGATAGAATAAAGTCAGGATGCTAAATTTTAGGAAAGCCGACTTCCAGCTCTCCAGGGAGTTAGTCAACAAACCCACCTGGGAAATTGCCCACAAGGAAAACGGAGCAGAGCAGAGCTGGCAGATCTTTAAGGAAGCTTTGTTTAGTGCTCTCCATCCCCAGATGTAGGAAGTTAGGTTCAACAAAGCCAAGTGTAGGATCTTGCACCTGGATCACAGGAATCCCTGCTATCAATACAAGCTGCGGGATGACAGGATTGAGCACAGCCCTGTCAAAAAGAACTTCGGGTACTGGTGGATGGCAAGCTGAATGTGAGCCAGCAATGTGCCCTTGCAGCCCAGAAAGCCAACTGTGTCCTGGGCTGCATCAAAAGAAGCGTGGCCAGCAGGTCAATGGAGGTGATCCCACCCCTCTGCTCTGTGCTGGTGAGACCTCACCTGAAGTACTGTGTCCAGGTGTAGAGTCGTCAGCACAGGAGAGACATGGACCCGTTGGAGCGTGTCCAGAGGAGGGCCACAAAAATGATCCAGGAGATGCAACACCTCCCCTGTGAGGACAGGCTGAGAGAGCTGGGGCTGTTCAGCCTGGAGAAGGCTCCGAGGTGACCTGATAGCTGCCTTTCAATATCTAAAGGGGGGCTATAAAGGATTTCAAACTGAAAGAGAGGAGATTAAGTTGGATATATGAAGAAAGTTTTTTATGCAAAGGATGGTGAAACACTGGACCAGGTTGCCCAGAGATGTGGTGGAAGCCCCGTTCCTGGAGACATGCAAGGTCAGGCTGGCCCAGGCTCTGAGCAACCTGATCTAGCTATAAGTGTCCCTGTACGTTGCAGGAGATGACCTGGAAAGGTTCCTTCCAACTCAAACAGTTCTATGATTCTATGAAATTCTCCTTGATAGAGGAACTTGCTGGACAAATTGAGAAAGTAGGTGTAAGGATAATTGCAAAAATGTATGTTTACCTATTTTTAAGTTCTTTTAAAGCTATTTTTAAGAGTGCATTTCCACTCTATAAGGTATCCTGGATGTATCCTGGACATACACATATTTTTTTTTTTTTTTTTTTCCCCACTGAACAAGCTCCCGAGCTTGTTCAGTGAATGTCCTGGTTTCAGCTGGGATAGAGTTAATTTTTTTCCTAGCAGCTGGTATAAAGCTGTGTTTTGGATTCCCTAGGCCTGGAGTTTTTGAAGGCACCTGCCCCTGCCTCATGATAATGTAGGTTCTTGAAGCACAGTAGAATCCCAGAACAACAGCCGAAATTCAGAAAGTGCTAGGCAGTAGATCATTAGGAAATAGTGCGAGAATCCAGAATCTGAGTTGACTTCTGTAAAAGAGAAATGAAAACGTTAGTTGTCATATTTTTGGAAGTAAGACTGCCAGCAGTAATGGATAAAACTAAATGGCAGTATTACACATCCAGGATTGATGGGCCTCAACTGGATCTTTTTCTCTCTGTGTAATTAAAGATTCTACACTTACCAAACAGGTTGGTTTTATGCTTCACTCTGCATCCTTGCACTCACAGAGAAGAGAGTGTTTTCTGTGTCAAAGTAAAAGAAAGCACTGGATCTGTGAGATTGCGACAGCATTGCAACTTGAGGTAGTTAATTATTTTAAAAGTAAGGGGCCATGAACGCATCCCTGATGCTTTCTTACAATAATACTCAACAAAGAGCCCTTTTATTACACTGAATTCACTGGGCCCTTTGCAAGTCACTGCCTTACAAGTTGCATGAGTTCACATTTTTTGTTTTTTTTTTTCCATTTTTTTTTTCCCCTCAAAACTAGCATGAAACCAATCATACAGAAATTTTGTCTGAGACATAATTTCCTTTCTGACTGATTTCTAGGTACTCACTGACTTCTCTGTTTCTTCAGGTAGCTCCTACAGCAGTACAGTCTACATTTTCCCTTTCTTGTCTTCTTACCCACAAGACTTCATCAATCACAATTGTGAAATAGAGAAAAAGATTTTAATTGCTAATGTAGTATGTCTTTTCAGACCTTTCTATTTTCGTTTCTCTTGCTACATAAATTTCTCGAGGGAAGGAGCGGTAGGTAGAAATGTTTGATCTCAAGTTCCAGTGCTAAGCGGATGAAAGATGAGATAACGACTTTACTTAATTCTTCACATGAAGTCTATTAACTGCAGTGATCTTTTCAAAGTCATTAGGTTGTATTATGTTAAAGTCAGTTAGTGATTCAGTTTGTTGTAGTTGTTTATTTTATTTTTTATTCTTTTTTCCCCTAAGGCATAATTTTTCCTTAGCTGATTTTTTTTGTCTTGCTTGCTTTTCTAGGTTATAAAAATATGTAACAGAGTTTGAAATAATTACTCTAAGAACAGAAATAAATCTGAGCTGGTAAAACTATCTTAAACTCTGAAAGAAGAAATAAACGTCTGGCTGCAGTGAACTCATGCTCATAAATGAGTGGAAATCCACTTATTGTTGTGTATCAGTGGAACCTTGCACCACAAAGCACAGGTAAGAATTTATTGTCATGACTATTTCTCAGCAACTTTGGCAAGAAGTTTAATATTTTGAGGGGGTAGCCTCTTGCACTTCAGTATTCTAATTTTGTCTCCATAAATTTGGCAAATTACCAATCCTAAAAACATTACAAAGCTCCAGAACAGAACTCCATAGGAAAGATATTTTGCTTCCTTTGCTGTGCTCATTTGTTTATACCTCAGTTTGTCTTAGAATCATAGAATCATAGAATGGTTCAGGTTGGAAGGAACCTTAGAGATTACCTTGTTCCAACCCCCCTGCCGTGGGCAAGGACACCTCCCACTAGGCCAGATTGCCCAAAGCCCCATCCAGCCTGGCCTTGAATACATCCAGGGAGGGGCATCCAGAGCTTCTCTGGGCAACCTGTTCCACTGTCTCATCACCTCACAGAGAAGAATTTCCTCCTTATATCTAGNTTGCCCGACCCAGGTGCAGGACCTTGCACTTGGCTTTGTTGAACTTCATGAGGTTGGCATGGGCCCACCTCTCAAGCCTGTCCAGGTCCCTCTGGATAGCATCCCTTCCATCTGATGTGTCGACTGCACCAAACAGCTTGGCATCATCTGCAAACTTGCTGAGGGTGCATTCGATGTCTTTCACAACAAATACTAAGTTGATACTTTTTACAAGTTTGGACAGACATTTATTATTCTGGAGACAATCTGAAATCTTTGGAATGACTTTTTAAGACGCATGATATTTGAATATGAAAATTAAATGTGTACATTACTTCTTAAACAAATTCTTCTAAACTATTTATTATGTCTCTGTCAACAAAATGCCAACAAAATGCTAACATGTGAGCTCAACTTTGTGGTCCAAAGTATAGCTAGTATTGTGTGGAGGCATACTAAACAGAAAAAAAAGAGAGAACAGAGGTTTAAGTTTTGTCAAAAATATTGACAGGAAGCTTTCTCAGGTTTGAAATGGAGAGAGGGGGTAGAAGAAAGAGGTGTTTCTCACAGACAAATAGGGCATCAGCAACGTGCAGAGGGCACTGAACTTTGGGATTGAGGATCCTTCTTCAGCTCTGTTCTATGCCTATTACAGGCTTGCAATCTAAATCTCGAAATGGAGTCTTTATTTTTAACTTTTCTGGCTAGCCAAAGACTTCCATTTCTTAAAGGATGATTGGAAAATTGTGCAAGGATGAATTGCTGAATGTAGGCTTTTTTTTGCATATCACCTTAATCAATTGGAAAATTGTTGCAATGGATGAAGGCTTTGCCCTCAAATGTGAGTACTGCAGCTGGTGTTGCCCAATGTGCAAAAGCTTTTTCTTTTTGTATGGCAGAGATGTCTGTGATCTTCCTGCCTGTTATCACTGGAGTGCTGTAAATACCATCTTGGTAGAATACCACATTTTTAGATCTTCCATTTTATCTGTGGATGTGTGAGGTGTGCTTTTTTTTTTTTTTTTTTTTTTTTTTTTTTTT
>WBMW01002256.1:2339677-2368340 GCA_013396635.1 Penelope pileata
TTCATTTTTTTTTTGGGTTTTGGGGGGGTGTTTTTTTTTTTTTTTTTTTTTTTTTGTTTCATAAGATTCTTAACACTGCTATTCCTGTTTCTTCCATTTCCAACTGGCACTTCATCATAAATGGCATTCAATATACTATGTTTTGAGCACTGTGAAGGCTAATATAAGAGAAGACCATGGATTTTATACCCAGGAGCAGTGTTCTCAGTTATTATGATGGTAGAGGCATGTACAATACATTTCTAAGTACTTCAGAGACTAAAGCTGACCCTTTCTGGGATAACTTGCTGAGAGGTCTCTCTAGTGTCAGTTTGTCAGCATAGTTTTCTTTCTGAAACCTATAATTGAGAATGGAAAAAAAGTGCATTTTTCAGGAACTACAGAAATGCAAGTACTAAACTGAAGGTAGCAGTGAGCAAGGTTGCAATTGCTAGTGGAAGATGAATTCAGAATAAATTGATTTTTTAAACCAGCAGTTTTATAGCTCTCTTCCTCAAGATAGTAAAGATTTGGTGCAGGTTACAAAAATTCTATCATAGCAATAAAATCTTTATAAAAATATTTGAAAGCATGTTATTTTTATAGAAATATAGCTGTGTAAGTTCTAGTGCCAAGTGAAACATCTAGTGCTATTTTAAATGTGACATCCGAATCACATCGCTGTCAGTGCAATGCACATACACAAAAATGAGTTTATGTTTTGGATCTGTGCATATTTTTAATTAGATCTAACTCAAAATTTAATATCCAGGTCAGTAAGCAAGTACTTTCTGTAAGTCTGTTAGCATCTCTTTATATTTTTGGGAAAGGAAGTATGGCTATCACCTGCCATTAGTCCTGAATTAGAGATGATTACCTCACTCCTGTGTGATCATTTGCCTTTGCTGACCAAATGTCTTCAGTGTGATTTTCATGAATAAATTAATACATGTACAGTTGTATCCCCTATTACTTATGCTTCCAGTTTAGCTGGAATGTAGGAGACTTGAAATCAAGTGCCTATTCTGGCTTTCCAGCAAGAGACTAGATCTCCATTTCCTATACCATAGGTAATGACTGTAACCCTAAACCTCCTGGCTTCTCTGGGCTGAAAGAGCATTTGTATCTCCATGGTTATGATCAGAAATGTTACTCCATATTTGAATTTTTTTTCTTGCACATCTTTGAAGGGACAAAGGAGGATAATATTCTCTGTGAAAAAACAAAACTGGCCCTGTGTCTTCAATCAAGATCGTGTTGTGCTAAATTGCAGGTCACTCAATATGCTAGTAATATGGAAATTCTGGTTCGCCCACTTGCTTGTTAACTTCAGCAATAACTTCGTGGTAACAAGACATCAGCTGTGTTCTGCATATATATTTCAACACTTGACAAACCTTAGCTAATTTCAACACTCTTAATCATACAATATATTTTTACAGTCATATTACACGTTGTCTGCCCAAAGGTAGGAGTCTAAAATTAGACTCCTAAATTGGTAGGGAGATTGGGATTTTCAAAACCTTCATGTGACTCATAATCAATCTGTATTAAATTAATTCAGACTTCTAAATTTTTAATACAAGTGAGAGCACTTTCAAACACTGTGGGCAATAAGCCAATAAATAACACCACTGTTTATGGATGCTTTTGTGGTAGGAGAAACAAACTACTAAGAGCACAATGTATTATTCAACTGTGAAAAGGAGAAAAACTGTTCAGAGAAAAAGGCAAAATACTCTCTCCTACAGGCCATTATATTCAGTATCAATAGATTACACATCACAGAATCACAGAATTGTAGGGGCTGGAAGGGACCTCGAGAGATCATCGAGTCCAACCCCTCTGCCAAAATATCGTATAAACAAATGCATATTAGGTATTCAAATAAAAATAATTTCAGTGGAAAAGTGGGTAGCCCATTTTCCCTTCATCTTTTAAAAAGTCTCTGATACTCTTGTAGTATGGCATCCAAAATCTCTTCAGTGGAGCAAACTGAAAATAAACTACACTGTCTGTATTTCAGTGGTCAGGTTTCTGACAGCCACAGACCAGGGAAATATATATTTTTTTGTCTTGAAGGCTAATGAAGAAATTTTGGAAAAGTCATCTTTAATTCAGAAAACAATGTTTTGCTTTGAATCCCATCACTTCATGCTGAGGTTAGTTATAAGGCAGAATCAGACTACCAAGTTGATCTACTTTACTGTTACTATTTTTGTTTTCTTTACACAAGGTGTTTTTCCTGTCTCTGATGATAAATGGACCTTGTCCATACTTTCTCAAGGGAATGGATGCTTTTTGTGCTTTGCTGACATTGTGGAAATGTAGACAGGAATTTGCCATTTAGTGGGATTTGTCCATCATAAATTTGGCAGCTGAAATAATAAGTTTGGCAGATGAAACAGTGAATCTCTAAACATTAGGGGTTGTGTACTTTGAAATTACCCCTCTGTTTATTTTTGTTCAGGCTTTTTCAAATGGACATCTTTTGTAGCTGATATATGTTTGTCAGGCCAAAAAAATAAAATAATATTTAGAATAGCCACTTAAACAGAAGTCTAGTGACTGCTATATGAAAATTATTTAACTATAATTAATTCAAAATTACAGAAATACCATGGCTATGGTGGTGATGTATTTTCTTAATTCTTCAGTTCTTAAATTTTAGAAGAGATGAGTTTGCACCTCCAATTTTGCTTAAGAGCCTAATACTGTACAACTGAAGTCATATGCTACATTTTCTATTGTATTTAGCTTACCTTTTCAGAATGCCCTGATGGTCATGCTTACAGTTCAGTAGGCAGATGCTTTCTAGAGATGATTGAGTGTTTCTGAGCACAGATAATGAATTGAGGAAACTTTAATCCATAGTCGGTTGCTTGAATTCTGTGTCGAGAGCTGCTGAAGCTGTGTCTTTCATGCACTGCAAACCACGCAGAAGAAGCCTTTGAATAAGTTAACTTGTATACAAGCAATTGCTTACAGTACAGCTACTCAGCAGAAGGCCAAGGCTTGCTTTCATGTTTAAGAGTACTGAGAAATTGTATGATTTCTTTTCAACCAATTCCATCACTAGTAGAAAAACTTGTTTCTTATTTAGGGGAAGGGGGAGGGGGAATGGAGGAGTTGCAAATAAATACTAGGCAGATTTTGTCTTTTGTTTGATGAGAATTGGGCAGTTACTATTAGAGATGACCAGTAGAAACTGAGAAAACCTGTATCAAAACTTTTTGTATGTAAATAGTATAGTGAGAAATATTGAAAGGGGCCAAATTGACCTTGGAATGAAATATACCTATGTCTGAAAAATATCTATTACCAAATAGTTGCTTGAATTCTGTCAGCTGTTTTACTCTCAGATCATTTTCCAGTTGATGGTCATCAGTAGCACGAAAAGCGTTGGCAGAATTGATTGTAAGTGCCCCTTGTTAACATTCTCAATAAAAAGACAGATACTGAATGTGCCTTAGGACTAGGTATCTCTTCTCTCCAAAGGTGGCTATCTTGGTAGATGTTGAAGAGTAATAATTTACTGATTATTTGTGTGCTATCTGATGTGATGAACAGAGTGCCTCAGGCTGTGGCTCCATAAAATGGTAAATCTGGCTTTTGAGTGGAGAACATCAAGTGAAAAATTGCTCAAATGCAAAGCAAAGCACAGAAGCAATACAAGCTCACTCTGCTGTCTCAGCAGTTCTTTTTCAGTCATTTAACGTCTGTCCTCCCTCAGAAGGCACAGATTTGGCATAAGCATTGTATTGCTTGTTGTGTGAGTAGCTGGAGAAATATGTAATTGTGTGCTTGCACTTGATCCAGATCACGTTTAGTCTGCTTGTGGGTCAGACAATACATATTTTTAGTATCAATGAATGTTGAACCATGCCTTCAAGTGTCCAGCAGTCTTTATCCGAAGTACTCAATTTAAAGTTTGGAAAGTTTTGTTTCATTTATATGAAATAGCAGGAGCTATTTTGGACTCAGTAGCCGATTTTTTCCACTATATATCTTTCCTGTAGAGAAAGCTGACATAATTTCAATTAAAATGTAGAATAAAAATTGAATTTTGACTGTTTAGATTTTTAATTTTTTTCAGTATTTTTGTTTTCCACACCTTTCTAATTTCAGCGGAAATCTCCCCTCCAACACAAAATGGGTAAGGCAAAGAGTGAAAATGAGTTTCTTGCAGGTTTGAATTTTCATTTTTCTGAATGAAAAAATAAGGAAATCTTAAGAGAGGAGTTAAAATGGAAAGATTTCTCTTTCCCTCTACCTTGACACAAAATAAATCAAAACATTGAGGAAAAAGCTCTATTTAGCATGCTTTTGATGCAGCACAATTTTCAGCAGAAATAGATATCCTTTAAGAACATTTATGTAAAACAATTTTATATATTTGCTCTAATTTTATGTCTTCTGATATGTTTCAAATAGGAATAGTTCATTAGATAAAGCACATTCATTTGGGATCAGAAAGTCCTGAGCTCAAATCCGCTGTCCTGGATATGGTCTATTACTATAACTGGTGAAGAAGCAAAATGGAATAACATAGCACAGTTTAAGACATAATCCAGCAGTACCAATCCAGCAGATATCGTGTGAAATCCTACAGCAAAACAGCTCTGGCACTTTTCAGATATTTTTGAGAAATTTAGACCAGTAGCCCTTACCTCAAGAAAAATGTTGTAATGTTTGTAACTATTGATTGCATAAGGGCTGCTGTTCTGTACACATAGCCATGAAGCTATTAGTACTCAATTCTTTATTCTCTAAAGGCCTTTGGGATGCAGCTTCTTGTCCTGTGCTGTTCTCTTTAGTAGTTTCAAGATCAGCTTCTGTTTCTGGGAGATGGTAAATGAAAAAAACTCCAGACATACTCAACTATACTTGCATTTCTGGATTTTTTTTTTTTTTNTTTTTAGTATTTCCAGGGATGGTAAATGTTGAAACTTGCCACTGATCCTGGAGTTTTCATTCTTTACTCTTGCTCTGATATTCTCTCTCCAGAATGACTCAATGTCACTTAAACTATGATTTAAAAATTCCCAATACTGGGAGAGAGATGATTAATATACAGTAAAGCAAAAGGCTACTAGGATACTACACTTTGTCCTACATTATTAGGTGTAATAATCACATGAAAAACTTGTTACATCCCCATTTGGATTTAAAAGTAGTAACTATCCAGTGATATTTGAGAAACATGGTGAAATGTAGCGTACGATATGAAGAATAAAGTTATTTGGATTTGATGGGCAAAACCAGACTTCCAGACTATGTTGATATAACAGACCAATTAATTTGATAAAGTGGCACAGTGTTTGTAAGGTTGCGTAGTTAGCGTGAGACAATTGTGCCAAAGGAAAAACTGCAGTTACAAGGAGCCGTGTGCAAGTGCTGTCTCAGCATATCACTAATTAGCATGCTACCCCAGGCTGTCCCAAATTAATCTCTTCTGCTGTGTGTATTGTATATAGCTAGTAATCATGATTGATTACTGAACAGAAATACTGCAGAACCACTGAAATCATATGATAAACTTGCTGAAACAGGATGGAGAATTTTGCTGTACTTGTTCTGATAGCAATGAAATATGGAAAAACATGGTTTGGAGCTGTGGCAGATTTTAATGACTAATGGAGCTTGATTAGAAGCTGTGGAATTTTCTTTAATTGTTTTGGTTACTTTTTAATGTCAAGGTGTGACCTGTCAGAGTTGTTCACAAAAAAGCAGGGAGAACCACATGTATATGCATGAGTACGAAATACTCAGATTTAAGGCATTTACTGTGAATGATGTCACCTTTATTTGTTTCAATTCATTCTAATTGCAGAATTGAACTTCAGTCATTTGAGTGTCTTTACTGCCATGCACTGTTTCCAGGGATACATTTCTCTTGTTGGGGTTGTTCCATTTTGAATAACTAATCAAACCTCCATTGAACAAGTACTCTAATGTCAATTTCTTGCATCTTAAAGTGCTCTAATCACTGTGATACAAACTCAGGCTTCCTCTTGATGTGGTTAAATGAATTTTTAATTTTATACAGTAGAACAAATCCAAGGAAGAGTTTGAGAGAACTGCCTCAAAGTAGCTAGCAGTCTATTTGGCAAAGACACTAACCTCATGTGGGAAACCCTGGCTGAAATCCTTGCTCTGAACAGGGTATAGAAAAGATTTGCAGCCAAGTGAATTGCCAAGCCTTTTAGCCACTGACTGTTGTAGAGCTGGACTTTCTGAGAAGCAATTACTCTGGGAGAGAAGCAGCATTACATGATTAAAAATTTTCTTCAGTGTATTAGAGCCCACCATGAAGCCTAGTAACTCCAAACCTTTTTTTCTTTGCTTTCTTATCCAAACTCAAATGAACATATTTTCACAGGAACATTTCTTTACAATCCTATTATGTACTATACATACTTCTGTTTTTTTTTTTAAACATATATAACTCTAGCGATGTTATGAAATAACAGTATCAATGAAAACCCCATGTACACAAAAACTGTACCCATGACCTCACTAAATATATTAGCATATGTTAATAACCATTCATTGGCTGAATTTTGCTGTGAGGTCTGAGATACTCAGCAAAAAAATGCCAAGGAGTATAGGTATTTCTTAAGCTTACTTGCAACTCTACTGTGTGCTCTCACAAAGGGCAGATAGAACTTGCCCCTAATTGCTGGCGTATATGTAATTGCAGCAGATTTTATCTACATGGTACATCTATGGTAATAAGGCCCACAGGGGATGAATAGATCAGCTAGTACAGCACTAAAGCATTCTAATGTGTGGGACAGTTGAAATTCACCATTTCTAGATCCTCTTTTATGCTGTGAAGTGGGAAAGTTCTAAATGCTCGTCACACATATGTGTGGGATTATTTTACAGTGTTTTATATATTAATCATCTAGTTGGTTTCCTTAGTGTGTTGGTGAGGGAAGCGGATACAATGGGAAGGCCAGCATAATGAGCAAGTTATGTTTTAGGAGATTTGGTACATCTGTGGGTTGATTCCAGTGTTGCTCACCCTCTTCTTCCTGCCTTTTTAAGACAGAATTTTTCTTTCTTTGGTGAAACAAAATGTTTCTCATTTTTAAGAATAATTAGAAATGTACTATAATTCAGTAATTAAGCTCCAATGAGAAAGATTCAACTTCAAGCAGAACTTACTATATATATAATTCAGTTGGGGTGTGAAAGTTACTGTATGAACAGGGTATTTCATATTTACCAATGATTTCTGTTTTGGCCAAGGAGCATTACTTTGGTAGAGGCTCTAAGAGACGGAACATGTACCATTTTTCCATCAGCACTGAGGAGTACTCTTGTCCCTACACTATTTTCCCTCTCTCTTCTAAGATTCTTGGAGAACTTTAGCTGAAACAGTCTAAGAAAGAGACATCTAAATGTGGACATATTGGCAAGATGCAGCAAGTAGGCCTATACCTCTTCTTACACATTATTAGGTGGTACCGACTACAGTCTCTGCTATGAAGCTGGTTAGTAATGTAATTGTGAAGAGGAGGTGGACTTAGGAAAAGCATTAGGTCCAGCAGTTCTCCAGTGATTTGGTTACTTCTAAGGGAGAGGTGTGTATATCTCACTAGCTGGAAGATTTCATTTTAGAATCAGATATCCTTGTTTTACGAATCAGAGCATTATTCAGTCCTCATTTACTTGCTTCATTAGAACAAATGACTCTTTCCACACCCCACCTTCCTCAGCCAAAAAAGCCCTAGACTTTATAATAGTCAGCAAGGATATTAAGGAGGTAGTTCAGACAAGGAAGAATCATATCTCAACTTGATGTGACAAGCAAATGACAGAGTAATAGCCAGGGAAGGATTGGGCAGTCGCAGAAAGCAATGTGGAGGTAGCTATTATTCTGATGGCTTCTCTAGCTTTTGCTCATTTAAGAATATTCAATGGCCATATGAGTAATAGTACATTTTGTAAACTGTTTTTTAATCATTGCTATTCTTTTTAAGCCACTTAGATTTGTGGGAAACACACATGCTCGATAATTATGTATAGCAGATGTAAAATGAGTATGTATTTTATCCAAAGTGAAAAAATCTGATATTTCCCAGAGTGTCTCTAGTTAACAGATAATGTCAATAGAATAGGATGTTATCACAGGATAATGGTCTCCTGCTGTTAGATAAGTGCTGAGTCGAAACAACAATGTTTATTTTCAAGGCAGGGGACATTGATTCTCTGACAACTTTCTATTTCAATGACAGTCTTACTATTACATTAGATTGATGCACTTAAGACCATTCTGTTTAATGGATATTAGTTTGGTAAAGTGACAGTTGCTTATTGTGTGTCTATTTAATACACTAGCTACAGTCTGATTGGCTTCAAGAAAAGAACTTGTGTGATAAACATAAGAGATATAGATTTTTATTTTAAAAAAGGGTCTCTTAAGAATGAGGTACTTTTTGCTTTATTTTTTTCTTAATCTGTTGAAAAAAGGATTGTTTACAGGATTGTCTTTTGAAGTAATTCTAAGCAACAGTAATTTCTTTTTTTCTTAAGAAAATAACAACAAAAGATGATAAACTGAGAATGAACATTACTTTGCAAAACCTAATCCACAGAAAACTTGAGCCTTTCAGCTGAGAGCTTTTCCCAGGTGAAAACTGGTAATTTGTTCTTCAGAGAAAAAACAAATAACTAAAATGCTTTCAGTACTAGAATTACCATTTTACTACTCTGGAGTAGACTATGTAACACATTAAAAACAGAGAGCAGATTAATTCCCAAGTGTAAAACAACCTTTTACTGTAAAACATTTTCACTGCAAGTCATGAAGTTGTAACTCTCTCTCTCCTTTTTACATTCCTGAATATTTTAGTGTCATTACCAAAGTTGAACTTTCAAAATTTTGTACTTTGTTTTACCTTGTAACAGAAGGCAAGAGGAAATTTTTTCACTACACTGAGTTATAGGCATTGGAAGAGATTTTGTACAAACTAGGATGTTTTGCAGGGCTAAAAGACACAAGTCTAGTGCACAAATATCATTTAGCCTTCAGGAAAAATGTTTTATTTCAGTAGCAGCTAACAAAAGCTCTACTTAATTTTTCAAAATTGTCATTTCTTTCATGCAAGTAACAGTGAAAACGAGAGAGAAGAAAAGAATAAATTATCTGATACAGATTCTCAGTGGGGAGAACTTTGATTTTTTGCAAATGTAATATCAGCAGTAGTCCTATAGATTTTAATGGGTCAAAGTATCTAATCATACTTTATTACACTGAAGGTGGAGTGCAGGAATGTGACCTGGATGATTCAGTGGAAAAGCAGAGGACTTAATTATTTCTATTTTCTTGTCAGTGTGGTAATTCTAACCTGTACATTTATGAAAACGTGAGAGTAAGGGTGCATGCATTTGTAGATGTGTGGGAGAAAACTAAGGAAAAATAATTAAGTGGAACCTCCCTCCACACCGTCAGGAAGCACAACATCGTGTTATACTTTATTAAATTACTTACCTTAGAAAACCATTGTGAAAAAAATAAGATAACTTACTTTGGAAGGGCACTGTTATAAGTAAATAATCAAACTACATATGTAGTCTGTACATATGCCAACTACAGTGCTTGGAGGTAATTTAAAACTTCTAATTCAAAACATGTAAGAATGTGCTTGATGATTTTTGTTTCAATTCAGATCAGATACTAGAAAAAGTTTTTCTCATTCCAGCATTTTTGCTTACTTTTCTCCTTGAAATCTATGAAAGAAAAACACTTTGAATCTGCAGCAAGACAGAGTTTAGTATAAGATAGGGATGAAGGTTGGCTTAGGCAATATTCATAAATAAACCATAAGCCAAATTTTCTACTGATAAAAGTTATTTTTTTTTTACAGCAACTGAAAATCTGTCTGTGCAGTTTTTACATGATCTCTTTTTTCAAGTGTCATTTATCTCACACAACTGTAGAAAGCCCACCATTTCCTTTCAGTGATAAGGCTTTTCAAGAACTGGACAATGAGTATCAAGTGCTATTTTAAAATTCCGGTTGCATTTGATGCCTTAACTTTGGTTGATGGAGATAAATTAAAAAAAAAAAAAAAAAAGTACATTTAAAGCAAGTTGCTAAGATCTTTAAATACAAAAAACTACTTTTAGAGAAAAGCAGACTTTCAAAAGTCCTAAAAAAGGACATGGCCTGGATCTGAATATTTTTAGGTAGTCAAAGGATTATTTAGACTTTCTAATTTTGTCATTCATGCATTAAGAAATATATTAAAAACATCTTAGGTAACACTTATGTAGTCCCGATGAGACTGTACCTGTGGGACAACTGTGCTGAAAATTGTTTTTTCTACTGGTAAGAGAAGTTTTATAGCAAAATGTGAAATTATTCTTACATTCTTATATGTTGAAGATGCCAATATACATGAAATTCCTATAGAAAAGATTAAAGATATCCTGTAGTGACATCTGATAACAAATATTTGATTTGCTATTTGAAAAAAAAGTCTCTTTACCTCATTAAATCACTTACACTTCTTCAGACTATTAGATCTCTGCAGTCATCCTTTGTGCTACAGAAAATTTGTGTGAATGAAGACACATCTTGTCCTGATCATACTGTCAATATTTCTTCTCCTAGGAGCTAATAATAGAGTCATAGAACAGCTTGGGCTGGAATGGACCTTTAAAGATCATCTAATTCCAACCCCCAAACATAGGGCTAAGTAAGACAGAGTTATTTCACTGCCTGGATTTATTTTGAAGTTATAATGGTTACTCTGGAGTGATCCAGAGAGACAGCAGACTGTTTCCAGTGTTTCCGAAAGAAGGAATTTCCACAATACTTCTCATGAAGGAAGCAGGCTTTGTCTATGTTTTGTAGAACAAAGAAACTAAATGATCGTAAGAAAATCTCTAATTGCCCAGAATTAATTCCTGCTGTGGTGTGTTGATGGCCACAAGGCCCAGAAATTACTTTATTTTTTTTTTTTGGTGAAATGAGAAATAAAATTTACCTCCAGGTAAACAACAATGAAACAACATCAAACCAGATGGTGCTGATTGGGAACTGGACCTGTTTTCATTCTCTTCATGTACTTGGGATAAAACATCAGCTGAGTTACACTACTCTTAGAACATTTTGTGAAGGATGGTGCAATATGCATGAGCTCGGAGTTGTGCAACACCATTCAAAAATTGTATGAAAATGGAAGTGAGAAACCAGAGCAATATAATTTGTGCCTGAGTCTCATCTTGGAAAACCAAAAGGAATGTTGTAAGGAAGAATTTTAGCAACTGTCAATAAATGTGGATGAGGTGGCTGATCTGAACAGAACTGTGAAGTCTTAGACAATGAACTACTGTATAAATAATCATCTGCTTTAGAAATAGCTTGCTTATCAGAGAGATGAATTTGTTTACTACTAGTAAAAATGGCCTATCAATCTAACAAGATACCTGTCAAAACTATCCCTCTATTTACTTCCTTATCTGGAAATGTGCCACAACCCTATAGATAAAAAGAAAGACATAAGCCAATAGTTGGAAATTAGCATGATTTGTACCCACATGCCTTCATTTGTGTCTGCTGCTATCAAGTGATTGACAGCATAACATAAATCAAGATTTTTTTAAACTTATTAATATAATATGAACTGCAAAAAGATTAAAGTCTCATTTACATAACCTGAGATGAAAGGAGGTGAAATATTGTAATTATCTTTTCAAGCTAAATTTGCCATTGCCATTTAAAATTAACCTATGCAAATGACAGGTTAAACCCCAGGAAAGCTCTAGCTCTGTTTGAAAAAAATACAATCAATTTCCAGTCATGAGTGTGTTTTTATGCTAGCCACTCAATTCGTACCTTGGATCCATACATGTATACAAATGTCATGAAAATTATTTATTTTTTGCCTTGTTTTATTCTTGTTTTTTAGCCCTTAAAAAATATTCAGGTTGCAACTTGTGCGTCCTTATTTGCACTGAGTAATACTCTAAATATTGTAAAGATAATTATAAAATTTTTTCGCTCTCTCACTCTTTTTTTTTTTTTTTTCCAGTGGAACTGCAGTTTCAAAACATATCTCAGTTGAGGACCTTCATTACACCTTGGTCTATACATGGTCTGAAAGTACTTTTCAAAAAATGACAGCCTACACTCCTGCATAATTCCTCCATAAGTTGGGAGAGACAGACACAAATAACTGTCTTTAATAAGCTGACATGTCTGATGGGATATATGATGATCCATACTATGGACTATGAACTTGGATTTAGTCATGTGCCCTCAAGACAGGTATTTCACGCTTGGCAGTTGGTGGCCTCCTTAATCACAGCTAGACTTGATTTTTTATTAAGAGATGGATAAATAAAGAGATGGAAATTTTACTGAATGCAGGCCAATCCCTTAATCGGTGCAATAGTGTCTCATGGGAAGGAGGGCTAGGATGATCTGAAAGCTCAGTTGAATTTATGAGGAAGCACAGTGCCTGAGACTTCTGGAACAGAAAATGTTTTTTGTTGCTTCTGCAAATCATAAAATAATCCTGCAGGGGTCCTTGTCTATCTTACCGGTAGTGTCTGCAAAAATTAAGTCAGAGCCTGAGACGTCATTCTGAAATGAAAACTCCCAAATTTCCCAGTTGACAATTGTTCATTTTTCAAAATTTAAGTTGGATAGAATTTGAAAGCGAGGTTGTATAAATTGCTGATTCTGTTTTGGCAGCCAGTTTAAAACAAGTAGTTCTACAGGAAAAGGAGTAACAGAGGTCTGTTTTGTTATGGGTTTATGCCTTATTTCTCCTTTCTGTTACTGCAAGAACTTCAGACGTCTCTCTGAGGTATTTCTAGATGTCTCCTGTGGTCCTGAGGACCACCCTGCTGTCAGTCTCCCTTAATCTCAATCTGCTTTCTGGCTTACTGGGTGCATGCTATGACTGCTCTGGAGCACAAGACACACACAATGACCAGACAGTAATTGTGCGTTGTCCAGCACTCTGGTAGCTGTCAAATACTAATTCCTCTCTGCCCTTTCTTCAGTGGGAGTACTAATATAGTCTCCACTATCTCGTCAGACACCAATTTTTACAAAACTCACGTAGTAGCTTTGAAGTCTTGATTGTCAAATTTGATAGAAATTAGTCAACAAGAGAGAGGAACATCTGACACCCAGTGCAGTCATGTCAGGTGTTTCTTTGCAAAATCAGACTATAAAATTAAGGGGAGGAGATGAGGAAAGGGAGAGAATTATTCAAATAATAATTAACGGAATATTTCTTTCTGAAATGAAAGATTGAAACATTTCATTTGGTTTGACATAAAAGGTTCCATTCACTGTGAAATAAAATATTTTGTTGTGAGGCACTTGTGAGAATGCAAAGAAAATGAAACACTAGAGTCGAATGCTGACAGAGGAAAAACCTTCCCCTTGCAAAACAAGTACTAAAAACTATCTCTACATGGTAATAGAGATCTGAATTGTACTACTTTTGCATTTGGAGGAGACTTAACTCCTGGATTTCATCTTGTGGGGATACTTGATCAGTGCCATCTCTCAAATCTTTGATTATCTGAAATTCCTCTTTTTTAGTTCTACTTTTATAAAATGCTTTAATGGTTATAATGGGTGAACATAGATATGGATGTCAGACAAAGAAAATAAGAGAAATTTTTATAAACAAACTAAAATAGTTTCTGCAGACATGGAGAGGAAATGAGAATATTTATATCCACCAGAAATATTACATTTGATGCCTGAGCTCTCCAGGAAGAAATATGCATCTAACTGTAGGGAGATAACTTTATTTGTTTTGTTATGGAGGCTAAGGTATTGTTACCCATCTGAGAATTTGCATTAGATGTTGAGCATTTACAGACAAACATTTGCCTCTTAAGATTACAAATAGCATAGTTCTTACTCTGATTATTTTTGACACTTGGTTATCAAAAGTTTCTTCGCACTTCTGATGTTAAAACTTAGAAACAATCACCTGAGGTGTTACAGCGCTGAGGTGTCATACTGATTTGTTGGTACTTTTATACGAAGTATCTCAGGCCAGAGGTCACTGAGTTGCTGGTAGCTGAATTTGAAGAGGTGGGAGGAATGCTCTTTGAATTTCTGCTTTTGCAGCCCTGGACTGCTGAAATGCTCCACCCTAACTCCAGGTCTTGGAAGGGTCAGGTAGATGCAACTTTCCTGGAGAAGTGAAAAGCTAGAGATGAAAAGATTTTGTGGCTTGTATAGTTCATTTGCCCATGGGAGGGGGCAAAGAAAGGGCAACTGCAGGTGTTAGCCTGAAACTCCCATCTGGCCACTACAGAGAATAAGGGAATAATTGCTTCTTTGTGCCGTTACCCAACAAGGAATGTCTCTGCAGAAATTTTTGCCAAAGAGTCTTTGGCACATCACATTAAAGATTATCCTGCTGAAAGTGGAGTTTGAATGTAATGTTGATAAGAGTATTACTGTCACTTATTAAGATAATCTGTTTGGTCACCTTTACTGTTATTCTCTATCAAAAGAAATGAGTCAACCCCAAAAACATGTGTTACTTTACCTAGGAATTCTGTTCTGAACTTGATCTGTTTTTCTTTGGTTTTATAATAAGATGATTTGAGTCACTGCCTGAATATAAATGAACTGCGATGCTTTCAAAGTCCGAGATCTACATCTTCTTATAACTGATCTGTAATTGGGCTGATGAACTGATCTGACAGATGCTTTTGTGTCATGTCTTTTATCTATTTTTTCCTCATTTAGTGATTGTTATTTTGAACATCTTTGGTGACATTAGACTTCATAAGATAGCAAATCCAGAATTCATCCTACCCTAGATAACCTGGAACCAAAAAGTCTAGGTTTTTAATGTTTAACACTCTAGAATCCTACAATTTTGAGTCAGTAGTCTCACTGTGTACCCATGATCACAATCCAATGCATATAAAGCGTCCAACTGAACCTGGGATGAGTTAATGGGATGATGTTGTGCTCTGATAAAACTAATATCTTCTGCTGATTTTTAAGCATATCAGTGTTTTGCATTATTTTTTAGAGAGATTATGAAAAGGCAAGGTTCACCTTGTGTGTAAGAAGTATTTATGTGCTCTGAGCATTAAGTAAACATGGCTATGGCTTCCAGATTGTAAGTGTATTGCATTTAGCCAGACTAGGTAGAACAAGTGAAATAGATATGGACATATTCAAATTCAAAGTGTGTGTATAGCTATCAACTTGATTATATAGTTTATTTCACAGTTTTTGGAAACTGAACTGAAAATGATATCAATCAAGAACCAAATCCTCTTTTTCCTGTTAGAAGCATAGCAAAAAGAGAAATTGCTGTGCTGGATTGTACATTTATGCTGTGTCTTCACCTTTCTTTTTACATCTTTTCTAATGAGTAAAATGAGCTACTCTCCAGCAACATGCACAGTGCAGCCAATGCCTAACCATTAACATTTCAGACACCCTACATGCTTTAAGGTATCTGCATCTTTTCAACCAGTCTGACCTTTGTATGAGAAGCAAATTTCCAGTTATACAGGAATAGTTTTTTTTTTTTTTTTTTTTTTTTTTTTTTTTTTTTTTTCCTGAAGAAATTAGTCTGGAGAAAACCGGAACACTTGGTATCTGTCCTCTTTGTCTGCTACTAGTTCATGGGAGATGTTTTCCTGAGATGCTTTCTTGTAGCAGAACTCCTTCCATAACAAAGTGTGCTGAAAAGGATTGAACCTTGTGCAAATAATCAGAGTAAAGAAGAAAGATCCTCATCAGCAGATGCGGTGGGTAAATGCAACAATTACAAGTGCAATGAATTTCTCCAAAGAAGGAGAGGAGAGTTTGGTTAGCATTCTGTGATTTCTCTGTTACCAAGTTTCATTTATGTTGGAATCTGTTGCAAAGAGTAATAATGAAAACACTGAAGAACTGAGTGACTGACATGGTGCTTTAGCCACAATTTTATCTTATAATAGGTTGAATCAGTGTTTAATTTTATTTAAAAAAAAAATTCAAGAAGATAGGAATATTCCTCATTAATACTTAAGCACCAATATTATTCACAAATAGCATAGAATTTCCCTTTCCATAGTGACTTTTTTGCTTAGGGATAATTTCTAAAGGTCTGCATTTTATTCTGTCTGTAGTCTGAAAAATTTTATTCTGACTGTATCTACAAGAATGATCATAGACCACCAGCAACAAAGGATGAATACATTCTCTGAGTTATCGCTTCAGCACTGTGTACACAGTATGTCAGGGTCTGAAACTTTCAGATTAATTACCAGTCCTGGCAATGCTGTATGCGTTTTGTTGCCCTTCAAACTTGCAATTAATATTCAGACAGTTGTGAAGGGAGGATAATTTGGTGATTTTCAGTTTATTCTTCCAGGGAATAAACAAAAGAAGAGAATACATATTTCTCTTTTATTGTCCCTCAGAATCAGCTGATAAAGTTTTGTCTGCAACTATACCCAGTCAATGTCAGTTACCGTACAAGTTTATTAAAGTTTTTTGGAAATTACATAACTTTCAGCACCATTACATGTATAATTTATCATGATGATGCTGCATCGTTGTAGGGTATTTATAAGCTTTGTGCAGTGGGGCAGAATTTCAAACTTGGTCCTTCATTAAATTTTGATTCAACAACTTAGCAAAGCTAGGTGAGTAATGATAGCAAGCACACCAAGAGCTTCACTAGTCCTTAAAATGAAAATTTTTTGTGCTCAGTACCTTTACAACTCTGCAGGATGAAGTTTAATGCACTCAGAATTATGTGTTTACCTTCAGCATATTCACAAACTTTTTGTTCCAAGTATGTTAACCAGCCTATGATATGATGTCACAGCTGACTGGGTGCAGATGTGAAATACTTAATTAAAAAATAATTTAAAAAAATCATTGGTCTGTTACTCGGAAAGGGAAATTATAAGAAAAAGCTGTTTCCTCTGCATTTCCCATTTTTCAGTCCATAACACTTTAACAGCCATAGCTCAAATAAGATCTGATTGAGGAAAAACAGTTCCTATTACTTCCAATCAAATAATAGCAAATTAAGTTAATTTAGAAGTTAAGCATGACTGAGAAAATAACTTAGATTCCTGAGAATAAAGCCTGGTGGAGTAGAACAGTAGCTGAAAATCTAAGCCACTGATTTTCATCAGGTAAAGGAAAAAAAAGATCCTGATCTATATTCCTTTGTGTAGGTTCCTCTACTGCTGTCATACTCCAATAATTACACAAAAGGACTTGTTTCAGGTCTTCAGATGCCCAGTTCATTTGATGGATTTGTGCCTGAGTATTTTTTTAGTCCACTGATGATATTGGTCACTGTCCCTGAAGGGGATGTTGACCCCCATTTGACAAGAAGAATTTTGCATATGCATCCCTCATCTTTATTTTGTGGCCCAGCTACTGGCTGTCTCTGAGAGAGCAGCCATGGGCTATTGCGATGCTCGCAAAAAAAAAAAAAAAAGCATCAGGTTTTGACTTTTGTATAAGTTATTCCAGCTGTAATGAATACAACTCTGCAAGTGATACCTAGGGAGGCCTGGGCATGCCTGGGATTTAATCCCTTACTTTGGCTGGAAAACCAAAATATGTTTCTATTTGCAAATTTGTGCCTAATTCTTTCCACAAATGTTCAGTCCTGTAAAAATGTATTTTCTGAATTGTTTTACAACCAGAGCTGCTTTAGGGTTTTTTTTTTTGTTTATTTTGCATGTAGAAAAGATGATCTGTTTCTGATGATGCCCCAACACCAATAAGGATAAATTGTTTATTACTGACATACGTGCAGTTGGAAACTATTGAGAATAAGAGAGAAATAACTGATCCTATGAAATAACAAGAAACTTATTCAACTTCTGTCATTTTTAATGAGTCCTAGACCAAGCCTCAAGCTAACGAAAGATATATTTCATTCTGTTTTTCTCATAGTTGGTAACAGTCATTCAGAATACTCTTTCTGAATTCAGTAGAATTCTTAATCTCCCAGCAACGTGGATATTCTTCAAGTCCATGACACTGTTCTTGTTTACTAGTAAGTATACATTCTCACATAAGATACTCCAAGATGACAGACAGTGTTAAATACGAGTAATGCTATTCTGAGAGCAAAGGAAAATGGAAAAAAAGTGCTGAAACCTCTCCCTCCTCCACTCCCAAACCTCCCCCTTCTCTGCTAGAAATAGATACTGTGATGAGAAGTGACACTGTGGCTTTGAGACTTTCTTTGGGCTGCAGACAAAAAAGAACAAAGTTAACCTTGTTATATTTTTCTTCCATAGCCTGAAGAAGGCCTCATGGCTGAGAATTCTCTTTTCATTTCTATTTCCAGGGTGTATTTTCTTATCCTCTTCACAAAAGAATGGATTATATAGCTACGTGTTGATCCAGCACCTGGTTTGTTTTTTAAATGAAAATGTTATCTGTTTATTATTCAGATACAATTTAAAGCAGTTTTGCTCAGCATATTTGAATTCAAAATCCTATTAAAGATGCAATATTCCTCTGCTACTTTGTCCCCCACTGCGCTGACACTGATTTTCTCCATTTTAAATAGAAATATAATATTGTATATCTGTTCAGAGTGATGCAATTTCCAGCACTGAATTACCAGTCATTGGACAGACTTTTCACCTTCCTACCACGGAAATTTCGTATTCATACACATTTCCCTCCACATTTACAAAATGCATTATTGGCCTGGCTATCTTGCAACTGCTCTACAGCAGCACTTTCATTTTAAATCTAGAAAACTTATTTCTTTGCCTCTTTCCAGTTGATGGAAGTCATGAGAATTGCTGAGTTAAGATAAACATCCTCATTTTGAGGTAGAGAGGGGAGGCGAATGAGAAGGAAAATGTTAATTTGTTTTAAAGTTAAAAGTACTGACCCATGCACTGAAGATAAGCATATCTAATTTTAAATCTTCCATATCTATTGTAATGTCTAATTGCATAGTTAAATGAGCTGTAAAAGCAGAAATGCCGCTGTAACCTCTAAACAATTTTACACAGTTCTAGAACATTTGAGATAACAAAAGAAAGCTGAAAGAAGCTTTTCTCCTCTAGTAATTCTAGTACTTCAGAGGACAAAGTTTATTGAAAAAGAGAGGCTTTCTGCTTGGACAGCACTTTCATGTTACTCTGGACACACTTTAAATGTAAGGAGGCAATTGAATGCATCATGTGGGCTATGAACACTCTAAAAAGGTCCAAAAACATTAGTGGATGTGTCACTCAGTGTTCAATTCTCATCTTGGATTGATGTAATGCTGGAATAACTTGATTGGCTTCAGTAACTTTATTCTAAATTAACATAATTGCTATCATAATTATTTAGCCTACAGAAACATCTGGAGCCCCTAACTAGGTCAGGGCACAATTTTACTAGGCTCTCTTCATTACATATGCACATACGGTGATTAATGTCAGAGTACTTTATGTATTTCTATCTGAATACTTCTCTTGGGGCAAAATAAAACAATGGAGTGAGGTGAATCCACTAGTCTGCATGCTAGCCTCTGTCACTGACTTTCCAGAAAGTCCCATAGACTTTCTGTGCCTCTGTTTTCTGTGTAGAAAATGCTGACAGTAGCGCTTCTGTTTTGAGTAAAAGTGCATTTAAGATTGTGAAATGTTCAGGCACCATGGTAATGGGGATGTGTAAGCATGGATAGAAAAGTTAATTTGCATCCAATTGTTCATGCTTTGTAGACCTTAATGACAGATGCTTAGGGGTAGTTGCTTGTATCCTGAAGATGAACTGTACAAGAGAATAAGATTTTTGACTACTGAGAGGCGAAAGGAAAAGGACCAAGTAGCTGTGAAATAACCTCTTCTACAGACTGTAAAAAGAGCATAAACTTAATGGCAACATTGCCAGTTTCTAAGGTTAAATGAAATCACAACAGTGTCCTTATAGAGTGGGAATCACATACACATTGTACAATAAGTCTTGTATTTCCTATAAGTATGAAGGTTGCTCTGAAAGTAATGCCTCCTATTTATTTCCCTCGAAACTACAACAGATGTGAAGAGCACAGTAACACTATTTTATTGAGAAAATTCTCATCTACAAAACGTTATTTCTCAACACAGTCATTACCATTTAGCTGTGCATATTTGCCAGTGATGAATAAGAGCCTGCATGCCACACTTCTAAAAATCTGCACCAGTGGAGGTGACCACTGTTGCTGTTGCCACTGCTGAAGTGCACCATCTACCGCCTCACTGTGCTCACATCCACTGTTTGGTCTCCAGAAATGATCAACAAGCACTGATGAATGTCAATGCAGTTTTTTCCACTCGAAGGAATTCAATTCCATCTCTTTGCTTCATTTGTACTTCCATGTCAGATGCCATTTTGTCACACTGCCCCTCTGCTGCCATCTGTCCCATGGCAACTAAACAAAATGGAATATTGGTGGGAAGATTCCACCTCTACTGCAATACCACCAACATCCACCTCTGACATTGTGGGCCAACATAATAAAATAGGAGACATTACTTTCGGTGCAGAACACGTGTATGGTGTGGCTTTGTTTCGTCCTCAGAAGTCTCAGTCTAGTGGTGCTTTAGGCAATAAAAGCATTACTCCAAAAGCACATTATCTATTTTTCCTTAGCTCTGCCCTATCGGAGTTGTCATTGAAGTATTTTCTTGTGCCTAGCAAATGGAAAGTACTAGGACAGGAGCAGAGTGGCTGTTGCATTAAATTAATTTGGGATTTTGAAGTGTCCTAATGTTCTTAGGGTGACCAGCTTCAGTAAAGCCAGGATATAATTTCAAATCAGTTGAAGATGACCTGATTAAACCTTCTTTTTATTTCCTGAACTAGTGAGAAGGACAGACATTGTTCTCAGAGAGAACTTGCCAGATTCCACACTTTCACGACCTGACAATTGTTGCTAGGGAGGGAAATGAGTTATGTAGTGAGAAAATAATTGACACTTTTTTTTCGCATTAAGATTAGAAGGGTGAATGAGCTCTTTTGATAGCACATCTTAATACTACAGAAGTTAGTGACCATCACCAGTGACCAAAAACATTGTGATCATTCTTCTGAATGAAGCAAGAAACTATTTTTATCTCCTTTTTAGTTATAGTGAATCCAGATTTAGACCAAGTTCCTTGACAACTTTCCACAGCAGTACTGGCCCACAAGGGATCTGGACCCAAATGAATTAATTCCCCAAGCAAATGGAAACCTTTTGGCAAATAAGAGAATGGAATTTGTGTTCTTCCAATTCTTTTCTTTGTTTTTAAGATATGGACACTTTAGATAGGTTAAACTAAATTCTGGGTGGTCCCATGCTATTACAATATGTTAGAGTTAATTTCAGATTGAGACTCAAATTTCATAAATAACTCTGCGGCGTACAGAGTGAATTTGCCACTCTTTTGGAATATGCTAATGTAGTAAAAGGGCTGACCAATATCTTGCATATCTAGATAAATGTCTGGATAAAGTTTCAAAGAACAGCCTTAATATTATCAATGAAGACATAACTTTTCTGAAATTCTGCCTGTCCTGTATTTAATGGCAATACTTGGGAGGGTTTTGGTGAGTTCAGGATATCAAATTCTTTTAAATGTTTCATTTTGGTTTTCTTTTAACTTGTTATAGAAGACCTGTCTCACATTTTCATCACTGACTGATCAGCCTGCATTTTAAATTCTCCAATACTTTCTCAGTATCATCTTAGAAACTGTTGTTTAATTGAGTGA
This sequence comes from Penelope pileata, assembly GCA_013396635.1. Taxonomy (NCBI): domain Eukaryota; kingdom Metazoa; phylum Chordata; class Aves; order Galliformes; family Cracidae; genus Penelope; species Penelope pileata. The sequence continues at coordinate 2,361,380 of WBMW01002256.1, forward strand.
GCTCTTAGGACTTGCATGGCTTGTTTGTTCTTGTTGCAGTGGCTGTTTTTACTGAAGTTTTCTAACATGACCTAGATGTCTGCAGCTGGATGTTTGTAGAGGAATTTGGTGCTCTGTTTCTCAGTATTACATAATCAAAAGGAAAGCTTTCCTGAAATACTGATGTCTTTCAGGATATTCCCTTCTGAGTAAAGAAAGGATTGCGGCTGTAAATTTCCAAATATTACTACTTTCACAGGAAAGAGTGTGAGTAATCCAACTTTAGCAAGCCATATGGTAAAAGATTAATGGATTACTTGCTTTGATAACAGAGCTAAGAAACATGGACTCTACTATTAGATATGTCATAAACCTAAATATATGATTGAATTCAAGCGTAAAAAAATCTTAATTGCAATTGTTCCTTGACAGTTGATTTCTCAAACAAGCGAGACTTATGCAGCTGATCTACAGAAGACTAATCTATCGGCCCACTGTGCGACATAAATTGAGCATAAATGTTTTTGCATTGTGTCAAGATACTTGTGTCACTGATTTTAATTATGTCAGTGTTGATTATGTACAGTTGCAGTAGTTAACCAGTGTTGGAAGGGGAAAAAATTAATGCTATTTTAATTCGGCTACAAGCTTTGTTGTCTGTCAGCAATTGAGTAACATAACTGGGGATCACTACCTGGATTAATGATGCTTCATGTCTTGGATTGATCATATCTAAATGTTAATCAATTCCAACCAAATGCCTGATGTTTTTTTTTTTCTAATTTGTTATTTGTAAGTAGTGTGAAATCAAACAAAGATATTAAGCTCCAATGACAATTAGACTGCTATTGCTATCATAATTAGCAGCTGCTTCTTCCGAGGATAAGCTTAATCAGAAATATTTATATTATTTTTTTCATAAATTTGGCAATTTGCTCTTGATCAGTTGAAGTAACTCTGCTTTTATTCTGTACCTTTACTTACACATACCATCCCAAAGCTTCAGTTATCATCTTACCTGTCTAACTGGCAAGGAAACTGGGCTGAGGGACTTAAAGGGCCCATTCATACAACTGACTTTTGAGAATGAACCAGAGGGTGACAATGTCAAATAAAGGTCTAATCCAGTGCCATTCAGGTCAGAAAGATATCAGGAAAGATAACCTCAAATAAATTCACACTGAAAATAATGCTTTCTCTGTGCTTATTAGAACACCTTCTTTTCTTATCAAATGAGAATGGTTACAGACCAAGCAGTCCTTTTGTGTGTGTGATGCTTATTGGACAAGGAAGATTGATTTTCCTTTCTCAATTTCTTTGCGCTAAATAATTTTTTTTCTCTAATCTCTTTTCAGACACAAAATCTTCTCTGGTCTTGAGCAAAATATTTAACACCTTGACATCTTGACCACAGCTTTCTAATCACTGGTGGAGACAAAAAATTTGTATCCGAAAAACGAAAGTTTACAGGGTGGCCATATGTCCCGTCATTGTGAATAACATTAAAGAATTTAGGAACAGTGTAAAAACCAAACATTTCCAGGAAAGTACGACTTTCCTCTTTTCTATAAGTGACTACATCAGCAACTCTTTTCCATTTTCTGGTTTTCACTGAATACCTGTCTATTTATGTACATAATGGTGGGAGCAGGAATGAGCAACACTGCAGGAAAGATTTTGTATCAAAATAATGAAAGTCAGAGATGGAGAAGACCTGTTTCCTGCTGTAGTCTTTCCTCCTGTTCTGGATAATTTCTGTGCAAATAAAATTTTCTTTCATTGCTTTCAGAGCACTGACACCAAAACAGTATATGAACACATGATCTATAGTATGGTAGAGAGTTAATATTTTATTGTAGAGAGCTGTGGGTGCCTGTGACAGCAGTGTGAGAAGCTCATTAAAGAGGCTTGTGTGCATTTTTCCAGTGGGAGGGTTGTACTGATGACACCTACTTTTTGCATAAAGTAAGATCTTTTTCTAGCTGTTTGGATGAATCTGTTTGCTTTTATTACCTGTTTATTATTGAGATTCATCTCTCCTGAGAAGGACAGTTTCTTTCATATAGAAGAGACTACTGAAAGCAAAGGCAGTCTATCACAACATTACCTTTCTGCACTTTTCTTCAGCTTCTGCAGTTATAATGAGCTACTAGAATGAAGTCTTAGTGACAGTAGCCTTACAATAGGTTGATTTTATTTCCATTATGGCATCTCTAGTTCCAGTTACAGAACATTACCAGTGAAAGTAATGTGCTTGTGATCAAAAATAGATTTTTCCAGTAGAACCAGTACTAAAAATGACGAGTTTGGATTAGTTATTCAAAAAACCCTTCCTCTCATCCTCTAATTTCATTGTACTGTATTACAATTCTCACAAACCTAATTGCAAGAGAAAACATACAGAGATGGTCCTAGACAAGGAAGACCTATATGAGCTTTGTTTCTGAAATGCACAATGTTTAGTGAAATAAACGGAGAGACTTCTTTACAACTGAACATTTTTTGTTGTTGTTTTGTCTTTGCTTGACTGTTTTTGTTCCCTTTTTTATTTTCATGGCTAGTTTCCTAGTTTCATCTCCACAGATTATATCTTTTGATTTCAGCTTCTTCTGCATAAAGAAAAAGGCCTTACACTGTGATTTGAATAACCTTCAACACCCAAAACACTGAAAAAAGGCTCTTCGGATTTGAAGAGGTTATACTATTTTTTCCCCCACAATGTTTTTAGAAAATTTATTAAAATAATTTCCAAAACGTAAGTGATAGAATTCTTCTGACTCTAAGAATAACATTAAGTGCATATTTTTCACTTAGTATTTTAGCATTTCAACTTCCAAGGCATACTTCTCATTATCGTACTAGGGCATGGTACAGAGTTCAGCGACCAGAAGCTCTAAGAAATAATTGAAAAAAATCTCAAATGATATCTAATTAAAAACTGTTTCAGGCAGAATGAATTAAATTTAGCCTTAAAGTTGCTTACTGCATCCATCTTACCGACGTCAGAAGGAAATGAGCTGCAAAGGTGCATAATAAAAGTAAAAAGCCCTTGCAGTAGCTAACTTCAGAAATAGAGTAATCAACAATAAGCTGAAATTATAGGAGTGGAGAATTACATCATCAAATCTTCGGGTTTGGCAAGAAACCTTAAAAAACAAGTTTAATTGACCACCAAATCCAGAGGCATAGATGTTTTTGTTGCAGGTGATAGTGTCGTATGACATTAATCAGATGCTTGAGTAAAAGCCAATACAACGTATTAAGAGGAGTGCTAACACACTGGGATACTTTTGCAGGTCAGCATTTTTGCTTTAGTATTTGGAGTTACTTGGTCTCTGTTCAGCAAGAAGGCAAGAACAGCAAGCATAATAATCAATCTGTTATGCAATCAAGAAAAAAAGTGAGCTTTGTATGGACAGAGTCGATTTAGTTTAGCAGCATTTCTTGGCACTGCAACGAAGATGCTCAACAGAGAATAATCTAAAGGCTGCTATATTTAAGCCTGATTGATCAGTTTTTTATGAAAGATGCCTGAATAAAGTAATCTACAGATAGTTTATGCCCAGAGGGTAACAGTTGTAACTTATTCATACCTACCATAGTCTTTCCACTTTCACATTGGTGAAAAAACTCAATAAGAAAGAACAAAGTACTAGAGTTAGACAGTAATTTTCTAGCAAAACAGAGCATTGCAAAGTCATATTTCTGGAATGGAAATCTGTATCTATATCTATGTCTGTGTTTGTATATCTATCTGTATATCTGTATCTATTGATCTATCTATTTTTGATTCAACACCTTTAAGGTACTAGAGATCTCAGTATTTCCACCATACAGAGAATTCCTCCATAGCTGAAAATTCCAATTTTTCTTCAAATTTTTCATACTGCTTGTCTGCCTCAGTATCTTTTCAGAAAAATTTGGAATGAAATCAGTTGAGGATGGAAAGCTGAAGAAGGAATTAGGATATATAGGTAATCCAGCTCTGGAATCTGAAATCACCTTGATGTCTTAGTGGTAACACTGATTATCTTCTTTGCTGCACTGTTTTAATGTGATCAAGTTTTTTTTGTAGTATGATATCCTAATATGCCTTCCAGCCTTTCTGCTTGAAAACCAGTTTATCTTCCTTACCTTCATGCCATCCCACTGCCTTGCTTTTTCTAGCTGCTTCCCCGCTTTTAAGATAACTCTCAAGCAAGGTGTCTATTAAACAGAGAAGCAACGTGAAAAGCTACCAGTCCAAATCCTCATCCATTTCTGTAGTGACCTCTTACATGTCTGTGATACTATCAAAAGGTATGATTGGAACCCCAGTACAGAGTCACAGAGCTTAAGTCTCAAAAGCGGAATTTAGTGACAATGACAAAAATGAATCAAAGCTGTTTTGGCCAAATTAGTGCACAAAAAATTGTTTAAAGAAGCAGTGGCTTTGTTGTCTGGAGTGTTTGGCAAGAAGTAGTTCATAACAATACTAGTATTTATATTTGCATAAATTTGTATGTGCAAATAAGAGTATCTTATCGTTACTATTTTCCATTCTTCACAAAATAATTCTTAATTATTTAAAAAAGATATCAGAAGTTCATTATCCTGAGATGTATGGATGATTTACATATCCCAGTTACTGAACAAAGAACATAGTTCAGCTCTTTTTCCAAGTGCTATTAATTCAAAAATTTAACTACAAAGATTTTTTAAAAATTAAATTCTAGATAGTTAGAAAATATTAATGGAAAAGTATAAAATATTCATAGTAAGTCTCAACACCTAAATTTCTTCTGCTGCATCCAGGAATGACCATCCATAACTTCATATACTGCTAAATGCAAATTGTGCTAACATTTTAAAATTTTATTTTCTATCATTCTTTTGAGAACACTTCTGGATGCTGCTGTTTAATTAATTGCTGTAGCAAATGCCCTGTTACTTAAATGCTATGGCCAAGAGCAATATGCAGACTTTAAGAGCCTGGGGACAAAAAAGGAGCTTAGCAGCAAAGCCTACTACACTGAAGACATATAAATTAAAAAGATTAAAACTGACTGCTTTGGGCAGTGTAGAGTAATGATTTTCAGGCCAACACAAGATTCCAGATGCTCCAGGAGAATCCCATGATAAGCAATGTCAACTGATGTCAAATGCTTCCGAAAGATCCAAGCTAATAAATGTAGCAACGCCAGTTGGTGTTGAAAGTAGGTGGTTAGCCATGTTCCATAGGGCAATCTCTATGCTGTGAAAAATCTTAAAATCAGAAGGAAATATATATTTAGGAAACCCCAAGACGTCACCAAAATATTATTTTTCTCTCCATGCCCCTGAAACTGAAAAAATGTGTATTTTTCTAGTACTGAAGGAAAAAGAAATACATCCATAATGTAACATAAATATGTATATTAAACTTATTACTATATGAAATATATTAAATTATAAAACAATAATTTATATATACGAAATATATATACTTCATTATATGAAACATTGCCTTCTAGTAATAGTTATGCATTAGTGGATTCAGTGATTTTTCAAAGGGCAAATTACCACTAAGAAGGTGTTATGAAACATGGGACTGAGGAGAACTGGTTGTAAACCAGCTGCAAACAGAAGCACTGAAGAAGACAAGTTTTAATGAGAATTTCAACTTACTTATGCTGTATCCATTATGTGAAGTGACAGAAACACGTCTGGAGGAACTTGATTAGATCCAACACAGGTTTGCTGTCTATTTCAATATGTGAATGAAAAAAGAAAGAAGTGCAGACAAGATGCTAGCTCTCATTATTAACCATTACACAGTGGAAACTGTGCAGATAAAAATGATTCCAAAAGATTATGTTTATCATGTATCATCAAACTTCAAAGGAAAATAATCAGGTAATAATTAGCCAGATTAAAAACTATGATACATATCCTGATCCAGATCTGGGGGAAAAAGGCAGACTCCAATAGTTTTGCATTTTTTGTAATGGGCTAATCAACTGGATTTCATTGTATCTAGAGGAGAATATATCAAAATCCCATTGCAGTCTGTATTTTTTTTTGATTGGTAGGAGTGTTGGTACGGTAGGATATGGTATATCAGTGTATCAAAGATCAGAATATAAGGTTTTTTTTCTTATTTATTTCAAGTGACTTCACACCCAATGTGAACCATGGACAGGGTGTACAGGAAGGAAGGAAGTACTTTTCTGTTTGGTGATAGTAATCTAAGATACAGACAGACCTTGAAGACTTCTTGTGGAGTTAAGAATTTAGACTATTGCATTTTTCCATTTTTTCAGTGATTTAGACATTTTATTCTTAACGCACTGCTCAGTGGGAAAATAACTTGTTGTAGAAGTCTGTGGAACATTCTTATGACTCTTTGTCACTGGCCCCAGGTCATATATAATAAGCATGATAAACAGTTTCTTCCATATCTTCTAATATATTTCCTACATTAAAAAAATTCTTATTATACAGATGGACCAGTTAATCTTAATAGAGTATTTTTCAATCAGAGTATTTCCAGTGGTGTAAAAAACTAATCTTTTCTCAGACAGAATCTGAATCAAGCTGTGAGTCAGTTCACTTACCCTGCACTAGACCTAGCTCTTCAAAAAGGTCCTATAAACTAATCTGCTACATTTTTAGATTGGTCCTTTCTATGTTATGTTTTGATTATCTCTTAAATACCACTTTATTAGACAGTTTTGCCTAATTGCTTTTCTGTAATCAGAAACTGCTGGCTAAGAAAAAAGGAATTGTCATATCTTGAGATATGGTATCCAGGGAGGTCCATATCATTCTTATAGGATTATATTGAGCGGATTAGTTGAATGAGTCTCTATTCTTATTACAATCTCTCCTTATTAGAATGGATTAATTTATCACATTTTCTCTCCTCTCCTCAGTCTTTGACATAAGAATGAATTATCGCACTTTTTCATTGTTTTTTCTATTCTAATTCTATTCTATTCTATTCTATTCTATTCTTTTTTTT
>WBMW01002256.1:2368358-2449767 GCA_013396635.1 Penelope pileata
TTTTTTTTTTTTTTTTTTTTGCATGGCTGATGTTTCTCTTGCTTTTCAATCTGTTCAGAAAATAGAGGAATAGAGGAAATGTTAGTAATTTGTTGTAATCACTTTGCATGCATGTATTGCAAGATGGAGGGACACCAATTTTTTTAATTTAAAAAGCAGTAAAGTGAGAACTCAGTTCTCCAGAAAATGCTGAGGATCCGGCAAGGTTCGTGTTAGTGAGATTCAGGGAAATACATAGAGGCCAAACTCAAAGTATAATTGAATATAGCCTCCCTGAAGTTCCATTTATACTGTGATGAACTTTACATTTGTAACCTTAATTTTAGTTCAAGAGAAATATCTAAGACAGGAGCATTTGTTTGCTTCTCCTTATCTTTCAGTACTTTCAGAAATATACAGGAGTGTGTTTCATAAGATTACTGTTTTCATGTCCATGCACACTACAGAAAGTATGCTGTGCTGACATTTTGTCTTCCTGCCTAAAAGGACTTTGGTTTTACTGGTGGATAACAAGCTGGACATGAGCTAGCAATGTGCCCTCTGAGCTCAGAAAGCCAACCAGATCCCAGGCTGCATCAAAAGAAGCAGGGCAAGGGAGGTGATCCTGCCCCTCTGCTCTGTGCTGGTGAGAACTCACCTGGAGTATTATATCCAGATGTGGAGTCCTCAGCACAGGAGAGACATGGACCTGTTGGAGTGTGTCCAGAGAAGGGCCACAAATATGATCCAGGGATGGAACATCTATGTCCCTACGAGAACAGGCTGAGAGAGCTGGCGCTGTTCAGTCTGGAGAAGAGAAGGCTCTGGGGAGACCTGATCGCAGCATTTCAGTATCTAAGGAGGGGTTATGAGAAGGAGGCAGACTCTTTAGCAGGGTCTGGTGCATTAGGATGAGGGGAAGTGGTTTCAAACTAAAATAGGGGAGATTTAGACGAAGTATAAGGAAAAAGTTTTTTACAATACAGGCGGTAGAGCATTGGACCAGGTCGCCCAGAGAGGTGGTGGAAGCCCCGTCCCTGGAGACATTCAAGGTCAGGCTGGACCAAGCTCTGAGCAACCTGATCTAGCAGTATTTTCCCTGTACATTGCAGGGGAGTTTGACCAGATGACCTTTAAAGGTCCCTTTCAACTCTAAGATTCTGTGATTCTATGACATTTGTCTGAGTCTGGCGCCTTCTGCACAAACTACTCATAAACTTGTTTTTTTAGTAAAATCTAATTTTCTTTTGCTAGTTAGTTTTCTATTTGCTGAAATAAATATGCTGTTGTAGAAAAGAAGTTTGTGTACAGCATATATATCTATACTGTGTTTTGAAGTACAGGTTGAGTACAACCTTGCTAGAGCCAGATCTGAAGTATATTTAGGGAAAAGACATCATTGAACTTTGTGGTGTCTCAGTATAGTAGCTCTAGGTCTTGATATTCCTGCAATATGACTAGGAGAGGCAAAGTTACAGCCACATCTAACTAATTTATTTAATAGAAACGCTGATGTGCATTGTGATTGGCACTGGACAACCGAGTCAAGCAGACACGTTGCTAGAATGGCTGAACATAACACACTCAAGCCTATAAATGGAGCTACAGAAGTCAGTGTGTAACTGTACAGAAAAGTAGCCTGGGTCGTAAAATACAATCAAGCTGCTTTTAGGTCTGCATTCTGAAAAGTAGTGTAGTCATAACCATTACGGTAAACTGCACAAGCCAGAAAGCATCAAGGAAGTTTTAATATCATTGCCTTTTAATATGTAAATAGCTTAAGATATTTTGTGGTCTTTTCTCCAAGCTGAACTAGTATGGAAATCATGTTTTTCTTGACTGGAACAATTATTACATCTCCAGCAAAATGAGTGCAGTCTGGACACTACCCAGGCACTGAAGACTCTCTAACTTACAGAGATGGATTCTATATTTCAGTGTAGGAATGCAGAAATTTCCACTCTGGAATAGTTTGCATGAGTAACTTTCTCATGCAGTAGCCTGTCTATTTTATGTGCTTCAGAGGTGGTAAGGCACATCTCATGTACAGTCATGCATAATCCTCTATATTATTTTTAGTTTGTATACAAAGGAGCAGAGTAAGAATAATTTATTCAATATTTCATCTAGTTATTAGCTTGTACTATAAACATGAGGCTGGTGATCTTTGTAATCTTACCAAGCTATTTTATTTAGTAATATCTTAAAGGGCTGATGCAGTTATGGTAATTATGTAGTGCATAAAATCTATTACTTTTTATACATATAACATTTACTTTCTATTAATTTCATCCAGTTTCCCTATGCTTGTATCATAAGGCAATGTAAGTATAAGTGGTCTTCTGTATCCCATAGTAGGTGTACCATAGACATTAAATCCAGTGCCTTCCACACAAACAAAAAGGCATATTCCTTTTAATTTTTGTGTTAAGGAAACCCTGCAGATATCTTCCCTTTCCTACTTCCTTTCTTCCCTCCTTCCTCCCTTCTCTCTTTCCCTTCCTTCTTTCCCTCCCTTTCTCTCTTCCTTCCTCTTTCTCCCTCTCTCTCTTTTGGCCTTTGAAAATTATCCTACTTTTGCTGTTGTTTCTAACTCAGTTCTCTCAACTCTTTTCAATGAGATAACAAGCTCTATGTAATGTTGACGTCCTCTCAACACACTGCTGGATGCTTGACTGGGGATCTCCTTAGTACTGTGATGTCTAGGAGCTTGCTAGGCCCTATGATGCTTAAATAACTTTGCTTTCTTTAACTCCATTTTATAATGATTAGAGTGGGAGAGGAGAGCTTAAAAACCAGTCATTACACCAAAGTATATTAACTGCTTAATTATGTTCACACATTACATGGCTGATATGAATTATGGCTCTGATGCCATCAAAATGCTCATTATTTCCTGTTAAGGGCTTTCAAGTGGCATAATTTCCGGATCTTGGCCCAGAAGTTTGGAGCTGTAGATGCAATGGCTGTGCCTCTGATGACACTTCACTAATTGGCTTGGCATGTAACGTTAATTACATTCTGTTTGGGAATTCTCTTCTCCTGAATTGAAGTACATTTTTTTTGTGTGTGAGGGGGATATGAGTGTGTAAGGTGCCCTGACTGGAGAAACAATAGGGGCTCTTTACTGTGTGCCCTTTTAAATTGAACAGTTTATCTGAGATGAAGGGAGGTGTAGTTATGTATTAGTTGAGGATCTGCAGAAACGTATTGGCTTGTATTTTGTACTATTTTTCTTTAAGAGAGAATTTAGCATGGCAGAGAAGCAGTTAAGTGGAAACAGGAATGGTTCATTTTCGTTCTTTCCTTTTTCATGGATATTTGGAAATGAAGATATATAAGTTAGAGACTTTCTGAACCAAGGCCTTTTGAATTGTTCTGGTTGTACTGACTCCTCTAATCAAACCAGACAATCAAGCATAAGACCCGACTTTGACTTTATTATTAGTGTAAAATGTAACATGCTCAATAAAGTCAATGGATCACTGTTAAACTTGATATTATAAACAATCCTTAAGGCCTATGTATTTTAATTTCTTCATTAAATCTTCAAGTTAATATTTGGAGAATTTATTTCCCACAGTTTTCTTCTTTCAGAGTATATGAAATTTTTTCTATAAGCATCTCCTACTGATTTTATTTATGAACACTGGAGGGAAATTTGTAACTATAAAGATATTTTAATGGGAATTACTACTGGTATGAAGGGCGAAAGTGAAAAAGAAACTTTTAAGTTCCTTGAAAAATACTTGCTTGAAATACTGACAGTTACCAGAAAAAATCCAATATTTGTTTCCCAGCACCATAAACTGTTCCATCAGTTTTGACAACGTTATTTGGAAGCCTATCCTTCAGCAAGATCCCAGGATCCATCAATAGTATCTGTACATAAATGGCAAATCATTTCAATTTACCAGCTGTTCAGAAATCATCTAACCATGCAGACAAAATCAATCCAACTCCTGTTACAGATGAATGTTAAGCTGTGGTTGTAGGAAGATGAAGAACCAGTCTCACTTCTGATGTGAACTTTGTCCTTTTTATCATTATTCTCTGTTTTTGATTGTTTTAGTTGTAACAAATAATGTTGTTCAGTTTAGCTCCATTGACGTTAATCTAGAAATCAAGCTACTATTAGCATCCATCTGCATGATGGTGTACCAATTAAAATTAGGAGAGACTAATGTTCCAGTTTGCATACAAATAGCAATTTGCTTAGCTCTACAAAGAGAGACACTCAGATATTTTGGGAACTCAGTTCCATTAATCCTTAAAGCAACAGAGAAAGGATCACAAAATGTTGAAAGGCAATGGTAGCTTTAATTTTACTTCTTCATAGAAAATGTGATGTGATGTAGCAACTTTAGGTATTTATCAGATATCTGCAATTCAGCCAACTTGTGACATGATTATTTTGCTTTCGGTTATGATGTCCACAAAACAGAGATGTATTTGGTGGTCATTGTAATTTGGGAGCATATAGAGAAGAGAAATAAAACGAAATATTTGCAATTACTGTGTGAGAGAAAGATTAAAATAGTTGTTTACTACAGTTAAAAACAACAAACAGTATTTACTTCTTCTCAGAGAGAAGGCAAGGGAAAGAAACACAAGTGAAAACGAGAAGTCAAAAACTGGCCTAAAGGAATCTAGGATGGGGGGACATTGTATTACTAGGTAACCATCTGGCAGAGTATTGAGGCCATTTTAGGAGAGAGTCAGAAACCTTTCTGGCACTTTGGCAGCCAGTAGATTTGTACCAGATCTGTACCAAAAAGTACCAGGTGGTACTTTTTGTAACAACATCAAACTTCAAGCGTATCTACATTCCCACCAGGATCTTTGCAACTTGTCATCAGCTCCCTACGACTCTGACAGAGCAGATGTGTTTCCCTATCCATGACTTTCCCAGAATATTCATTTGTTTAACTTGTCATTGAGATAATTTTCAACCTTGGTTCTGTGACAAGAATGACAGTACAAATACATGGGGATGAGTTGTGGTCTACAGGGCAGAGGTGGGACGCAAGGCTACAGAGACTCCTGGGCTATCTTCCCAGCAAGGTGTGTATATATTTCACTGTGCAGTGCCTCCCATCGAGTCAGGCTGTAAGTGGATCCTTAAGTGGTTGACATCTATATTTTAATTACCAACTCTTCATCTTTAAACTTTTGGGCACTGCTATCTGTTAACATGTTTTGAGAGTCTCATTCAATGAACTCCAGCACAGAGCCAACTAGGCACTACTACGTTATACAGGATTATGAGGATGAAATTCAACACTTTTAATAATGGTTGTATTTTTGCCACTAAAAATTTCAAATAGGTCTCACTAAAATCTAAATTGTGTGTTACTTAGCTGTGAATATCCAGTGCAACGAATATACTTTCCTTATAGTATTCTTCAATTCATGATGGCAAAGATCTACAAATAATTTGGACTCCACAGAAAAAATTAGCATAACTGTGGTCTTATTTCTGGACTGTGAGTAAGTGTAAGAGACTGTTATCTTTTGTCTCAAAGCTTGCTGTGAGAACTCTTTTGTCTCAAAGTTTGCCCACCTGCCTGATGCCCGAAGGCTTGTAGACCAGGGGCGATGAGAGGTAAGCAGCCGCTAAACGGCCATCGAGCAGCCTTTGAGACTGGTGCCTTGAGGGAGGCAACCACGGAAGGAGACGAGCAAGCCCATCCGTGCCTGTTTGTGTGATACGTGACATACCTGGGTGCCCAGGAATGTCATGTTGGCCGAAAAGGAGGATAAGAAGACCTCCTCCAACGGGGGAAATGCTAGGATTTACCTGTTAGCTGCCTAGGAGCTGCCTAGGGGCTGCCTAGGGGCTGCCTGCCTGCTACTGTCTGAATGTTGCCTGTCGGATGCCTGGCTGGACCTGCTTGATACCTCCTGCTGCTTGAGACATGAGGTCCTGCTGCCCTGCTACCTGATGCTTGCTTGTTGCTCCTGCTTCCTGCCTGATGGCCCAATGCCTGACGATGCCTGCTGCCTGCTGCCTGCTGCCTGAAGCCTACTCCTGCGTCTCCTGATGTCTGCTCTTGCTTCGCCTGGTGCTTGCTGCCTGAGACCTGACAGCCTGATGCCTGCTTGCTGCTGCTCCCCCTGCGCTCTTGCTCCCTCGCTCCCACACATGCCTGAAGATATTCCTGAACTGATACAACGGCGTGGGATCCATGGTGGTGACTGTCCCCACTTTTCTATATGTAACCCTCGCTCTCACTTCCTATCTTTTACTATCGCCTGCTCCCCCATCTCTGTCTCCCTCACTGACCAGAATTTCTATTAAACTGGTCGGACAACATTTGACCTCGTTTGTGCCTTAATCTCACTCCGAGTATGTTAAAGAATCTCCCCTCACTCCAATAATTGGAGCGGGACGGTAAGGAACTTTGAATCTTTTCCCTAGAGGAAAGAAACCCTGGAGCTATTTGTCTTTCTGTTCCCCTTTATCTCAATACTCTCATCTGTGAAATAGTAATAATACTTGCTGTGTGACTGGGAGGTCTACTTCATTAGTGCTGATTGCCAAACATTAAGTTGGAAAAAAATGGTGTATGGATGTTGCAGTTTATTACATTGGAGATTACATGTAACTATCTAAACAGAATGACACAACTTTGTATTCAGAAATAATTTTCTCTAAATAACCGTAAGAACATAATTTTCAACAGGAAATGCTTATGCTTTGGACAGTTAGAAATACTAGCGTCTGGAACAAATGAATGAATCATCTAAAGACAAGCCTTTTTATTAGTAGTAATGAACAAATATATTTAAAAGACATTTCATGCATAATTGCTCCACAGACTCATTTCCTGGGTTTCACTTTTAACATGGTACCTGGCAAGACATCAGTTCAATGTATTGTGCACAGTGAACATGTTTGTCCTATACAACAAAAAGTAAAAAAAAAAAAGCAAAACCAGACAAATTTAATATTGAAAGTGCAATATTCATTGCCGTGTATTTTTAAATGTACCATTAACCATCAACAATTCACTGTGAATAATGTAATTCTGCAGATACTTCAGGAAGTTACACCATTCAGTGCAACATTGATAAGAACAGCAAGGTAAAGGGATATTTTTTGATACTACAGAACTTTTGCATTCACAAAGAAGCATATAAGGTCTCTGATGTCACTTCCAAAAAAAAAAAGTCCTGCCACCGCTGCTACTCATCTGTACACATATATACGCTTATATATGGACACACATGCTAAGTGGAATGCATTCATAAAAAAAGTTTCTTTAGTGATCATAAAAATGAAACTTTATTATACAAAAGTAGAAAACGACGTACAAGTAAATTGACTGCGATTGTACACCAGAGACATAAGAAATAGGCAAAATCCAATTACAGTGAAGTAGTGAGATATATCGTATATGAAGCGGATGGACAATGACTTAGAGGCTTTTTTCTTGTCTATGTTACTTCTTATGACAGAGCTGGGAAGCTGAGGTAATATAGTACTGGGCAAAAAAGGAAAAAACAATGCAACTTTAATACCAACCTAGCTTGCACAGCTTCCTCTTCTGTTCCATTAACTGCAGCATGGGTGCCGCTCTTTATATAAGGCAGCACTAAGAGCATAGTAGAAGGAGAGCAAGAGGGGGAATATGTAATTCTCAGCTCATTTTCCTCACCACTGTAATCACCATTCATTAGTGCCTGTATGATGTGGCAGAGGAGCTGGAACTTGGTGATCCTTGGGGTCCCTTCCAACGCAGGCCATTCTATGATTCTATGTCTCTTGTGCAAACATTTTGGGCATTAGATATATGCTAACATACTTTTGTAGATGATCAGTTATATTTACTGGAATTTAAATTATGACTTTGTACTTAGTGAGAAACGCCAACTTTTATTTTATTTTATTTTATTTTATTTTATTTTATTTTATTTTATTTTATTTAACCAAATTTGACATGTAATGCAACGGCTGTAGTTTTAAATGTAGTACAGTCAACTACAGTAAACTGATTTTGATGTATTCAGGATTTTTAATTACCAGTTATTTCCTTAAAGACATTTAGTAAGAATAATTTTATAAACAGTTTCATCTGGGTACGTCTGAATGATTCAGGAAAAATAATGAAGCTGTTAAAATTTTACTGAAATGCGAAGCAATGGTGAAGAACAGGACACAATTATAACTGTGAAATCAAACTGGCTGTAATTTAGACAAGATGGATGCTTTGGCAGAGATGCAAATCATGCTTAGGTGTTCTCTTGACCTATCATGTTATCTTGACCTATTAAAAACATTCTCTAGTTTGTTTTGAAAACTTGAGTATATTTAGAATAAGAATTTTTCAATTATTTATGTTTTTTTCTTTGAATGATCAGGATTGACAGTTTGTCTCTCTCCCTTGTTCACGTGATTTTGGGCTGAATGTAATCAGAATATAAATATATATTTTTTTCCTGGAATGCTGTTCAAAACCATTCTTTTCTTCTTTTCTTACTCTGTGAATTTATTTTATAGTGCAAGTTAAAACATTTCTAATTGTTTTGAAATACAAAAGTATTCATAGGTTTGAGTTGTTTCAACATTCAGTGTTTAACTAAAAATTAGTTTCACAAAGTAATTGTTATGAAAGATGAAGTTACTGGTGTAAAGTTCCTTAGCTATGGAGGCGTGCGGTGTTCTGAAAGGTCAGCTATTGAAAGCATTCAGTTTTCATGCCACAGCTTTAAATTGACAAATACCTAAAAATTTTGTTTTGGATTTATGATTGTGAAAATAACTTCTGTTGATTAGTTGACCGTCTAAGGATGGATGGACTTCACTGTTCATCTCAGTAGAATGTCAGTAGTGACCATCTACAGATAAACATTCTACTGAAAAATAATTCATAATTCTTATGAAACGCAGTATAGTAAGCATTTAATATTTTATAACCGTTAAATTGAAAATTTTATTGGATCTAGATAATAAAAGGTTTCTCACTGTGCATTGAATCTAAATCAAAATCTTTGTTTTACAACATTATTCCTTTTGCTATGGAGAAAAGGGAAAAAAAAAAGACTTTTTGTATAGCCTTATGGACAGAAAGTCACGTGGGATCTGGGAAGCTGGAGTTCATGAGCAATAAATTCTTGGTACAGAGTGGAGTCATGCCAATAAGAGAAAGAGAATCACCTCAGACAGAGAGGGGCAAGAAACAGTTCTCACATTTCCAATTTGATCAGAGGAGAGTTCCTTACCCAAGCAGGGCACTCCAGGCTAATGTCTTCTCTGTGGAGGATAGCTCTGTCTCACATCAGAAGATCTAGCCTGGACCCAATAACTTGCAGTATTCAAAACTGTCCTGAAAATGCTATATGTTTTTTTTTTTCCAATTTTTGTTATTTTTCAATCTTTAGTGAAAAACTATTTTTCAGAAAATCATTATTTAATCAGATTGCTTTTGTTATCTTGAGACCTAGATTCTCTAATTTGCAGCTGTCTACAACAGAGATTCATCTGAATTTGATATTAAATGACATTGTAGTCTACAGTTTTTTACAATATGCATTAGAGGATTTTAAAAATTCTTTTAGATTGTGACTTCCCTCCAGACCAAAGGAACCAATTCCTGTATCAGATAGTCTCTCATTCTAGAGTTGGGATTGGCAGTCAAATAAATGGAAAGAGTTTATAAAATTTACGTTACTCTGAAAATACAAACAATAAAAATACAAAGTGGATTGTCTATAGCATAGGAACACTTTAAAACACTTTCCCTTCATTATCTACTGTTGTTTTCAGCCACAATGTACTTAGAAAATCTCCAGAAGTTTTATGTTTTTTCCTGGCTCAACAAAAATCTTCTAATGATTGTAAATGATGGAGTTTTTCCATTCATGGCAGGAGTTATTGCTGATGCTTTGTGATACAACCAGGAATGCACTGTCCGGCAAATATTAACTAGTAATGAATCCTTCATTTATTCAGTGGCAGTAGTCCCAGGTTTAAATGCATATCATACTGTTGAGCCTAGCAATTATCGTTCAAACTAAATCTACACAAAAAATCTCATTTATTCTAAGCTATATTAATGAGTCAATAAAGCTCCAGTGATTCTGTCTCTGTATTCCTTTATATATTATCGAAATTTGAGCTGCAACAAATAGACCAAAGAAGGTTGTTTTTGGCTCCTGGATGGCTTTTTGGTTGGTTTGTTTTCAGCATTCTGTACATTTCAAACTTTTCCAGTGGAGCAATGTTAAGATTTCTTAGACTAGGGATTTTAATAATATAGTGTTTTATCACATTCAGTGAGCTTCAGATGGCATTTATATTGCATATGCTGATGTTATTGCATCAAGTGTCACTGAGTGTCAAAGGTAAGCAGATTATGTCCAGTTATAATTTATTCAGTATAAGATTTTTCTAATTTTGTATGCATATGGCAGAAATATTAACTTGCATTGGGGCATTGGGTAAAATATTAGGCAACGGTGGTGCTATAAAACTTGCATGTTTCTTTGCCTGCACTGGTTCTGTGGAATATGACTCCCACTTTTTTATTTTTATTTTTTTAGATAAAGTGTTGCTGCCTTTCTGACCTTACAAAAGAAAAAAATCTCTGCCTCTGTATAAGTGATACCATGTTTCATCATCACACTCATAATAGGAAATCTTGAGATTTTATTTTAATACAATACATACTCAATTCTGTTTGTTTGTCTTGTAATTTCTGAGCTGCTGAAGGATGATTTTGTCCCACAGCTGTGATGGCTAGTCATGAACAATGTTTTTTCAAGGAAAAATGAGATTCAAGTGGCTTTGGGGATTTAAGAAAAGGTACAAATATGTAATAACATTTTATAAAAGACAGATAAAGAATTGTGAAAAAGTTATGGCAGCTATCAAGGCTGAACTCCGTGGGCCTACTTATTATCAACTCTAAACTTCCATCATTTTATTCTTCTTCTTCTTTTTTTTTTTTTTAAATGAATTTTTGTTAAGGAAGACATGCACAGTCACACAATGGAACATAAATCTTGGTGTAATGCCTTAGCTATAGTTCTACAAGGTGCAGTTTAGTTGGAGCAGCATAGTTTCATTTATGTAGTTCTGTGCTTGAGCTAGTAAATTAACAATGATTTTTTTTTTTTTAAGTTTGTAGGCAATAGGAAAACATTTGCAATGACGTAATTCTTTTAATGCAAATCAACTTACTAATTCAAACACACAGCCCAGTGTTTTCTGATCATAGCTAGCTCCTGCAGAACCACTTAGGGTGTGTCTTCGCTGTCTGTGAAGTTGGGCCTTCTGGCACCACAATGTGGGTCTGGCTGAGAAGCTCTGAATTGTGCAAAGCTGAGATCTGCCACTGCAAAGAACATTTTTAGTAGCTCTAAGGACTGATATTATTAGCTGAAATGGCTGCATTCTCCGTGTATTCTTGGCAGTCCTGTGTTCTTTAAGCTCATGCTCTTCCCGTTTTAGCATCGTCCATTATCTCCCTAACAATGCCTCAGCTTTCAATGTCTATTTTGTATAAGATAATGAGCTTTTGAGTTCAAAGACCATGTGGAAACTTCGTGATTTGTAAGATGAGACATATATATGGAACAGTCTGAGCATCATCAGTGCTGCTGTAGAGTGTTTTGTTGTAGAACAGTGGCTGGTGAGGAATTTGAATTGCTAAATTTTTTCTCTGACTTTGATGTACAGTTAAACAAAGAAAGATTTTCTCCCTTTTGTTGTTTTTGTGAAGAATGCAACAATCATTCTCATTTATAATAAAAATTAAAAATTTTCTTCTGATGAGTTGAGAATTGGAAGAAAACATTGTAAAAGGAATTTTAAAAGTCATTTAAAATTCCTTTTAAATTTAAATGTTAAAAATAAAATCAAAACATTCTGAAATAGTCATTTCATGTAATTGGAAAAAAACAGTGTTTCACTTTAAGAAATATGGAAGGCACTTTTTTTTAACTTCCAGGGTATGTTTTCAGAGATTTTAAACTAAGTTCAAAACCTGTTTTTCTGGTAAATCTTCATCATGTTTCCAGACTACTGCAACTGAATCTGTATTCAATAGTGGAAAAAAAGGGCTTAGGAAAAATACTAAAAATTAAAATATTAACTTTTTTTTGTAGTGTTGAGCACTTACATGTGCTTGGGGGTGAAGAACCAAGGGGCTGATGGGTTTCAGACACCATCACACATGCACCCCCACCCAAAACCTCCATTAGATGCATCCAAGATACCTTGTACAGCCATCTGATGACTCTGAATGCCTTACTCCTTCAGTCACAAGCTGTGCTCACCACCTGCTGACAAAGAAGTGACAAAGGAATAAATGTCTTATTATCGATCGCTTGCTATTACACTGCCAGTGCAGAGCTACTGCCTTCCTTCCTGCAACAAGGCTGTAGAACATTTAAAGAACCTACTCCAATTTAGACAGTCTAACCTGGCTTCTTACCAAAAGTATATTTAGAGCATTCTAATGTTGTTTTCTTATTCAACTTTAAAAAAAACACAAATCATAGTGGCAAATTACCAATCTGCAGAGTTGAGCTGGCCATTAATCTGCAATAAGGAAAAAGGTGTAAAAAGGGTTAATGATTTGCACTACAAATATTGCACTGTGCAGTCAATTTATGTTTGTTCTTAGAATGAATACAACTGTTTTTTTCCTTCTGACCTTCTTCAATTTGTGATGCTTGCATCTCACCTTAATTTTCATGTTCAATTTATAATTTTTCCCTGAACAAATTGTCCTTTACTGCCTGTGTGCATCTATTTGTTTACCTAGAAGATGATATAGCAATGAGACTATTTGGGACTTATGGATTATTCTTTGTTAACCTAGTAAAATTAACAGAATGACTATTCTGCTGGTGCATTGTGCTGTCACCTTGGCTTCATGTGAGCTGTGCTTGAGTTCAGTGTTATCAAGTAAAAGCTGAGATATAAAAGAATTATGTCTAAAATGCTTTTGTAAAAATATGACAATGAGAAACAGATGCTAACACAACAAACCTCAGCTGCATAACTTGAAAGTAGAGCAATTCTTTCATAAAATTAATTAAAACAAGGATAGTAAAAAGCTTGATGTTGTAATGATATTAAATCAAAGGAGTGCTTTAGTTTAGGGATTGTGTTACATGCAGCCTCCTTGGTCTGATTCAAACATGAGACACACAAATACTCTTTCAGATCTGTTCCCTACAAATATATGAGATTTGCTAGCACCTCTGTGGTGGATTGACCTTAGCTAACTATCTCACACCCACCAAGCTGCTCTCTCACTCCCCCTCCTCGACAGGATGCAGGCAAAAAAGGAGTTGAGATAGACACTTAGTATCATCATGAGCAAAACAGATTTGACTTGGGGTTAGCTAAAACACATCCCTCCAAGCCCCCACTCATTTTTCCCAGATTCATCTCACTCCTTCATCCCCCAAACCCCCTGAACAGCGCTAGTGGATGTGGAATGAGGGGTTACAGTCAGTCTGTAACAGCTCCTTCCTCCCCACACCTTTCCTCTGCTTAAGCATGGGTCTTCCATGGGCTGCTGTGAGGATGTCTGCTCTGGTGTGGTCCTCTGCTCTGCCTGCAGGGGAATCTCTGCTCCAGTGTGGGATGCATCTCCTTCCCCTTTTTCTGTTCTGACCTTGATGTTTGCAGGGTTGTTTCTCGTGTTTTATTTCTCCGTTCTTTCTCTTGGATACCATTTTGCCCTTTCCTAAAATTGCTTTCCATGGAGGCACCACTATTTTGCGGGGCCCAGCCACATCATGCTGTAGAGCCGTTGAACCTGGCTAGAATTGGCTGTGTCCAGCATGGGGCCTCACAGAGGCCACTGCAGCTCCTGCTGCCAAAATCTGGGTGCACACACCCAATACAACCTCTCTTCGGTTACAGAAATTTCCTACCTTTTTCTGGGTCCTAATGTGCCAAGTCCTCCTCAAGAAATGTACAAATAGGTACAGCCTGTACTCCTTGATTCACACCAAGTATATTATTTTAATGTGAGTTTCAGCTAGAAGAACACACTGAAATTAACATTTGATGTCTTATTCTTTGATATCTGGCATTTTTCACAGACAGACTATAATAAAGAAGTCAGTTACTGCTATTAGACATATTTTAGAAGAATTCTTTTTTGATGCGTATCTCCACTTGGATTATTAAATTTAAATCACTGCTGCAATCAGTTTGAATACTAATGATATGTTCTGCCAGATGGAAGACTTTAATAAATTTTCACTTTTCTCTTAAAAGTCAGCTGTAAATCTTAAGCATGAGATTTTTTGGGGGAGTGATGCCAACTTTAATGCCTTATGTCCATGTGGATTTCAATGTTGTCAGTACCTGGGAGGCAGAGAGCTCTTAATTAAATGCTATTCTGTCCCCTTCATTGAGGTACAGGGCAGCACAAACATCCTTATTTACTAGCTTTTTTGCAATAAAAAATTGTGAATCTGCTAGCCACTTTCCTGCTGTATGTGTGTGGTGTGCCTGAGACTGTCCTTCACTTTCAGCTGACATGTATTCAGCTATGGTCGGACTTTTGAGCTCTTTGCTGATGCTGTACTTGAAGCTCCAAATACTGGAGCTTGTGAAAGTCAGATGACAAGGAGCTGCCTACTAGTAGGTATATTTCACCAAGTGGCACAAAGCTTCTCTGGTTTTAGGTGATTTGTACATTTTGGAGAGCATCAGCGCTCTTTCAGAGGACATGGGCTGCCATTAGAACTCAGCACCTAAGGTGGAAGATGAAGGAAACTTAATAAAACAGATTGTTTTTTTATCAGCAAATTTGGTAGCCTCTTTTCATCAGCCAGCAATATTTTTCTCCAGAGTAGTCTGTTACATTCACTTTTAGACTTCTGAATTTTTGCACAGGAGCCTCACAGTAGCTAAAATCTTTTCTGTTGTGGCATTTTCAACTTTGTATAGCTTAACCTTTTCTCCGCTGTATTTTACCAAGCTAGGCAATGTTTCTTTAGGGGGAAAAAAGATGTCTATCACTGTGCACAA
Organism: Penelope pileata; assembly: GCA_013396635.1. Classification (NCBI taxonomy): domain Eukaryota; kingdom Metazoa; phylum Chordata; class Aves; order Galliformes; family Cracidae; genus Penelope; species Penelope pileata. The sequence continues at coordinate 2,383,342 of WBMW01002256.1, forward strand.
ACTATAAGAAACGGTAAGTTGGCAGTCCTGGCTGTGTTGGGGAAGGGAGAACAAATGGTAGGCAACAGCAGAGAAAATGAAATCACAGCATTCAAACTTTCTGTACCTTGGGAGAAAGAGAGAACTGAAATACTTACATGAGTCAATAACTATTCCCAGTAGAATCCTTGGAAAAGCCTACAGGTAGAGCAAATTTTTCAGTTATTGAATTATTTTCTCACCAGTCTGTTTCACTCATTGATTTGTTTTGTCATTAAACCTAGAGCCACACAGTTTAAACTGTTTCATTCATGTACCAAATTCTCCAAATAATTCCATTACTTAAATAATTATCTGAAGTACTAATTACAAGAAAGTAATTAATAATATCATAATGCAGAGAACAGGTTTTGTTGAGCTTTGTGGTGGTACTTTGTTCTTTGGTATTCTGTTTTGTTCTCTCTCAGCTTCAAAGATAGTAAAAAATGTCCGTTGAAACATCTCCATCAGAGAACAAAAGATGCCAATTACAGAAAAGTGTGAGCACCAACAAAACAATTTAAATCATTTTAAGAAATTTTCTGACATAGCAATGGCAATTAGTATATTTCAGTTTCAACAACTGTAATTAAACCTGACCTTTGAGTTAATTATGTCTTGACATTTATGATTTTAAACTAGCTTTCCCTGTGGTGATGATGTGTTACATACAGATGCTAATAAGTATTTTCTGTAGTGTGAGCAAGCAGATTTCAGATGTGCCTACATCCGTGCAGAATGCACGTACCGGAATCTTCAATACATTACTACAGTTCAGTTAATGCAGTGATTTTGTATTGGCATCCTGACATTGCTGCATATGCAACAAAAATCACTGGTAGAAATTTGAAAGGAGCATAATGAACATTAAAACATGTTGCTATTGTTAACATTCCCTATTATTAATGTGATACCATTAAATTAGCATGGAAATTAAGAGAATTATAACTCAACCAATTATAAAGCCTGCAGTATAGCATAGATCACACAAAATAGTCAGTCATGGGAGCTGGAAACTGAGGATGTATGAGAGAATAAACATTGAGAGGTACTATTGCTCATACACAACATTAAGTCTATCTAGGTACAGGATGAAACACAATGGTAAGTTTAGATAATGCTAGAAGAAACATCAGTGATGTGAGGTTTTAAGGTGTAAAGAGAGGCATTTCTGAACATAAGAAGAATTATGAAAGGTATAGTAAAGATGTTTTCATTAAAGATAATAACAGAGGTACTAGAAAGCTGTGTTTATGACAATCAAATCAGCTGTGGTTTACCACAAAAAGACCTATCTTGGGTAAAACAGTAGTCTTCAGGAAATACATTAGTCCTTTTGAAACTGTAAGGGATCTGTGTTGATTTGGAAGGGGTGGGAACTTTATCTCCAAAGAACTTTGTTTAATGTGAACATTGTGTTTCACAACCCTAATGCTAAAAATGTACCCTCAACATCGAACTCTTAAGTTGATAGAAAATAGTTGAACCCTCTTGCAGTTTAAAAGTGCAGCAATTTATGTGACATCCTACATAGGTGTTTGTAACTCTTTCCTAATCCCTACATTCACCTGGCTTAAATATGTAACATGCTGAGAAATCTCTACTGCTTTCAGGCTGCCCAACTTCAAATCCATATTGAATTATTTGTAGATACATATTTATATATATTTAAGAAGGTTCAAGCCAAAACTCAAACTAGTATGTCTTTATATGAAAAACTAACTAGGCTAAATAATACAGCCGTGCTGCTTGCTAGTTTTGGTGGTTCCAAGCCTTCAAAATATATCTGATTGTTCTATGACTGATCAGAACAGATTGCCCAAAAACATCCCCCCAAAACCAACAACCAGTACAGAGCACATATTTATGGGGAAATCAGGAAGCCCCTTATAACCTGACTCTTTTCTTTCCTGTGCTAACAATTCTACAAGCTTTCTTAAGCTGTTTGCTTATTTGGATAAGCCATAGTTTATTTTCTGTTTTGCTTCTGTACAAAATTTTGACATGTTTTTCTGGTGGGTCACTTATGATGAGAAAAAGGTCAACAGAAAGTTTTACAAACTGAAAGGCCTAGTCTTGTTTAGAATATCTGGACCCCAGCTGCCTGACCTATTCATTGACTGTGTTTTCTAGTGTTTTCTAATTGGGCCATCATTGCTATCCAACCAGCAATGTAGTGTTGTTAACCGCTAGTTTAGCCAGAACATGAAAATCAATCTGCCAGTAAAGGGCATAACAAGCACCATGCCTATGGAGTATTGTATGTTTGGCCTTGGAATTTAAAAGATGCTTTTTTGTTTGTGCTACTCTAATGGAATACTCTAGATTTATTTCCAATTGAAGTGACTTAAAGCTACTGATGCTATCTTTTACATTTATCTTTTACATGCTATCTTTTACATTGCATTAAGAAGTGTTTTTTGATGTAGGACAAACTACAGAACACATATGTTGAAGAGATATGTGACAAAATACTGCCACACTCCATTAACTGCAGTGCAAAGAAGAGTTGTGCTGTGTATCCTGACATCTTTTGCTGTAATTGCTACAGTTTTCCCCTTCTGAAATATAGCTTTAGAGAGCATGAGATCTACTAGAACTAATAGAACAAATGAAAAAAGTAAGTGACGTGCAATAAGTATAGAAGAAACAGCTCATTCTTTTCATGCATAAGTTTCCTCCTAGCTATGCTGTTTTTGGCATTTTAGAAAAATAAAACAATTGATCTGATCTGAAAACTGCATGAAAAGCAAGAACACTTTCATCAAAGTGAAAATGAAAAAATAAGCCCTTGACTTTCCTATACTTAAGTTTGTCAGATCCAAAGGAAATGAGACAAACATGTACTTGGATTGGAGCTTGACTGTAGAAATGACTTGAAACTTAGCTTGGAAATGGTGTTAAGCCACCATGGCCTCATCATTTTGTTTATCACAGCACTTTCTTTTCCTTTACCCTGATGAGAAGGTGAAAGGTATTTGCACCTTTGTTTTCTTTTCTGTTCTTCAGCTAAATCTCAGAAGCTTATTTTAATCAGGTAACGATAGCCTTATTGTAATGTTCATAGCATTTTTTTTTCAGATATGAGATCTGAATTAGCTCTAACATATTGACATCAATTCCAGATGTAAAAGTACAAAAATGTATTGACATTTTTTACCAGAAATATAACATAGAATAATTAAAGTATCTCAAGAGGGTTGAGCACAGAGGGTAGTTAATCTTATGTGTAGCGTGCCATGTACCTCTTTTGAAAATGATCCAGAGGCCACTGAAGTCAGTGAAGTCTTTTAAATCAGTTCTGATTCTTTGACCCAAGCTGTTGAGAAAGCTACTGCGAAAGAATATGACCAAGGTCAACAGGCTGTAGTTTGTGTGGTTTGTGAATTAACATGGAAGAGCTCTGGGGAATATCATGTAAGACTAATAAGTGGCAATATAAGGCAAGCAAAAGGAGACATTTTTGTGCAGTGTGTAGGTAAGCTGTGGGACTCCTTAGCCATGGGAAATTGTGGAATTATGTCCCTAATCCGTACACTGCTAGAGGTAGAATTGTGGGGAAATCCTGCTCTGTGTGTTCTATTCACTGAGTGCCCACTGTTGATCACAGCAAGTGATAGGTTACTGGATAGATCTTTGATATAACCCACCAGATCCACTTCTAAGTTGTTAAGGGACTGTATGAGCATCACAACTATTGAAGCTGTTTTCCTGTAGATGTGGTGCATACTTGATTTGGAAAAATGAAAAATGTGAGCTCTGACTGATATTCTGCCCAAAGATTTGAACTATAAGTACTGTCCCTATCTGTTTTACAACATCTCAAACATACTGAACACGTACTGCAGTACTTTTTTTCCTCAGGAAAGTAATATCTTCAATACACCTGTCCATTTTCATGAAACATGATAGACATTTATTATCTCTGAGCTCAATATCCTTTTGTGAAAGTGTAAATGTGGATAAAATTGGGAGAAGGGTGTGAAATTTTTAGAATACAAACATGCATGGAGATATGCCTCACTTTGATAAACATTCATAATAAAGTACACGGTAAGATTTAGTTTTATTAGTAGTATATGTTCTATACACAACAATTAGACAAGGTACACACCCTGTGAATCTCAACCCTTACTTAGGCTAGATTCAGTATAAACAATTAGAGGCCTGACAGTGGGAGCAGAAAGGGTCAGAAGAATTCTGTGTGAAAAAAAATTACTCGTATGAAGTGTGCTGAAAAGACAAACAATGCAAAATCTCCTTCTGGCAGCATACTGTGAGGAGAATTATCTCCTGGTAAGAGCTTGGCAGCTGGGGTTTTCTTTATTTTCCTTCTTTTTTTTTAATGAGGAGATATTCTTCTGAATCCCATGTCCCATATTCTCAGGTTCATCTGTCTTTCATAGGAAATTTCCTGTGAAATCTTAGATTCAGTCTGTTGTGCAAAGTAGGCCATCTTTTCCTTCACATGTATCAGGCCTATCAAATCTTTATATACAGTTGTAAGGTGGCACACAGTCTTCCGGGCAGGGAATAGACATACAGCTGCCACTAAGAGTGCAGATCCATTTCAAGGAGTACGAGGAAACTTTCCCAAGGACACTAGTGCAGAGCTAATGTATAAGCAGAGAGCTATGGAACCTGCACTTTGCTTGCAGAAATAGCAGAGCAGATTTCAAAGATGCATCACAGTGTGTGCTCCCTAGCTTGACATCTTAAGGATGGTTTGGCATCACTAGAATATTTAGTAGTCAAAAGCAATGAAGAATTGCCCCACAAATACTTAGACCTGAAGACAGTTATCTGAACTAAAGTTTTATTAGCAAGTTTCCTTGTGAGAGGGAAAAAAAAAGGATATTAATACTTCAGATAAGCCTGTATTAGACTAATACCAATTTGTCATTTTACCTTTATTTGATGATTTATTTATAAGAATGATTTAATTTCAAGACCTATACTATTTTCTGAGAAGATACCATTTTAGATACTTCTATACCTCACGCTGTTAAGCCTTTGAACATACACACAATATACTTCTCTTACATCTAGCTTTCTTATATTATAGCAGAAAGCAAACATTTTTAATTTATCAAAGAATGTCTTTCATTTCTTGCCTGCATTTTGTTTCCTTTATAAATAATTTTTATGTACAGTTTTAAAAATATAAACAAATCCTCTATGACATTCTTTCTGATCATTTACGTTCACAGTCTCTCAGATCAAAAGTTTGCTGACTTTCTTTGTGAGCATGAAAATTCCTAATCCACACACTCAAGAAACTCAAATTAGAATTCTTTTCCTTCCACCTTTTTTTTCTGTTATGTCTTGATAAATCCTAAAGGTAAGTAATAAATAATATAGTTCTGTTTAGATATCCCTTGAATTTGATGGACACTGTTGGTGTTTAAAAGTGGTTGAACTGAGCTACAAAACAAATGCTGGATATTTTTTCTTTAACCATTTTGAAGTGCAATAAGCAACTTTCAAAGCTTATATGCAAATAGTACTTGTAGAAATATATATATATTTTTTATGCCAGGAATTTTCAGATTTATATAAGTTATTTTGCATTAAATGGAATGCATGGAATGTTCATTAAAATTTGTATGCTTATCTTGATATTGTAGATACTGCTCATGCTACATGAAGTTAATTTTGAAGCTAAACTTACAATTATTGTAATGATAATTGATAACAAAATAAGTGGGATACTGACAAAATGACTTATTCTGCTTGCAGGTTGGTCACATTTCCAAGCTTACAAGCAGAGCAAAATTTAATGCAATAAGAGAAAATAGCTGCAAAAGATGTCTCCATTGTTAGCTAGTGAATAAATAAGATTTTATGGAAAATGTGGGAAGAATGAGAATGCCTGCTCTTTCTCTTCCTCCCACATTTTGTGCCTTCCCAATGGATTGTTGGGCACTTCACAGCATAGGTAACATTGTGAAAAAAAATTATTTGGTATTGCTGTCATATCTAACATTTTCTCAAAGCCAATCCACTAATTCCCTTCATTTCCTTCTGCCTATTAACTTGCTGATCCCGACCTCACATACCTCAACATTTCCTGTTCCTGCCATCCATTAGCACTTCAGAGAATCCCCTGGGAAGCTTTTTTACTCAGTAAGATCTGAAATTTGCCACTTCCTCAAATGAATATTCCTCACTTTTATTTTCATTTCATGAGTTTAGAGTCAAATTTATGGGACTAAATTTTTGTGCTCTCCTGTAGCAGACTGTACTGATCAGCTTTTCTGAGTGTGTAATCCTGGAGAAGAAGAGAGGAGAGAGCACTTTACTGTCTCTATGTAAAAATAATTCTCTAAGTAAACATATATATCGTAGCATGGCTGCATCTTTGTGCTATGTGACCTGATGCGTTCACTCAGTGATTCAACATATAGGTATATAGCAGTTCATCGGGAATTCAGGCATGCAAGATATTACATAAAAAAAAAAAAAAAAGAAATGACTGAAGCTTGTGTATAGATTGAATATTTTTCTTCTAATGTGGTAACCATCACAATTGTATAGGTTAAGCCCCAAACCTAATTGCTGTTTGGAGCAGAACAGAAGCTACAAGAAAAGAATTTCTGAAATGAGCAGTAGAGAGAATTCTGCTTTCTGTTTCTAGACTTCAGATATGAATTATGTGTCTAGTCATTTAAAGTTCCTGTAAGTGTCTTCCAGAGGCCAATTTATACCAAGTCTGAGGAAGGTGTTTCCAGTGAGTGCTTTATACTTTATGTGGGGTTTTATGATGGGTGTCTATCTTCCTCTGTTGATGGTGGAGGGATCTTTTCTTGAACAGCAGTGCTGTTGGATCATATGAATTCTGATCGAAAAGTACAGCTGTGTACTGCATGAGTCTGAGTCCCGTTAGCTTTTCAAGTCCAGTGATTCTTATTACTGGATATACAGAAGGATATGTTTTCAAAGATATTTAGATGCTTAGAGGTATCTAATAGGATTTTCAAGATCATTAAAGTAGACTGGACATCTAACTTCATTTGATTTAGCTGAGGTAGGTGACTATTTCTATTTAACTATATGTGTTTTTTCCATAACCCCTCTCAGCAATTTTCATTATCTCACCCACTAAGTCTGATTTCATTTCTGAGGACTGTGTTCCATTTGAGTCTATCATATTAAACGATAGGTAAAATGTGTTAAATCTCAATCTTTAGATTATAAGCACAAGACTTTTTGTTTAACTCTTGTACAGGGTCAGCAGTTTTTCAGTGTTGTCTGTGGGGATGTCAGGTGAAGCCATCACTTCACCAGAGAACTGCTAGCACTTTTGTACTTCAGCTAACATAATGTGGGCTTTTTTTTTTTTTTTTTCCTCTGGCAGTGTTACAACTAAAAATATCTATTCAATAAAATGCTGTGCTCTTTGAATCAGGAGAATAATTTTTCCTGTACTGAAGCATATTGCTTTAAATATGGTGGACAGCAAAATGCCACATTTTGACGGGCCAGTGGTATGAAGCAGTATCATTAATTCTGTTACTCCCATGACAATAAGACGCCATTCAGGAAAGCTTTCTGAATGAAATTTCTACTGGTGCTAATGGGATGACCACATAGACATGAGACATTCAGTCTCAGTCCTAATTTACCTTCAACAGTTTCTTCAACAAGATCAGCATTTTATTTAAAATAATGACTACCTGATTTATTCTTCTGTCCCAGTTTTCACTTTGCTCTCATTCTGCCAGTCTGGAGTGACAAGAATATTTCTACTTGTCTTAACTTTTTTTGGACAATAGATTTTATTTTTTAAAATGTTATTTTTAAATAGGTAAGATTTTTTTTTAAAGAACTATCTGTGAAGAAAGAACATATATCTGATATAATTTGAAAAAAACTCTGTCAAATCCTAGATAGGCATACATACGCTTTCAGAGATACTACACATTTAAAACCTCAGTTCCTACATGCCTTTTTTAGTGTCTTTTCACCTACCTTATTGTTTCCCACTTGCAAGTAATAAGTGGAACAACATCAATTAATCAGTGGCAATGCGCAAGAAAAATGAGAGGGAATTGCTTTACGCACAAACTCTAAGTGCAGTGTGCTATTCCTTAGCACAGCCCTGAGTTCCTACTTCATTCTACTGCTGTAACATTGGTCAGATTGTTTCAAGTGCCTGCACTTCGGGCTTCTCGTGTTCATCACACTCACTGATTCTCACTGAGAACAGCAGTCTGTGGAACTGCCTGGCAATATTGATGATTTACAGAAAGGCAAGATGTATGGTATGATGCTGAGGTCATTGCCCAAGAGCAGGAGCCTTGGGAATATCCCCAAGAGAATATGGAGAACTGATTCAAGAGCTGTTTGGTCACAGTCTCTCCTTAATCATTCTGCCCATAAGAGAACTGCCAAATTTCCTAAAACTTCAGAAAGATATAAATTTATTTGAAGTGCTTTAGTCATTTTTTTTAATCAGTTTCTCTGGGGCTTTACTTTTCTTTCAGCATTAGCTGCAAGATGACAAAAGAATGTGCGTATCAAATCTGTGTGGCTAGACCCAGGCAGCTAGCAACTTGAGATGAATAAAGGAGCAGATAGACACTTAAAAAAATGAAGGTCTAGATGAAGAAAAGTCTATGCAGATAAGATGATACTGTAATTGCACACTCAATGTGCTGCTTGGAAATTATCTGCTCTCATGTGGATCACCCAGGAATTGTATACATTGAGTGCATACTATTAAAGCCCGTCTCTGATTCCAATAGCATGACAGAGACCCAAATCAGTTCTAAAGGCAGTTGCAATCAGCTACTGCCACAATAAAGAAAATATTGGTGTAGCTTTTCAATTCTATAAAGAATAGGTGGCATTATTTTAAAGTTCTGTCCTTCATTTGTGCTGTATAGACAGAATGCTGACTTGTGTCATTTTTAAAGCTAATTATATAACAGGGATTTCACAAAATAGCTCTGAGCTACTTAAAATGGATATTAAAAAACTCAAAATCCTGATATGACAGCTGCAGTAATAATACCTATTGTTAAGTTTCGCTAGACTTTCTTCTGTCACATATGCTTAAAAATGTCTGTCTTATTTTCAAATATCTTCTTCCTTTCATAACTTGGGACCAAAACTTATTTATTGCATGTTTTTAACATCTAGTATCTATGCAATAAAACCACATGCCCTTGAGTACATATTTTATATGCATAGTTTAATAGAATGATTTCCTACTGGATGAGTTAAGCTGCATTTACTTTCCTTTATCTTATCTGAACTATGATGGACCACAGGCCTTCTGAATGCAACTGTGTCAAATTAAATCTGACCTTTTCTAATGGGGATTCCAATCAGCTGGAAACTGTGGAAAACAAACTGTACTGGTTCTTTTTCTGTAGACTTGAAGTTTCATGCCCTTCAACGGCTCTCTAAGGATATTTTCCATCGCAATATACTGGTGAGGCTCAGAGGACAGTGCAAAAGGACTCAGGGACAGTGCAAGTTGTCAGGTGGTATGATCCCTTTCTTCAATCAAATTTACCTCTCTGTACATTAAGATCTACCTGTAATCTTTTACTAAAGTGTGTAGGATTGCTCAAATGTCCACTAACATTCATGTTGTGTTAATTATTTCCTTCTTTCCTTACAATGAATATTGTTGGGAACAGCATTCACTAAAATTCCCATATAGGTTCATTTAGTTACATATGAGTGAACAAATAGTTACAATCTCTAATTTGAAAGTCAGTCTTTATGTAGAGGTGGCGCACTTTATGTCTACAGTGAAACACTTGAAGATCATTTGCGAAGTGAAAATTGACTTCATTATTCTACTATTACAGAAAGTTCTTACTTTTAAATCTAGTGATCAGATTCTGATATCATATGTATCGACAATGTTAATAGAAAGGCTAAACATATGTAGGTTGCTCCGAAAGTAATGCTTCCCATCTATTTCCAAGGAAACTGCAACAGACATAAAGAGCACAATAACAATACTTGATAGAACACAATCTCAGCTGTAAAACATTATTTTCAACACAGTCGCCACCATTAGCTGTGCGTTTTTACCACTGATGAACAAGAAGCTTCATGCCATGCTTGTAAAAATCTGCAACAATGAAAGTGACCTGCTGTTGCAATCACTACTGCTGAAATGCACCAATCACCCACTGCCTCACTGTGCTCACATCCACTGTGTGGTCTCCAGAAATGTTCAGCAAGTATTGATGAATGTCTATGGGTGCAATTTTTTCCACTTGGAGGAATTCAATTTCACTCCTTTCTTCATCCGCACCTCCATTTCAGATGTCATTTTATCAGAGTGCCCCTCTGCTGCCATCTGTCCTACGGCGACTAAATGGAATGGAATGTTGGTGGAAAGGTTCCACCTCTACTGCCATACCACCAACATCTGCCTCTGACATCATAGGACAGCATAATAAAATAGGAAGCATTACTTTCAGAGCAGCACTTATACATAATGGAAGCTGCTGAAATAAGGAGACTGTACAAAATTTAGTGTGCTATTTCCTTTCCCTATCAAAAACCTCTGTAAAGGTGTTTGGGATACATTCTGCTTGAGAAATACTGAGACTGAAGCTGTTATTTAGCTATGTAAAATGTGCCTGACATAAACAAATTGATATCTGAAAATCGTTAACTGTATGCTTGAATTACAGGCTGATTTTCTGAAAATTGTGTTTGGCCATGTATCAGTAAAGGAGCATAATGTTCGGGTTATACAACTCAGTAATGTTCTAATCACTTCAGAGATGTATTTAAATCAGATGATGTCTTGGTCTGAAGATGAACATCAGTTACTGGTAGTTCTTGATTTAACTGTTAAATTGATAAAGTCACTAAATCACTAAGGTACCTTTGATAGACACAATTCCTTAAGTTAGGCTGAAAACGGATTTGGCATTTTCCTACTAGTGTGTTTGCATATAGCTCTTAATTCAGCGTTAATTTCATAGGTTGAATTTGACAATGGTTTTGTTCTGTTCCCACTGGAACCCTTGACCCTGGACTTGGGTCAGTGCAAGTAGGATCAAGCTCATGCTCTCCTGATTCAGAAATAATAATGCTACAGCTTCTGCATGTGGATTAAGATGAGAAAAACAAAAAAGAAAATGCAGTTAATTGTTTCTTTGCAAACACCTTCAGTGAAATCACGCTCTCTGTTGAAGGCAAGAATAGGTTAACCATTAACTTCAGATAAGTGAACACTCTATCCATTGTCCACAATGTCATTCATGTAGAACATAAGAAGCACAACATTGTTGTAGGTTGCTCCTGAGAATAAAAGTACTTTTTTTCTTTTGGTGCAATCTAGAAAGACAAGATCAGGATTTGGCCTACAAGTTTTTGCACATACAGAAAGTAAGGAGTAAAGGAAATTTGTTTGAGGGAACTGATTGGAAGAATTTTTTGTTCTAGGTAGGAGCTATAAAAAGATATGTTCTACTTGAGTTGTAGAAAGACTGAATGACTCAGAAGATGTCCATTAGAACCAGCAATGAACACAGATTTTCTTTTTTCTCTCCTCTCCTCTCCTCTCCTCTCCTCTCCTCTCTTCTTTTCCTTTCTTTTGTCAAGAGTTTTAATTACAAGTTCTTCACATTTTTAATCTATATTCCCTTCATGGGTGTAAGTGTGATTTCCAGCTCTAAGTATCTCTAGCATATTGTAACAGTACCAGCACAGTTGATTCAGTTAGAGTTCACACTAGAACAAGAGTATATAAAACTGCAAATATCAGATCAAAAAGAAAATATAGGGAGACAAAAGCATTCTTTCTAACATCTTGAGACAGAGCTTAGCTCAAAGAAATTGTGATCTTTCTATATCAGTTTAAATCACAGTAGTTGCATGAAGAAAGAATGGGATATGACCTCAGTTTGAAATGAGATTTGAAAAAAATAATGTAGTAAAGATTTACCTAGCCTCCTAAATTAGTCTGAGGCAATGAAGATAGAATGGAATTTTCCTTTTGTGTCAGCTTATTACTCATATTTATGGTATTGTTACCTTTACTTTGTTGTACACATTCATGTTACAACAGTAAATTAGAAAATGCTGTAAAAATTTAGTCCCTTGTGAGACCATTATCTGACTTCTGTGGAGAACTGTTTTAAAAAACAATGGCACAAATTTTAAAGTACAGAAAAGATTGAATTTAAATTGATTAGATTAGATTACTCTTTTCAATGGAAGTGTACATTTTGTCCAAGAGAAGGCAAATGCAGTTCCTGAAAGTGAAACTCTTTTTGTTTCTCCAGAATTTGTAAAATCACCATGTATTTCTGTGGTATGTTCTGAGAAACTTTGGGGCTTATTCATTCTAACCGGTGTTTTACTTCAATTTATTATGATTCAGAATAATGTTCAGTGATTACTTTCATAGAAACCAATTCAGAAATGCCATTTTTGTAGAAGAGACAGTGACATTTCTATCCTTGTAAAATTACAGAATAGAGATAAACTTTCAGTTTCCAGAGAAATATTATCTTTGTTATTTTATAATACACTGCAATTAAAAAAGGAAAATACTTGCAACTACGTATTCCTCAATGAATGAATGACTGTGAAACAGTCTTCTTCTTCTTCTTTATTTTTTTTTTTTAAACTGAAAAAAAGCTTATTGAGGCTTATCGACAAGTCTGGGCTGTAATTCTGCAAACTTTTTTCTGCTTGAATAATTCTATGTAGCTAAATGGGGCTGTGAAAATGCATAAAGTTAATCACTTAATTGAAAACATAGTTTTAAGTATAATTGAGCATTTAGTGCATAAAGAATACACACTGCCAGATAAAATTAGAAAGTTAAAACCTTTGTTTCAGATCAGCAATGGATTTTTCAGAAAGACACACTTAGAATATTTCTATTGTTATTCTTCCTTTCACAGGATGTGCACATCATTGTCCCCAAAACAGAAAATATACCCAAATCCACCAAATTATATAGGGATGGAGAGCTGCTTTTTTCTAGCCATGCTTTATTCAAATTGAAGATAAGATTCTTTAAGATTTGGAAAATGAAGTCCATTCTACTCAAGAGAATATGGCATTGCCAAGGCAAATAGTTGATTACACTTTCTGATAATGCTCTTTTCATCTATTTCAGGTAGTACTATTTTCACAACTGTAATGATTTGGGGTTATAAATGATGGAAGATTTATGTATAGGTATAGTATACTTTTTAAAAATAATCTCGTACAATCTATAAAAAAGTTAGAAAGCTTTAATACAAGAGTATCTCATCAGGTTTTGTATTTTAAACCCGAAGAAGAGTTAATATGTCTGTGAAGCTGCCTGAAAAATCTGGAAGATGAACTTTTTCATCTGTCCCGTTTTAATTTGGATCTGTGGAGATCATCTTCAGGAATCAGTCAGGTCATCTCTTATCTATTCTTACCTTGGCTTCTGTGTTTACATCCATTACTAGCATGGATGCTAAGTGCATGGCTTTTTTTCTGTGTATTAGAAAGAGAACTGAAAGACACCGTCAATTGATTTCACATTTTAAGTGATTACTCTGGGTAAACAGCTTTCAGTCAGGGCTGCCCTGTGCTAGCTGCCAAACGCAGAAGTGAAAAGCTCTGTATCCCAATAAGATTCCTTTGGTTCTAACTCTCTTGCTTGTAATCTTTTTCTGAAACAGTTTCTCTAGTTTTGATGTAATCAGCTTTCTTGTATTTGAAAAAATATAAACTACTAAATACTGAATAACTGAATGTGACTAATTTTCTGAGGAGGAGAGTTCTGAGCTTTGTGGGCCTTAGATTTTATTTTCCCTTCCATGAAATTTTAATAAATCAATGACCAAATGATACTAAAGGAATTGAGTCATAACTTGCAAATCTCTGTCTTTCAGTTCCACATTTGAGTAATATTAATTATAGAATAATAGAATTGCTTCAGTTGGAAGGGACCTCAAAGATCATCAAGTTCCAACCCCCTTCCTGTAGGCAGGGTTGCCAACCACTAGATTAGGCACGGGATCAGGCTGCCCAGGACCCCATCCAATGTGGCCTTGAATGCTTCCAGGGATGGGCATTCACAGCTTCTCTGGGCAGCCTGTGCCAGCACATCAACACCCTCTCAGTGAAAAATTTCCCGCTGATATCTAGTCTAAATCTTCCCTCTCTCAGTTTAAAACCATTCCCTCTTGTTCTAGCACTATCTACCCATGTAAAAGGTTGATTTCCCTCCTGTCTGTAAGTTTCCTTTAAGTATTGGAAGGCCACAATGACGTCTCCCCTGAGCCTTCTCCTCTCCAGGCAGAGCAAGCCCAGCTCCCTCAGCCTATCTTTCTAGAACAGGTGCTCCAGCACTCTGATAATTTCCATGGCCCTCTTCTGGACCATTTCAACAGCTCTGCATCCTTTTTGATTTGGAGACCCCAGACCTGGACGCAGTTCTCCAGATGAGGCCTCATGAGGGTAGAGTAGAGAGGAACAATCACCTTCCTTTCCCTGCTGGCCACCCCTCTTCTGATGGAGCCCAGGATACTGCTGGCCTTCTGAGCTGCAAGAGCACACTGCTGGCTCATGTTAAGTTTTTCATCTATCAGGACCCCCAAGTCCTTCTGTGCGGGGCAGTTCTCAAGGATTTCATCTCCCAGTCTGTACACGTATCTGGGATTGCCCCTAGTGCAACACCTTGCTCTTGCACTTGTTGAACCTCGTTAGGTACACATGGGCAGAATGTTCGAGCTTGTCCACGGCTCTTTTGATGGCATCCCTTCCTTCTAACATGTCAACTGCACCACTCAGCTTGGTGTCACCCGCAAACTTCCTAAGGGTGCCCTCGATCCCATCGTCTGTGTCATTGATAAAGATGTTAAATAGTACTGATCCCAAGACAGACCCCTGGGGGCACCACTCATTACCAGCATCCACCTGGAGATAGAGCCATTGACCACAACTTTCTGGCTGTGACCTTCCAACCAATTCCTTATTCAAAGCAAAGTCCACCCTTTGAGACAATATCTCTCCAATTTAGAGATAAAGATGTGGTGTGGTACCATGTCAAAGGCCTTTCAGAATTCCAGGTAGATGACATCAGTTGCCTTCTCTTTGTCCACTGATGTTGTCACTTCATCACTAAAGTCCAGCAGATTGGTCAGGCATGATCTGCCCTTGCTGAAGCCGTGATGGCTGTCTCGGGTCACCTAGTTGTCCCTCATGTGCCTTAACATGTCCTCCAGGAAGATCCGTTCCATGATCTTCCCAGGCACAGAGGTGAGGCTCACCGTCCTCTTGTTCCCCCGGTATTGCTTTCTTACTTTCTTAAAAAATGGGAGTGATGTTTCGCTTTTTTCAGTCACTGGGGACTTTGCTTGACAGCCACAACTTTTCAAATATGATAGAGAGTGAGTCAGCAACCATATCAGCCAGCTCCTTCAGGACCCTGGGATACATGTCATTGGGCCCCATAGTCTTGAACACATTCAGTCTCATGAGCTGGTCTCAGATTTGCTTAATGATTGTCATTTGATTCATCCATAAAGAAAACTTCTAATTTATAGCAAGGGAGGATCAATCTGTACATACTAGTGACCTAATGGATGCAGGTAAATTCTAATTTTTTGACTGTGCTGTCCCCAGAAATCGGTGCATTAAAAAGTATTCTGCACATCCAACTAAATAAAAAGAGAAATGGAGTTTGGCAAAACTAATGTATTCATTGATAAATTGGCAAGGAATGTCTATCTATGGTCTCTTAGGGTCATAGTAAATCCCATAGATAACTTTTTTCTGTTTCAAGTATAGTTAAGGAGGAAAATAATTTATTAAAATACAGAAGTCCAAAATTCTCATTAAAATGGAAATACTTCATAGAGAAAAAAGATTGAACAATCAGTTCTGTTGTCCATGCTCTCTAATCCTTCACGCTAATATATTTTTATTGGTTAAGCTTGTGGTACAGAAGTCATTCTATGTGCCAAATATATATTACAAAAGAAATAATTAAGTGGCAAAAGGGTATTCAAAGTCAGGTACATTACTTTGACTTGGAAGCTATTCTAAATATTCTCATTTGGATTTTAAATAATGATGCTTAAAGTGGTAGACAACAGATAAAGGACATAGATTCTTTTCGGTTTTGTTGGCAAGTTCTTCACAGGTGAAAAATTGGTAAGAACATTATTTTTTTTACTGTGAAGGGTAACGACATCAATACCCACCAAGACATTCAATAGCTTACAAATTATTGACTTTAGATCATAAACTGCATTACACTTGCAGCTGTATTCAGGTCTTTAATGAAACCAGACACTTTAATATCAGAAAATGTACAGTCAAGTAATGACTAGAATGTTGGCTAGCTTTATTCTTTAAACTGTGATTTCAGTTTTAATTTTTTAAGACTTATTATATGGAAGATTAAAGCACGTTTTTTCAGTGTATCATTTAGATCAGTCATGAGTAAGCTGATACCAGTGGGCAATGTGTTTGAATATTTCATCACAAAGTGATGGAACGTCTTATCTTAGCTTGTTAAAATGCTTTTACTCACCGGTCCATTCTGCTCTTTTCTTTGACATGACCTGAATAAAGAATGACCAAAAAGTTCAGCAAGGACAGAATCCATAAATTGTATCAATAGGGGAAAATATGCTTCAAATCCTGATTATATTATTGCCCTAATTCAATCACTGCTATGAAAAGTTATTCAAAGTCACATAATGATATTTGGCTTGTGCAAATATAATTTACTAAAAAGAAGGAAATATTTCATCTGGTAAACAGAAACTAAAGATAATTAAAATGGACTTTTTTTTTGTTTTGTTAAATTTTGAATCTGCTCATTTGACTCAAAATAAATTTGTTTTGGATTCCCATTTACATTTCTCTCTGTGAAAAGAGAAGCCCATCCAACTCTTTGTCAAATTAAGGAAGAAACTAAGAATTGAAAGAGAACTTGGTGTTAGCATGAGAAAATATAGCACAAAAAGTTATGTTGCTGATATTTCTAGAATGACTTTCCTTTCTTCATGATTCTTTTGATATTAGAAATTTTGGGAAACCCTAGAAAGATTCAAAATCGTAAGCTTTTTAAAGCTAAGTACTGTCAACTATAAATGTTTTATCTAGAGGGCATTTGAATCCGTATAACAGTGTTACTCCCTGAATTATTCCTATACTGAAGTGTTTAGACAGTATTCCTTTAGATAGTCATGACAAATTGTAATTATCAGTGTCTTCCTGACACGCATGCTATTCTTTCCAAGTGACCCTATTTCCCACACCTTGATATTCTTGCTGTGAGTCTCCAAAGTCCAAGTCAGCTTAACGTGACAATGGTTTTTCACATATCAGTGAAAACTGCAGGGCTGAGATTTTTCTTTCAACTTTCAGATCTGCAAAACAGCAAAAACCAATGCAAAATCTATGGTTTGCCAAGTATAAGGAGCTTTTCTCTTTGGGTGTGGAAAGAGCAAGAGGGAATTCAAGAGAGGATCCCCAGGCTGAGGCTGGGAGTGTTTGTACTGTCTACAGCTGACAGTGTTAAATCTGAATTTCCTTTTTTTCCTTTCTTTCTTTCTTTTTTTCTTTTCTTTTTTTCTTTTTTTTTGGTGCCATATATCTCAACAGTAACTGCTATTTGTAAGTTCTGTTAGAAGATTAACAGATTCTGAATCTAACAGAAACTCAACACAATTGTTCAGCACGGTCTTTGTGACCTGTTTTTCAGGTTTCAATAGAGATGGCATCCAGGTGAAGGAACTTCCTTGTTGTCCTGGACAGACGTCACTGCTGGTTCACTCAGGTTTAAGTGGTGAGCAAGGGGAAGATGCAGCAATGGAGCAGACCCTGAAATCTTTGACTGCCTTATGTTGTCACGGTCTGTAATGAGCAGATTTTGCTCCCTTGACTGGTGATGTTGTATTTGTATATTGCCTAGAGGCCACGAAGCAAGAAGAAGAAGTGAATATGTTGCTTGTCAGGCTGCAATTTTTCTGTATTGGCACTTCACTATAGATCTTTCATCAGATGCATTCATTTTGGGATAATTATTTTGTTTTGTGATCCCTCACATAATAATATGCCACAATTCCAGGTTCATGCCTCTGCTTACACAATTATAAGTAGTATAGTATATTAACTCTGGTAAAGAATATTCAACATAAAATAGAATTTGTTACATGAATAGTGAACTATATTCATAGTTCAATGAATAGTGGAAGTAAGTAGATCTGACTTAGGGGTTTATATCTTAAGAGTGAGTACCTTTGTGTCTGAGGGAGGATGGGTTCATACTACAACAACGCCAACAATTAGGCATGAGAGGCTGTACTTGTTAGATAATCAGTGTCTAGGAATGGAAATTCATGTTACAGTCTTTTCATAAGTGGGGAAATTAATGCAAGCTCTTGTTCTCTACACTGTTGCATATTTTCATAGAAGAGGAAGTGAAGACTGACACCTCACCTCCTTGGTCATGCTTTCTCCAGGTAAGCTAAAGCGGAAAAAAATTGACAGATACACATGTGCTGAACAATAATGCATAGGTATTATCAGACATTTTTTGGTAAGTGTGATGGAAAGGGTTATGAGATAAATTGGATACATGAAGTAAGATACTGCAGTGGTGTAGATTGAAGATTATTTAAATAATTCAGAAAATAGTTAAAATGAATCTTTTTCTGCAAACAGAACACTTCAGAATTCACCTGACTCTTCAAGAAGGCTTTAAAGTGATAATTAAGTGTTTGAGAGGAGCTATAATACTTGGGGGATTATCTTGTACACAGAGAGGGGCCTATTGACTCTATCTCAGTCAAATAGACATAATTTTGAAGATCATCGCAGTTCCCTGGGAAAGGAGCTGGTTGCCAAAGTTCCTCAATATAACATTAAAAGAAATATTTGTGATCATTTGTAAAATTATTAAATTCCAGTGGAAAGTAGATTGATACAGAGGCATGAGTGGCATCTATTGACACAGGTGAAGTCTGCTCTTGAACGGTAATGGATATAACTGTCCAAAGTTGTTGAATTTTCCACCTAGACTATTTTTGCATGGCTCAGACATGCACAGGGATACAACAATTAGGCTTGAATGTTCTATCAAAGCTCCTGGAAGCAATATAGTTGTGTTAGTGTGGTCTGAGTTAATGTGTCAGTGTCAGAGTTAATGAACGCTTCTCTGCAGGCAATGTTTATTAGTGAGTGCACTAATAAACACAGCAATATTGTGTTTGTTGTCTGTGCTAGCTGAGTATTTTTGCAAGGCTTTACACTGGCTTCTGCATCTTAGAAAATGCATGCAGCATCCTCAGCAGAGGATGGCTGCTATCACAGGTGGTTATATACACTAGCCATAAGAGGTGTAATGTGACTATTTCTTGGCAACATATAAAGAAATCAGTGTATTTATTGTATTTACAACTCATACTGTAAGTTGATAAAAAAAACGCATTCTAACTTCAATAGATTTGTGTGAAATTCAATATAAAATGTATTCTCTAAGTGCTCTGTCCCATTTTAAGTATAGCAGTATGAAATGCTCCCAATCTACTGATAATTTTTTTAAAATTAAAAAAGTCTGTTTACACACATCCTTGATTTCTGGGTATTTTGACTGATCTGTTTGTAGGTGTGTTCATGTGTGTGTGCACTTGTACAGAAAAAAAGGAAAGCAATAGAGAGGATGAAAAGATGGCTAAATGTCTGATAATCATGATGCAAAACAGTAATGTAAAGTACGTGAGGAGAAAGGAGATGTTGGTAAATGAAATCGAACCTGACTTTTTGATTGAAAAATGCTGCATTTCCCTCATTTCCCTGCTGTTCCTTTCTCAGATAGCAGCTCAGATTTGACAACCACAGTTATGAAATTAGCATACCAAAGACAGTCTTTTTTGTTTCAGAGGTAAATCCCAGTTAGAGTTAGAGCTACATTATTCCATTCCTACACACAAAGAAAAGTTGTGTTTCCCCCAGAAAACTCATTGGAGAAGAAACAATAAAATAATTGAAATATTTTCCAATCAGTAATGTCCCATAGCTTTTGTATGTTTTAACAGTGTTCCTAAAAATTGCATGTAGATTGTTTGCGGCTATACTGGTTTGAAGTGTAGGAAGAAGGCTTTAATACTAAATGTATAGCCAATGAGAATTTGTACATTGCATCTAGATTTATCTTTCTCAAAATGAACAGACGTGGAGATTTTCCAAAAGATTATGTTCCATCAAACAACATACAATGAAATAACAGGTAGATCAGAATTTATGTGAGCTATGCTTTTGCTGTAGAATGGATCTCACAAGGTCTGTGGTTAGAAACACAGCTGGATTCTGCATACATAGTAATAGAAATAAAAATGTTTAGTCATTTTCTAGGCCTAATTAGAGGATGGACATCTGAGAAAGAAGAAAAAAGTAGTCTGGAATGCCAGGGAAATTTAATCTTATGTCTGACTACAAAGCTTTGTATGTTTATATGCAATTGGTAGGATTAAAGTTGAAAGAGAAATATTCCCGAATCTTTATCCCTGATTCATCCCTGTTAATCTTTTTGTTTTTCTCAAAACTTTTCTGATAAAATTGTTCTTCAGAGTGGACTTGGAGTTAACCCTCCATATCTGCCTCTTGCCTCTCGCATTTTGGAAGGTTTAAAAACCACTGCCAGGTATGAATTTCTCTTTGATGTGTTTGATGTCTCACTCTTCTCTGTTTATATTGCCAGAATTTTGTCTGGTAGTTTTCATTGATGTGAATATGAATTCTTATAAGCAAATTTTAGTATTTATCAGCACAAGCTAGCAAGGTTAAATGGTTGAGATTTCTGGGTCTTCCTTTCACAAATAGGAGAGACTGAAGGATTATTGATTGGTATATCGCTATTTAATATTAAGCAAATTCTGCTAGTCTCAGGCTATGTCAGGTAGTCTTCTTTCATTGTACAGAGCAAAACTTGTAGTTACAGTCCTAGCAGTCAGGTAACCAAGCTATGTGATGTCTTCTGGAGCGATGGTGTATTTTACTAAATAAGTCTGGCTGTGTATTGTTATTGGATGATGATGTAATAGCTGCTTTTAGTCGTAAGCATTTCTTTGAGCTATTGCATGATTCCTTGTTGTTGCATGGTATCACATTGTCTTAGCTTCTAACAGAAATTACTTTTCTCATAGAGTCTGGTATGAAGCTATGTTTTGGTTTTAGAAGAAAAACAAAACTGATAACACCCAGCAGTGTTGAACAGAGCCAAGAACATTTTCAGTTCTTCAGCTTCTTGTGTGCTCTGCGAGCAAAAGGGTTGGGATGGCACAAGGAGCTGGGAGGGGACAGGACCAGGGCAGCTGGCCTAAACTGGCTAAAGGGATATTCCATACCATATGAC
The DNA here is from genome assembly GCA_013396635.1 of Penelope pileata. Taxonomy (NCBI): domain Eukaryota; kingdom Metazoa; phylum Chordata; class Aves; order Galliformes; family Cracidae; genus Penelope; species Penelope pileata. Next base: position 2,404,700 of record WBMW01002256.1, read on the forward strand.
ATCATGTGATTTAAGCAGATCACATGATTAAGCAGAGGGAGTTAGCCGGGGAGGGGCTGCTGCTTGGGGAATTGGCTGGGCCCTTGCTTTGTGGATCGCTTTGTGGATCACTTTTGCTGCTATATCTGTTTATTTTTTCTTTCTTAGTAAATAGTTTTTTATCTCAACCCACAAGTTCTACTGTATTTTTCTCCTAATTCTCTCCCCCATCCCACTGGGGGGTGAGTGAGCACTGCGAGTGACTGTGTGGTACTTATCTATCTACTGGATCAAACCACAACACATGTAAATATGTGTTGTGCATGATATACCCTAATATCATCTGATTTTACTAGACCATTGTCTTCAGAAATTAAAGAAGTAGCATGAATGCAAGCAGAATTTGGTTGAATGGGAGTGATCATACCTAACCAGAAGAATGGGTAGCATGGTGGTTTTCTTATGCCTCCAAAACTGCAGGATCTTAGGTGAATTTAGGAGACCAGCAGCCAATTCTCTTTCTTTTCCACCCATGTTTATTTATTTATTTTTTGCAATCTATGAAACACTGTTTTGGCTATTAGCTAAATAGGTGGTGGAGGAAAATCAGAAGCCTGCTGAATAAACAATTAAGTGCAAATTTGGAATGAGAAATTAGAAAACCTGCAGTAATGAAAAGGAGAAAAGCATGAGCCAGAGAATGTTAACGAGCCATCAAAATGATAGGGTTTAGGTCAATGTAGTCCCTAAATATTAGTTGGAAAGTAAATCTTACATCAGTTTGAAAAATAAGGTATTTTTAAAAAATTGTTATGCAGATGCTGATAATCATTCTGTGGCAGTACTGGAAAAGGTCAATAAAATAAATGCTTTAAATTTTTATGTTAAGATTGGATTCTTCTATCATCTAAGCAAAGGCATGCTGGGACTAAACTTATTGAAATAAATGTCATGAGGTGTATCGAAATAGATGCAGTTACATCAGAATAAGACTCCCAGTTCTTAATGTTCTTCTCTGTGCCTGTGAAACGGCTTAAACATTGCTGTTGGATTCACAGTGTAAAGATTATATGAATTATATTAGAATATTAATGATCACTAAGTGGCAGATAGATTATTCTGAAGGGTATATGATGTATGTTACCATCGAAACCAGTGTAATTCTCCAACAAAGCGAAATGGTTAGGTTGTGCTTGTTCCAGGGTACAGAGGTCCCTCATAAGTCAGCAAGATCCTATAGGAGATGACTCCAGTTGTGAGGCAGCTAATATTTTTGCATTCAGATTAACTAAAAATATCTCTATAACAAAATGAAAACTTTTGCAAAAAGCATCATTATAAACAACCCCCCTACATTTTCTGTTAATAAAAAGCTAAAATGGTTAAACAAAATAAGTGAGGGGAATTCAGTGTCAGACTTCCAGTCTGATGGTAACTGTTTATGGCCTTCCTATGAAATAGGACTGAGTACACTGGGCTTTGTGTTGAGCTGTTAGCATATTGTATTCATTCTGATGAGAAAGAAAAAATATAGCATTTAATCTTCAGTTTACACTGGACCCTGGAACAGATCCATCTTTATTATGTCTGTGTTCTCTATGCTTGCAAACAGAGAGAAATACAGCAGACTAAAAGTACAACAGAGAGCTTGATGAATATGTATTCTCAATGCAAAATAATATCAGTGCCAATGTGATTATTATGTAACCCTGCCCATTTTTCCTTTTGTTATTAATCTTTTTTCTCCTTTCTGCTAAAATATGAAATTATCCATTTGCAAACTTCTTGGATTCCCAGTTGGAGCTCTACATTACTAATGCAGTTGCATTTAAATATTTAGAAATTCACTTGTTTTGTACTTCTATCAATTGGAAAGAAGACAGGACCAAAAATCTTTCTGCTAAAGTCCCACGAATCTGATCCATGTGTCTGATTCACTTTTGAAATGGGATAAAAGCCTAAATCCTGTAAGCTCGCGTCATACAACTCCCTTGATTTCATGTGGGAGCCTAAATACTTTAATGCATGTGGGCTCTGAACACTTCAGAAAATATTAGCAGAATGTGGCAAAAAGATTACCATTCAAGGAATCCAATTCTTTAATCCATTTTACAGATTAATAGGAACAACAGACTACTTGCTTTAGTAAGAATATTTATTTGACTAAAACTGGACAGGCTGGGGAAAGATGTATTATAGACGGAGTTGCAATTTACATGTGGATTCCATTATGATGACATAATACTTATTTACTGTTGGAGGTCATCACACGCTTCTGAAAAACAAAGCAATATAAATAAAATCTTTTGAGCTTAATGGATAGTGTAACATTTAATGTACTTACTGCTGTCACATGGTAATACTATAAATCATTATGCTTCAATTTAATTTAGTAAGGACACAGAAGAAATCCATTTATTAGCAATTAATTTGTGTTAGGATGTTTGTTGCAGTTTCTTGATTATTTCCTAAGGATTTACCACAGTGACCTGAGTTACAGAAATACTATTTAAGTTAAGAGAAAAGCTGACATGGGTTCAAGCTGAAAACAAATGTTCTGACAACTCAAGTTTAACTCATCTGTCAGTATCCTGGAGTTGTTTGCATGAAAAAAGGGTATTTTTATTTTCTCTTTTGTTAGTTCTTAATCTTGAATGTGTACTGGGAGTAGGAGGAAGAATCAAGAAGAGAAACAAGGGAAAAACCCCTAAATAAGGGAAAACAAAGTAGTAGCAAAATGTAATCTGAAGTTTAACTTTGGGTAATGGAAACAGGCGGTTAGCTGAATGAAAATTTTATACCAAGAAACAGTGCTGTCTACATGGAAATCAAAATGTTGTTGACAATGGTGGCTTCATATTTTAAGTTTGACAGGAAAGGTACAGTAAACAATTACTGCTATTTGGATTAGATAAGAAATAGCAAATTTGCTTGAAGGAAACTGTCACAAGGTCTGGTGCAGTTATAAGTTGTTATGTAGTAAATCAAATAGAAAAAGATGACAGGTGGTTTGCTTTGGTTGAGAAACATAAGAAATATCTGACCTTTGCACTGCACATATGAGGAGATTACAAAATGCAATTTAATTCAGAGTGGTAGCTACGGGAGGACACACCACCAGCCTTCCTTGCAGGAAAAGACATCTGTCTTACCCATCACTCACTGGGAAACAACAGTGTTTTGTCACATTACACAAGGTCAGTACATCCTCATTTTCTAAAAGCAGGGAATCTTCCTGAGGCTTTATGTTGGCTCCAAACTTAATTAATGTACCCTACCAGCATTATCTGCTGTCTCTGAGATAATGCATAAATATTAACTAATTAATCCTTGCCATGAATCTGTGAAATAGATCATTATTTTCAACATCATCACCACCATTATTTTTGCAGAGGGTAAAACTGAAAAATAAAGACTTTTAAAGGTATTTAAGCATTGTTTTGCTTAGCACTGTAACACGTACTTTATAAGTATGCACGTTTGGATTTTTGCAGACACTAGTGTAGCTTTACATTGTAAAGATACCAGAGCACCTAGACGTGTCTACGTACCAAGGCTGGTAGGCTCTGCAGTGTCTGTGCCAATTCAGCTCCTCCTGGCTGCATGTCAGGATGAGGCATGGAGAACATTTGTCCCTGTGTACAGCTTTATTTGGAACACCCAGTACAATAGTCCACAGTGTCACCAAAGTAACTTGTTTTCATCACCAACCCAGCTGGGCTATGCATGGGATATGCAAACATAACGTAAAGAATGATATTTTTATTCTTTCTGCTTACCAGCACATCACTAATTACTCCCTGTGGGATGGTTTGGTTTAAACAGGAACGATAAAACGTCCATTTATCCCCTAGAAGAGTTCTGCCAGCAGTGAGGATAACATGAGACTGAGGAAAACATCAGGACTATTTCCCCTCCCTGATGGATCCTGGCATCATCGGGCAGTGTATTATTATAGAAAAGAAGGCACCACTTGTGTCAGTGGCAGTGCTTTGTAACAAGCAGTCACAGCCAGCATAAAAAGTACATTAATATCTTGGAAAGCATGGCCAGCTTTTAGAAATGAAGCTCATGAAACTCCTTGGGACACTGAGGATTTGTCCAAGCCTCCTAAAGCTACGCCAACAGATCTCACTGAGACTTGTCTGAGCATGGTACTCAGATTTTAAGCCTCAGCTTCTTGTTCCCTGCTAATAGAAATCTAGTGGACAAAGTTAGTATTGTCTGACAAATTTAAAATGAAAAGACCATCTGCAAAATTCAAATGCTGAATTTATAATTGCAAAAATAGGGACTAAAAGTTGAAGTTCTGTATTAACTCATTCAGAGGTAAAATATAAACAGGTGACTCTGTGTCCAATCAAGATGATTGCACACTGAATTTTAAAATGACTCTTATTAGCTTGAGAGGAATTTATGGGAATTTTTAATAGAAAGATCTTAACCAAAATTGAATAATGATAATCAAGAGAATCACAAGCTGATTTGTCAATTTTTACATGGGAAAGTGTCTCAGTATATCCAGTGGTCTGTTCTGTATTTGCTTAGTTTAATTGTGGAGAAGAATAAATATTTTGGTTGTACTGAGAGCTGTCAAATAGAAATGAAAGATGGAAAAGACGTATTGGGTCACCTTGAGGCCAAATTCACAGCTGCCGAAAGTTGGTATAATTCCATTGCTTTTCACTTGGGTCTGCAGATGCTCAGCACCCCTGAAATCCTTGAAACCATGTATTCAGTTTCAGTTCCATTTATATCACCACACTTTTGTGTTCAGAGTTCCCTATGTTTTGGCTGATTAACGTACTAATGTAGCTAATGTAAAAATAGACATTTTCTTGTTCCTGTACTACTGTACCTCTGCACCTCCAGCAAACTTATCAGGTTTGGTCTTCTGCAATTAAATGCAAGCAGAATGATATCTGCATCTTTTATAGATATGAGTTAGTCAGGCATCAAAACAGCAGAGTCTGCCAATGAATTTACAGAGGTGTAAATTACCGAGATGGCTTCAGTTCTAGACTATTTTGATTAAGAATGAGTTCAGTGAAAATGCAGCACAAAATGAAAATCCTTTGCAGTGACCATCAATAAGTAATGATTTTTTAGCAGAGTTTCAACTCCTTTGGGATCCTTTGCCACAAACTATTCTTCAAAGAACATCCTAAGAAGAAAATTTAATGATAATGTGTTGACAATTTTTATATATTATAAATGGAAATTATAATTTAAATATAATTTATATAAGTGGGTATCTTCAACACTTTTTTTCCAATTGTCCAATTTTTTTCATTTCTCTGAATTGTCACTCAATGAATTTATGAAAAGGTGCAAAATCAGAATAACACAAGGTAGAATTAAACATTCAAAAAAAGACATTTTGGAAAGTTGAAAAAAATATTTTAAACAACTACCAACTGTGAGTTACGGCTGCAGCATCATAGCACAACAGTAGTTTAGACCATGAGATGGAGAAATTGTTTACACTTATATCTTCTCTGAGTTTGAAGGAAAAATGTGGTTACTATGGCAACTGCCACATTACACTCATGCAGTCTATGGAACAGATTAAATTGCTGAAAAACTGCAAGTTTTCGTTTGACTCTGTTCAGAACAACAGCTAAATGTGCTGAAGTTACTTAATGAAAGGCATGTCAGGATCCATATTCTAATGTATTACTGACTGAAAGCTTACTTGTAACTTTGACTTAGTTTTTCTGTAACTGACATTAATTCAAAATAGCTTTTTTATATTGATTTACTGTTTATGTATAATATGTTTGGCCATATTTACAGGTTAAAGTGGATGCTGACAAGTATGAAATATACTGTAGAAAATTTCTTGCCTTGTATTCATATAAACCATAGATATAGGCAAGGGGTTTAGAAAATTGAGGATTTCTTTCCTTTCCATAGGAAGTTTGTTCAGAGACCCCACTAAAATTTCATAAAAAGTTACTCCCTATAAAAATTCCACTCGAAAGGCTTGACATACTTGATCAGCAATTGCAGGTAAATTCATCTAATATTCGTACATTATATGAACACAAACAATTTCATGCTGTATATTCCAAGGGCTAAAACACAGTGATTCTGAGAAGTGAAGATTTATTCCTTCCTTATGTGTTTAAATACTTCAAAAGTTAAACTACCTAACATGCAGGGAAATTTTGCTGCAGATATTTTTTGGATAGTGGTGATGCAGAACAAAATACAAAGTAAATACAGGATGCATCTGTAGAAAAAAAACCACCTCTTTGAACAGCTGAGATACCAAATCATTTCATGCTGTGATTAGAAATCTATAGATAATTTTGAATTTCAGATTTTTTCCAAAGCTGTGACTTTGAACAAACAAAACATATTCCAGTAGACATGTCTAGAAGAATGTAAAGCTAAAATCATGTGATTATGTGCATTTGTATGTCACATTGGGTGTTTTTGTTGTTGTCATTTTAGATATTTTCCTCTATTCTAGGGAGTTAATTTTTATGTATGTGCTTGCTGTTAATTTGTTTCACTGCTTAACGAACAGTTTTTGTTTTCTCCTCTGGGCTTGGCCTGCTGGGGCAGGGGAAAACAGTGTGGAAAGCCCTACTATGCGGAGTTAGTGCTCTTGGTAGCTTTGCTGTTGCTTTTTTCTAACGTGAAATGAAAAACACTGTCTACTTTTGACATTTTCTTATTTCTCCCTCTGCTTTAGATATTGTGGTTTGACCTAGCAGATAGCTAAGCACCGGACAGTTGTTTGCTCTGCCATCCCACCCCTAAGCAGGATGGGGGAGAGAATTAGGAGAAAAAGCAATAGAATTTGTGGATTCAGATGAAACTATTTAATGAGACTGAAAAAGAAATTAAAGAAATAACAGTAATGATAAATATAAATATATGTAGCTATGCATGAAAACTGATGCACAAAACAATGGCTCACCACCCACGAACTGATGTCCAGCCCATCCCCAGGCAGTGGCCTCTTCCTGGCTAACTCCCCTCCCTTAAAGTTACATGGTGTCATATGGTATGGAATATCCCTTTGGCTGGTTTAGGTCAGCTGCCCTGATCCTGTCCCCTCCCAGCTCCTTGCGCCCTCCCTAGCCCCCTTGCTGTCAGGGCAGTATGAGAAGTTGAGAAACTGAAATGTCCTTGGCTCTGTACAGTGCTGTCCAGCAAACAAAACCAAAACATAGCCTCATACCAGACACTGTGAGAAAAACAACATCTGTCCTAGATAAAAACTAAGACAGTTGAGTATGTGGTAGGCCCTCCAGAAAGCAACTGGTTGAAGTCCTTGTAAAGGTCCGATTGCTTCACTTGACCTCCAAAGGGCTATGAGCTAATCAAGACTGGGATCCTACCTGCTTCCCTTTCTGAACTTTTCCTTTTGAGTTCTGCTTCCATTCTTACATGTTTTCCATGGTAAATCCTCACTGTTTCGAAGTTCTGTCTTTATTGGATCTTCTTTAGCCAGTGTCTCTTACTGATTTGTTTTGGTTTATCTATCTGGTGGTTATTTGATGACATGACTGCGTCTCCTGTTTTTTACTTAAATTTTTTGACTAAATTAGTGCTTTCTTTCACTCCTCAAGATAATTCCTTTTTTCTTTTGATAGGACACAGCAGTCTGGTGCTGCAACATTACCAAGCCTTTTGTTATGGATGACATTTATTTCATTTGCTTTCTATTCCTAATATAATAATTCTTACAGCCTATTTGAATATGTCATTTGGTATTTTACATAGAAATGCTGCATCATTTTCTTTGTAACTTCCCTGTTGGTAGATTTAACAGCACCAGGTTATTTAGGATTGCAGTTATTGGCTTTGTGTGTTTATGAAATACATTATCATAAATATTCATGATTTTTTATGTGTATTTGATATTAGTTTGCAATGTTAATCCTGCCTCAGGACCAGCTTCCATCATGACAAGTACAAGAAATGTGTTCTTCTTGCCTACTTTGCAAGCTTCATAAATTAAAACCTTTGAAATATACACAGTGTAATTTGCCTTTCTTTGTCCCCTATAGTATTTCTCTCAATACATTGTCATTGAGATTCCATAGGAGCTACATTTTTTTTCCCAGCTAGGTAACCTGGGTTCTGTCTTCTTTGTCTTAAACTGTCACTTTGTTCTTTTGTTATCCACTTCATTGTGTCATCTCAGGCAACAGCTCCTGTGCTGTTACTTCTCTGGCAAAACACATCCTGGTGCCATGCTGGAGATGGTAAGACTCTGGCTCTAGTTATTTGATGGTGGAGCATTGTTTTTGTTCAGAGTCGTGGGGAAACTGAAGGAATGTGGCCTCCAGACAGAGGCAGCTATCTTCCACTCTTTTCACTGTAGATCTAGCCAAATGCAAAGTATGTGTAAAAATGCAATTCACTACTGGAAAAAAAAGATATTGAAACCATTTCACTAGTCCATGTATATTCCATTCATTTTGTTTCATTTTTTCATTTATTTTAATTTGGGCTGTTCAGTATTAGTTGTTATTCAGATCTGTTCCTGCCTATGGTGATAATTTTATATATTCAGTTAAAATGTTTCGATAAAATGCATCCAGCCTAGTTTTTTGAGACTGACTTTCTGAGTACCTATAGGGATACAGAAGGGAATTACAAATAATTAGTTGACAATTTTTGCTCAGTTTTCTAGATTATGCATATTTTATCTTTATTTCCAGTAAATTCCTTTTTTTCAAAGTTCTCATGACCTGATAACTTTGAAATTAAGGACTATTTTTAATGCATAATCTACTTGCAGAAAATGCCTATTTACTGTTTCTATATTAATGATAAAGTGTCAGTACCAAATGAGGACCTTTTACCACGAAATCTTTCTGACAATTCTATATACCCTAGGTTTCATTCACTATTAGCAAGATTCACACTTGTCAGGACCTGTCAAATATTTAACGATTTCCTTTCCTAGTGTCTTACTTAGTTACAGTGAAAAATTGAGCTCACTGTTTATCCTGCAGCTCTCTCATTTTCTCCCTCTTATTACTAAAATTATCCCCAAGTTTTGGTTGTTACCATTTTTCCACTAAGAACTTCCATATAAACAGAAGTTGAGAAAACAATTGCATGTTCACAGTGACTTTAGGGAGAGTCCAGTTCATGAAGGACTGTGTCCGGTAGGAAGAACTCCATGGTGGAACAGGTGAGGAGGAAGGATTGGCAGAGATGAGTTAGGGACTGACCTCAACCCTGACTGCCCATTTCTGCTGCACTGCATGGGATGGGAGGAGGTAGAAGAGTTGGGAATGGAGAACTGAAGCTGAGCCTGGGAGTAAAGTGGAGGAGTGAGAAGGTGTTTTTAGTTTTGCCTTTTTTTCTCACCATCCCATTCTATTTTAAGTTATTGATATATTGAATTAATCGTCTCCAAGTCTGTTTGGCTCATGATGGTAGTTGATAAATGATTTGTCTGCTTTTACTTTAACCCATGAGCGTGTCCTTATTATTTATCCTCCTCTCCTGCTGAGAAGGGAGAGAGCAGCTGGGTGGGTATCAGGCACCCAGCCAGGGTTGGCCTGCCACATAGACTTTGCTTTCAGCACTGTAAAAAGTAAAAACTGTCTCTCATTGATGGATTCATCTTGTATTGAAACACAGCTGTGCTTCCTGTTTGACTGCTGCTGTACCATTTGCAATGGTCCTATGATATATTGACAGCAGAGTGCACAAATATAGCTTCCCAAATTCAGTTTTTGGTAAAACAGGGGGCTCTATCAAGTGAAATTGAGGTAACTGAGAATACACGCTGATGTGTTCAAAATAAATTTGAAGGACACACAAAAGGAGTAACTGCATTACACATTCTGGAGATAAATTTTTAGCAGTGAACAGATAAAATAAAGGACATATCATAAATGCTTTTATAATGATGTCCCCTTTAATTCCTTCTAGCAAATGATTTATTCTTCCTTTACTGATCTGTTTATCAACAAATTACCCTCTTTTTTTCCACTGATCTTCTAGAAGTTAAAGGGTAACATTCCAAAATCACACTAGCGCAAGCAAAATGAGCACAAATTATGTGAGGCTGAGGAAAAAGGAAGAATTAAAGAAAAATGAAAATACAATGGGGTGAGGTAAGGAGAAAAAAGGCAAAAGATGATCAGCACATTAAAATGAAAGGACAGAGAGCAAAAAGAAAGGGAAGAAAAATATTCTGCAGTAGCAAATATTTTAAGGTAGTTATTAGCTTAATGAAATGCTTGCAAAATGTAGCTCTGGGTGTGCGTGTAGGCATGTGTCATAGAACCCCCAAAGCACCTCTCAGCTATTTAGTTAGGGAAAACTATAGCATTCTATTTCAGCCATCAGCACAGGTCCTTTCCAAGATGGCACAAATGGATGTTGTCCTTGCAGTTTGTAGTTTCTGGATACCTCTTGCACACCAGATCTCTCACTTAAAATTAGATGCTAATCTTAGTGAATTTTTAAAAAAGCTGTTGCAAGGTCATTCAGATAGCAGAGGTAGGTAGACTGAGGAGGGACTAGGGAAAGGCAAACATCTGCAGTGAACATGACTGAAAAAATATTCACACAGCACTGAGTGCCAAAAGCAATGACAGGAGATCTCAGTGAAATTTTAAAAGAGTAAAAGATGAGTGATCTATTAGGAAGCAATAACAGAGTGTATATATGATACTTTGGAACAAGCTAATTTAAAAGACATACGGAGACCATGTATGTGACAGCTTAGTATTACTTTTTGGAATTGTATTCCAACTTTTGACGTAGGACATAACCCACATCCTGCAAGCTCCTACTGGTCTTTTCCAATTCAAGCAGTGATCCATTGCAACCCCATCGTATCTTCCCATTGGCTTTCTTTTTTAAACACAAAGATAAACACCTGTTCTGCCAGTATGGGCTGCACATGTCCTGTGAGCTCATACTGAGTTTTAATCAGCACTCACTTGGAAAATCATTCTGGCTGCAGTTTTTTTCTTAACATTTATACTTATTGAAAATACTAAATGCTTCATCTCAGATGGGAACGAACTTGAAAATGCTGGACTGTACTGCTGACAGCACTGCTATTCTATAATCATTTAATGCCTTTGTAAGTATCAAAGTGAAGATACAGGAATAACTTCAACTGACTATGAATCTGAAGAAAAAATAGGTTTTCATGTACAGAGGTGCCAAACTGCTCAAGAGTCAGCAGTTATTTTCCTTCCATCTTTCACAGAGAATACTTAGTGATGAGAACCGTGAATTAAAGACTGACTGATCTGCCTGGCTTCTTTTCTCAGAGCTTCTCCATGATCCCTCTATCTGGATGGAAAATGACATTTAAAGATCCTCTTTTCATTTGCGTGCAGGTTTTTAATGTGTACAGATCAGGTGAATATTAGAATGTCTGAATTAACTGTAGCAAGAGAAATGGAGACAGTATTTGCTTATGTCATTCAGGCTCCTAAGCCTCTTCCCTTCATTTTCATAACTTTTCTAAGCTCAATTCCTGTTCCTTGCATTCCTAGTTCCGTTCTCATTCAAACACTCGTGACAAAATTCTTTCCTCCTTGATGTCAAGGAAGAAATTCTTTCCTCCTCGAAGACACCTTTGAAAGTAACCGATTTCCCATACTGAAATCACTAAATTGATATAATCATACAACGAACCCAAATAATCCCCAATAAAGTTCTGTTGCCATTCAATGCGTCATGGGCGCAAGATGTCGTCATGTCTGTCTATGTCTGCCACGGGATGCAAGCCACAGGTTTGTTCAGTTTGCAATGCTTAATGCATTTAGCATGGATTGTTTATTTTTTGTTCTTGTACACTTTTTTATAATGAAGGATATCTTAATAAAGCCTTTCATAGGAAAAATGCTGTAAAATATTTGCAGTTGTTTAGAAAAAATCTATTGTCTGTTTTAATGCAGAACATAAGAAGACAATATATGTCTGAAAAGGAGGAAAAGAGAAGGAAAAAGTTTGTTTCTTGAGAATGTTTCATAGTAAATATTACCCTTCTTAATATTTCTTTCTGTGCATTGTTTTTTGTTTCCTGTAATTTTGATATATTTTAAAATATTTTTAGCATCATCACTGGCTGTATTTGTATAAATACCATGGTCTCCGGTATTCTAAAGCTATTTACTGGCAAACTAATTGTATGTGAAATATGTTATATATAAGATTTTGGAAGTGTATAAAAATGAATGCAATCAAAATGTATTTCACCAAAGATGTTGTTTACATTTAAAGTATTTTTTTTGTGATATTTTTAGGTCACTGCTACAACTTGTTTTGTTTTAGAATGTCTTGAGTAGGTGCTGCAAAAATATTTTATAATTGGAATACATATTTTTCTCTCTTTTCCATAACAACACCAGAACTGATTTTGGTCAAGTTCTTTTTGCTTCTACATTGTAGCATTGTGCAGAAGTCATGGATGCAGTTCTGGTCTGACTGAAGGTCTTGGTTAATCATTGATTACTTTTACTGGAGGAAGGATTATTTAGCAAGGGTTCTTACTATATTGAATCTTCTGAAAACTGTGTGTAACCAAAATTAGAGTTTCGAATTGAGTACTCCCAGCTGTATAATGCTATTTTCACACTCATTCATGAAAAACAAGCCATAGAATTAGAGGAGGGAATGATGGAAACAAAAAATAAAAGTTAACTTTGAGGGTAAATGCAATTAGTTTGAGCACTATAGCTCCAGAAGAAACTAAATGGTTTCAGGAGAATGGTTTTTAAAACCACAAGGCATATTGATATATTAATGCATTTGATAAATAGCTTCAGAAAAAATAAAAGCAAACAGCATGATTCAACACAACAAACATCTTTCATTCCCCCTCACAAAACAAGAAAAATGAAACATTTAGCTTTACCCTAAATTAAATTTTGAGAATAAACTTTCTCAGTTCCACAGCTCATCACAGGGAGGCAGACTGAAAAAGATCGTGAATTTTGTATGAACTGAAAGCATATCCAGAGGTGGGACATGGTAATTCCTGACATTTATGGTTTTGCTCATTCCTAGTCATTGATTCCTCTAGATTTACACAGGAAATATTGCAAGAAGGAAGAGTCTATGAATATGGGAAAGTATGTGGAAGAAAACCCCGCCTTTTAGATCAGAATATGTGGGGCAAAGTAGAGAATTTGGTTATTGTTGTAATCATCTAGCTTTTTGTATTCACAATGTTTCAGGGCATAGTCAGAACTATCTAGAACAGAGTTCTAAATAAATCAATATTAAACTATGTGCTCTCCAAAATACATTTTTCCATAAACTTAGTTTCATGCAAATTTAAAGTGTTATATGAAATTTAAGTTCTTTGTCTATATGAAAATTTGTAGTTTATACAAGTGGTTCTGAAAGTCATTATTACACATTACTAGGATGTGAAGCACTGACAGCTTAGAAATGTTTTCTCTGTCTAAAGCAAGAGAGAATAATCACACTTCTATGGATACTAGAATTGTAAGAATACAAATACAAAAAGTAATGAGTGGCTAACAGAAATATTTCTCTTCAGCAAAAAAAAAAAATAAATGAGTGATAAATCAGTGCTGGACTCAAATTTATTACTGTTCTGATTCAGGTTAAAAACCTTTCAAAAACAAAAAAAATCTTATCCACAGTACAAGGTAGCATAGTAATGCATTAGCAATAGTCTGTGATTTTTCTGTACTACCATCATGTTACCAAGTTTGAAATGTTAGTAGAGCATCTCGTTTGCTTAATATATGGGTTATATTCTTCTTAATACCATGCATAGTGTTTGTGCTGGCATACATTAAAATAATATTTGTTTATAACTGGAAAAGGATTTACATATTTATCTATATTTCTTGGCAACTACTGTTTTTTTCTGTTTATTTATGAATAAGCAAGAGGTTATTATTTAAGCCCATCCCTTGACCACTTTGACTGTTCTATATCATCCTAGTCATAATATTCTGAACTGTCAGAGTTGGGCCAATCGTCACGTTAATTTCTCCCAAATGAAAGCAGTTTTCTCGGTGACTGAACACTGGCACAGGCTGCCCAGGGAGGTTGTGGAGTCTCCTTCCCTGGAGATATTCAAGACCCGCCTGGACGCCTACCTGTGCAACCTGCTGTAGGGAACCTGCTTTGGCAGGGGGGTTGGACTCGATCTCTCGAGGTCTCTTCCAACCTCTACGATTCTGTGATTCTGTGATTCTGTGTGACCAGAGAAGACACTAGAAAATTTCAGACACCTAAGAATGCTAAGTAATAAAGTAATGAAATTCAGTGTCAATTTATACAAAGCAATGCATGCTGAAGTTAAAAATTAAAGCTACTTGTGCACTTTAGAGCATTCTAAGCTAAGAGTATTGCTTGAAGAAAAAGGAGAGATAATTATAGGCAGTTCAGTGCACAGCTACAGTCATGAAAGTTAGCAAGATATTGGAATGCATATGAAGTAGGATGAAAAATAATAATGGAGATTATTATAATGCTTCTGTGAGTCAGTAATAGGGGTTCTTGTATAATGCTGTGTGGGGGGTGGATCACCTCATCTCAGAGGGATATTAAAGAAGTGTAAGGGGTTTCAGAGAAGGACAATAACATTTATAGAGAATCTGGAATAGCTCTCATATAAGAAAATTGAGAGGCTATGGGTTTTCCTTGGACAGGCGATGAGTAAGCGGGGACATAATAAAAGTATGCAAAATTCTGAGTACTGTAGAAAGATTGAGAGCTTTTTATCCTCCTGTTTTATAATACAAAAACAAAAGGACCAATAATGAAAACATGTATTTTATTTACTTTGATTTAGAACCATAGAGATGTCTATCCAAGACACTAGGCTTTCTAACATAATTACACAATAAATATCTTTACATAGAACCTCAGCAGCATTAGGATAACCTATTCCACAGAGACTCGGACAGACATCTACATGTGATACAGAAAGCAGTGTGGAAGCATGTTTAATAAAAGATAGTAAATTGAAAACTGATAATTCTTTTCGACATAATGTAATTAAATGGTAGAACCGTAGTGCAACAGGAAGTGATGAGACCACAAATTTAGCAATACTAAAACCAATTGCATTTTTATAATGATAATCAGAATATCCAGAGTTGTTACAGTTAATTCTAAGAATTTTGTAAGTCATATTATGTCTCACGTTTCAGAGCTTAAACTTGTCTGTAATGATATGAGACCAGGATGGAATTTGGTGCAGACTGTAGATAATTTCCAGTCTGTAACACTTTCATACTCTTCTCTGAAATTATTTCATTGGATGCTCTTAGCGATCATTAAGACTTGATGAACCTTGATGTGATCGAATATTTTGATTCTTATGCTTCTATATTAGTAAATATCTTGACATCTACCTCTGGGAAAACAGAATTATTATGAGGCAAGGTGCACTGAGTAGTAAGCTTATACCAACAGTGAGCCAAATTGCTTTTAGATGCTCATATAGGCATTCCTGATGGTAAGGGATTTTAGCAGATGCACTGTTCACTTTTGTATAAGGAAATGACTTGAGCTGGCTGGAGAGATGGTAGTCAGGGAGCTCAAAATGTTAGTCCACATATTTCAAGTGTAGTCAGAGCTGCTATCAAAAATGTTTTAGGCAGAACCAATTTTTAGTAGTATTTATTTCAGTAAAACATAAAGTGCTTTTTAACTTTGCTCTCTATTTTGCTTGTTAGTTTCAGAGTACCCTGTCAAGTGTATGAAAGAGTATATAGTACTATCCATTATAACTAATTCTCTAGTCGAAGAAGAGGGATAAGTTTATGTGAGAAATTCTGGAGCTCCATTAATACTATAGCATGCAATGCTTAGGATGAGAATCTCTTGGCATCACATTTCTTAGTGGTGTGTGATCAATAGGTAAGCAGTTGTTATAAGCTGAGTAAAGCTTCACTATGGCTGCTGTAAAACTTGGGAGAGCCATGCAGAAAAGAAGCATAGGAAGGTGTTTCTTAAGAAACACATCATAGAATTTGTTTCACTTTTGTTTTAAATAAAAATAAAACTTTATATGTGCTAGAAGTACATATGTGGACAAATTAGTGCTGGGTAAGCTAGCGTGTGAAATGAGAATGTGTTAAAACTTGTACAGTAGAGTGCTCATTTATCTACCCCACAGTAAATGCAGAGGGATGCTTTGCTTTTATGGAGCCCAGGATACAGTTGGCCTTCTAGGCTGCAAGCACACACTTCTGGCTCACATTAAGTTTTTCATCCACCAGGATCCCCAGGTCCTTCTCAGCAGGGCTACTCTCAAGGAGTTCTTCTCCCAGTCTGCATACATATCTATGATTTCCCCAATTCAAGTGCAAAACCTTGCACTTTCCTTTGTTGAACCTCATTAGGTTCACATGGACCCACCTTTTGAGTCTGACAAGGTCCCTCTGGATGGCATCCCTTCCTTCTATTGTGTCAACCGCACCACTCAGCTTGGTGTCATCAGCAATCTTGCTGAGGATGCACTCAATCCCGTCATCTATGTCACTGATAAAGAGTACCAGTCCCAAGACAGACCTCTGGGGAATACCGTTTGTCACCAGCCTCCACCTGGATTCAGAGCCATTTACCACAACCCTCTGGCTGCAGCCTTCCAACCATAAAAAGATATACTCAGTCAGATAACTCCACTGGAATAATAGACATGATACAAGTTCAAATTCTAGACTTTTTTCAATAACATTTTTTGCATATCCATAGATTTAATTTAAGGGCACTGGGGAGAGATAATCTCTCTAGAAAAACAAAATAAAACAGACAGCTCATCTATTTTAGCTTTATTAGCATATACAGAAAATACTCTGGGCACAGTAAGACTATTTGCAGCATCAAGAATATTCCCGTTGCTGTGATACACAAGCTAAAATGAACCAAAAAGAGAGATGCTGTTTTAAGGAAAACAGGATGCAGTTTCATCAATATTTCTGAGAGAACTGAAACATGCAAAGCTGCGGATAAGAAACTCTTAGCTTCCCAGTTGGCAATTTATTGATTATATGAGCTGTTCACTAATGAGCTAACTAGAAGAAGCCAAAGTAAAAAACCTTGCAGAACCAAATATGCTGACACTGTTTAACAATGAGCATGTTTGCACAGAAACACCTAAACTTTGCTGGTGAAAGGAAAATGACTTTGCCTTCTCCTGATTTATTTCTTTTCAGCCCATTGTAATATATTATTTAGCTCTCTAACAAGGATATTATTTAGGCAGAGTCTTTCATCAGACCCAATTATACTGTCTCAACAGAGCTCTGAGAAGTAGCAGCATTTCAGAGAATTTGTATGCTACATCTGTAGGTATTTGACTCTATTTTTGCTAGTTAGGAGTATAGGACTCTGCACAATTTGAGAGCAGTTAATATCCATAGCAATGGCTTGTGAATACTGAGGCGACTCATACATTAGGTTTTGCTCTATCTTGTCTTTGATTAGCTAGGAGACTCCATCTCACCTTCACTGATGTTCTTTCCTGCATTGCCATGCCTTTGTTTGGTCTCACATGGACTATGACACCTTGGACAGAAAGCTCTGGAAAGCCAGTGAACTTGGAGTGTGTTTTAAATCTATCTGTTTTCTTAAATAACTTTCTCTTCTCTCTGTGTAGACTTCCCATTAAGTGCTGGGAAAAGGACAGTTTGTGCTTGCACATAGAACTATTCTAGAGTCTGTCCTGTGGCTCTGTTCTTGTAAGTGTCCAAACCGGTGTGAGGCTAGCTTATACTGAAGTTTTCTTCTGGCAAATATAGATACGATTTCTTCTAAAGGGAAACGGGAAGCAAGCAGTTGGGGGCCTTGTATGCTGGATGTAGTCAGAGCATGTCCCAGGCCCAGAAGCTAGGAAATGCCAGTAGCGTTTCTGGGTACAGCAGTTTAAGCATGGCCCCCCTCCAGTTGCCTGAAGCTCCAGGCTGTAGATGCTCAATGAATTATGTTAGGTAGCTTCACTCTGACACGGCATAACTCCATGGTAGAATTAATCTTATCTGTTCAGATAACTTAGTCTATAACTATGGCATGAATTTTCTGTAAGTATGGATCACCAAAAAGCCTATCACCTCTCAGCTGGGATGCAGCTGGGCAGCAATGATAGAGCTGTGCAGCTGTGCAGGCTCTCTGCTGTCAAATGGTGCAAAGCACATACCATACTGACTAATTCATGTTTGCTGTATGTGGACCATACATTTCTTTGACCTTTCCTCCCTCAGATAAGTAGATGGCAATATGCTTATGTTTATACATTAAAAGTAGTTTGAGAATCCTATTAAATGAAGCGCACATATACATTGTCTTTTGTGACAAGAGTGCACATGTTAATCAGGTCACTTAACTCACTGTAGTGAAGAACATGATAAAAAAACCTAATCAGATTTTGCCCGTGACTAACACAGACTGGGGTAATGGGCATTGCATTTTTGTCCAAGGATTTTAGGTAGCAAAGATAAAACGCTTGATGTACTCTGTATTCTTTCTCTGTTCTTTTTTTTTTTTTNGCACTGGTTTCCTTTCCTTCACAGACATCAGTAATCACCATATATCATTCTATGATAAATGCTACAGTGGGGAGATAATTATTCAAAGGGGTTAGTTCTAAAGAGGCTTTTTGGGTGGAAGGAGGAAGATTTTTCATGGGCATTTGTGTAGGATCTGATTTGTGCAACAAAAAGCTAGAAAACTGTAGCTGATTTCAGCACACTCATGAGCTAGGATTAATGTTCTTTGGTAACTCTTTTGTGCTTACTGATGTAGACAAACATGCACTAGTTTAAATTTATACAGCACGTACTGGAATCAAGCTTATCTTTTCATTCAAATACTGTTATGAACAAGCAGCATTTTTTATATCTAATGGCCCTTAAAATGGCACACACTGATGGGCAAGTCCAGAAAAAAACCAAGATAAATAATGAAGATACCTAGCTATAGTCTAATAGACTGTAGTAGTAAACAACAATTCTGTTCTCTGAGACCAAGTAGAGTTAAATTCTGTGAATTAGATATAGATTTGTTTTAATGGGTATATATATGTAGGTGCGGCATATACACGTTTGTATATATGACATTGTGAACAGGCATTTTTACTATTTCTTTTGCTGAAGGAGTTTACAGATTCTGCATTCAGAAGATTAAGAGGGACTGTTTACAGGAAGATATACAAACACTGGCTGTAACAGATATACCACAGAGCTGTGGTGATAATGCTGTTTTAAAATGTGTACTAGTGGGGACACAGAGCTAATTTCCATAACTACTGCAGCATCTTATGCCTCTAAGAGGAACTGGTAGCACAAAGTTACTGTTGTGGAATACAAAGTGGAAGCTGCTTATTAAGTGGTCTGGCGACAAGAAGGAAATATTTTATATATGATATGAAAAGGAAGCCTCCCGAATGGTGCCTTTAAGGTACAGTATTTCCTTCTCATTTTTGTAATTTGATGAAAATAATAAATAACATGCTGATAACTCAGTCTTTGGGTAGACATACTCCCTTTAAAAATGGCACAACATAGAGCATCACCTATACATAATTTCTCAGACCCTGGTTATTCGTCATCACTCAGAGGAAATTTCTTGGGACTGTGCTAAGAGCAATATTCACATTGGCTGTTTCACTTAAACAAAGTAGAAGACTAAGACAGAAATATCTCTTTGTTGTGTTCTTAGTCCTCAGAATATCAAAACAAATTTACCTAAATTTAATTCTGGAAGAGCTAGTACTTCCATTGAAATACTTATTGTGTAGGTAGCCACCCTTACTGTTTTTGCTGTACAAGAAAGAGCAGCTATGAAAGTGAGCTGGCATCATAACCATTCACAAAAAAAATCTGTTAAATGTTGAAAAGAAAATGACTCTCCTCTTGGTCACTTCTTTTGTGACTGCCTTCACATGCCCATGTATTTCCTTTTAAAGCACCCACTAGCGTGGCAAGGTATGCTTCCTTCTGACTTTGACAGTCCAGGACTGGATCCTCTGGATCTGTCACATTTACTCCAGACACAGTTCTGGACAGGTTGCTGGTTTTGGTAGGCGTCACAATGTGCTTACATTGAATATATAAATAAAAGGCAGTACTACTGTCAGTTGCTCAGTAAAAGAAAAATTGCTTTTAAGATGTCACAGGTATCTTCATTTTGGCCTGAGCACAACCATAATACAAGTTACGATTACAAAAAGAATTTGGAGGACTTAAATGGGAAGTAAATATAAAAAATGAGATTTAATTAAATTTTACATGTTTAAACTGTTGTAAGCTGCATCCAACTATTAAATGCAAGATAAAATCTTGCAACAGCATGAAATAATAGAATAATGACTGTAATTTTATGTATTCATAACACAAGAAGCTGTGAAATCCATTGCAATTTAGCTATGTTTGAATTAAGATGCAATGCATTCCAACAAAAATGAGATTTTAGAGTGATCTGATTGGTGCTGAGAGCCTGGTGTCCTCACAGCATGAGTTTCAGAGGGATTTTTTTCAAGTTAGCAATAGTCTGTCTTGGTGAATGGAATGCCCATTGATGTTTTGAGTTTGTAAAATGAGCTCTTGGAGTACTTATTCCTGTTTCATCCAAAAGACATGCAGATTGTGTGATTTAAGCCAAAGTGTAAGAACTAATCCCTTCAACGCATGCTTCTGAATTAAAGCAATAATTTAGATGCATCCCCATTGCCTCCAGTCAACACAGTAACTGTTCAGCTCAATATTAAAGAAAATAGTTATATATGATTAAAGCCAGAGTATGCACATCTCAGCCGAGTTCAACTACTCTAATTTGGATGCCAAAGGTGAGATACTTGCTTATGCAAGTGCACCACAACCCTTTTCACTTAGGAAATCTGACTCCATTGTGTCTTTACAGATTTTGGTATCCAGAGAAGTGTAAGAGTGCCTCTGTGAACAGCAAAGAAACCTCTACAGAAGTAAAAGGGCTTCACAGGTATAAGAAGCAGAAGTATTTGATTTAATCCTATAAAAAGATAAGAGTTATGCATATGTTGTTTCACCTTCACTTTTATGAACTAATGGCTAAAAGCAGAACTGGAGATGGTTTCTCTGAGAGACTACATTACTGGAATCAGCTGTAGAACAGAACTTATACCTTGTACCGTATGAAATGAAAACTCTGTGAGATGAGCTCTCTAGGGAGCAAATAATCACCTCATTGACAGCACTGAGCTGCATTAATATGCACCAAAAGTGATGCTAGCAGTTCCTGGAGAGCAAATTATGGTATTTCTATCTCTCACATCCTGCAGGAATCTCTTCACTGGCAAATAAAATGGACCTTATTAAGCTGAGACATATTTGTCTCTTTGTACTAGACTTACTGTAGCATCCAGTCTGGACATATTTCAATTTCCTCATGGGAAATATAAAAAAAATAGAGAGTTCCCTCCCTATCGTGTTTTTTTTTTTTTTTTTTTTTTTTTTTTTTTTTTGTTTTTTTTTTTTTTTTTTAGTTTGTGGTCCTTTCCTATTATTGAGTAAAACGAAAATGAACTACTCTGGACAAATCTAAAAATCGATATTTCTTCTAGCCTTTCTGCATCCTAAGGGGACAGACTGTAGAAAGAGGCTGCTTGGCATAACTAGACAGTAAGCTTTAAAGGAAATGGCTTATCATAAAGCCCTCACAATATATATGTACGCACTATATATATCTAGTATATATGCATATTTAAACGTCTCATTGTTTGTAGATTTATTTTGGAGTGTTTTTAATCACCCTTTCTTTTTTAACAGAAGGAATCATTTTTCATCACTGGGGCAGTGCATTTTCCTGTATTCGACTGTTTTTCCTGTGTTGAACTCAACAAAGTGGCTGCTAATTATTTTTAGGGCACATAAAACAACTTAAGGCAAAATGCCGTGTTATAATGGTGTGGTTTGGTGCTTATGTGGCCTAAGATTTGATTTACTGCTACTACCTTCCTGTAAGCCACTATTACATCCCTTTTTGTTTTGCCTTGTTTCTGTCGGCTCTTGATCTGACTTAGCATATGCTGAGATCAAATGAAAAGGGAAATCTGGAAGAAATGCATTGCCTTAGATGTTGACAAAGGTGGGGCAAGAGAATAAGAGATATCTAAATGGCTTAGGGGACTCGTGATATTGTAGGTTTGGGAGGGAACAAAGTCATTGGTAGCTGGGAATGATCGAAATAAGCCTATGTATGACTGTACTTAAGCACCTATACTCCCACTTGCAAAGCTGTGGTAAAGAGAAAGGCCTGGTGGGCCATGCACAGTCATAAACCTGTGATGAATTCAAAATAATGAAGACTGAGTGCAACAGCATATACAATTTGGACACTAACGTGAATGGCTGCAGTCAGTCTAGGAAAATTAGAAGGGAAGAAGAGAAGGGAGATTTGTACTTTGTGTTTGAAAACACCCACATGAAACTAGAAATATGTTTGTCAAGAGCTTATGATGGGTAATGCTGGGGATGTTGTGCTGGCAAGTATACTATTGGCCACCTGACCAAAAGGAGACGAAGTTTCTAAAAACAGCTACCAGGAGCTTGCTGCTTTGCATGGGATTTGAAACACCCAGACAACAACTAGAATTGCAGCAATGGCATGCTGCAAGCAATCCAAGAAGCTACTACACTGCTTGTTGGCTACTTCCTAATGTAAATACTGGAGGAATCAAGCAATATTATGGTGTACATGACCAGCTATTCACAGATGACTGAGGTCAAGGTCTGAAGGAAAGCTGGAAAGATAAACAGCAGAGACAGGCTCTTGCCTTAAGAAAAGCAAATTTCAATTTATTTAGGCAATTTCTTTGACAAAAGTACATTTTTTCTTAGGGAGAATTCCCTTTGGAAGTTACCACAAGGGAAAAAAAATACATTAACAAGATGGTTGATCTTTAAAGAAAACTAACTGAAAGTTCAGAAATGAGCTTCCATTTGTACAGAAAGATAAGAATTTTTGGCAGAAGAGTTGCTTGCCTGGGCAGGAAGCCTCTGGATGAACTGAAAGACAAAAACACACAAGAAGTGGAAACTAGGGAACAAAGGAGGAATTCAAACAGAACTGCATGAGTATTTAGAGCAAAATCAGAATGACCAAAACCCAGAAGCAGATAGTGAGGAACATAAGTGGTAATCAGAGAATATGCTAGAATCAGTGGAATGCTCAGTGAAAATATGGGTCTACTGATGAGTGTAGGACAAACAGATGGCACAGAAAAGGCTGAATCACTCCATGCCTTTTTAGGCCCTGTCTTCAGAAGCAAAATTTTCTGCATGTACAAGCACCGCTGAGGGAGGAGAGGAACTACAAGGAGTGGGGGAAAAACAAGTAAGGGACTGCTTAGAGAAACTGGATGTATTCAAAACCTTGGACACCTGAGAGTACAGAAAGGGTTCACTGAGGTGATGCAATTAGATAAGGTTGCTGGATTTAGTTCTCTTAATGATTTTCTGGCTGTAATGGTGTTGTTGGGACTGCCTGAATTGACATTCAGAGCAAGGATCCAGGCTGAGGAAGTCCACAGCAGAACAAAAAGCCAAAGAAGAGATATTAGGCAAGCTGTGTAACTTAGGTGAGGGTTTTCCAGAGAAAAAAATAAGTACATCTTGCAGTCTGAGAAGCCATGCATACAGACAGTATGATTCGTGATTCCGTGTTGATGTCTTTGAGCTATGTCTGAAAATCTAGATTATAGTGCTAATGCATCCATCAACTTCAATGGTGCAAGGTCCATTTCATGTTTATTTTCTGGATTTTCTGATCCTACCTGATATACACCTTGTCAGGAATGCTGAAATACCTCAAACAGTGTGTTCATGAATTCTAAGTGAATGAACTGCAATCAACCATTTGATTTGACCACGCCCATAGCACTCTTTCAAAGTTGTTAAAGTAAGTTAACATTAGTGGTTTTTAATTGCATAAAGACCTGGGAATTTCTTAGATTTGGGCTAAAACAAGAGCATTTATTCATGAAGAAAAGTATCTGCTATTTGCTATTGAATCACTTGGGAAACACAGGAAATAAAACAATGTGAGTAGTTGACCAGTCATGCACTGCAGATAGGGTGAGATTGGATTTCTTTGGTTGCCGAATAAATTGTATAATTAAAATGATTAGAAATACAACAACAGTATTTGCCAAAAGGACCACATTTGCTGGCTTCGTCAGTTAGGCTCCACATTCTGGATTTTAGTTGCTGGAGGAAAACTAATATATTTCATGTTAACAGTAGTTTAACAGTAAAACATTGTGTTATTACCTTCTGTCTCAATAATAAAGAATACATAAAAAAATTGCCCTTAGGAGTACAAAGCACATTTAATGTCAGATAATAATTTCACTGTGAGTGAAACATGAATCTCAAACTCCTTGAGCAAAGTTCTGAATCAAACCTTTCGGTTTTTCTAATTTTTCTAATTTTTTTCCTGAAAGTAAGATCCTGCTGATTTTGAATGTGGTAATTCCTGTAGTGTTTTCCCTGTTTTGAACTGGAGAGAGTGAAGGAGAGATAAAGAACAGGTGTATTAGGGAGCAGGTGGTAGAAGCAGAACAACAAAGCAGAGAAAGGCCTCTGAAGTAAAGAGTCAGTGACTAAAAATTGAAAGCATAATTCAGATGATAGGCACCTTTTTCTTCTCTGTCCTCTCTCTCTCTCTCTCTCTCTCTCTCTCTTTTCCTTCATGTTTCAGATTACCTCTCATATTCTCTCCTGCTCTTGCTGCCTCTTCGTGTCTTCCTGCTGTGCGCCTTCACTCACCGTGCTGCACAAAGAACAGTCTGTATTCTAGTTTATGATACCTACTTTAGGAAGGTATTTTTTCTTTGTTTTAAGACAGAAAAACTGTCTTGTCATGGAAAAAAAGAATTTTACCTAAAATGAGACTTGGGGGAGAAATGCCCTTAAAGCCTCGGGAAATCTGTAGTCTAACATCTTACTTATTGATGCTGTCTGCAGAACTTCAGTTCCAGCAGTGGAGGATTCCTGGAGGAATAATCCTTTGCCAAGCTGCCAGTCATGGCACTCAACTCTCACCTGAACTCCCCCACGGCTCACTGATTAGATAAATATCCTGGATCCTGGATTCAAATTCCACAGAACTGTGTCCATCCAGCAGGTGTGCTCAGGATAAGTCCAACACATGACAGTCATGCTAGACTCAAGGACAGGTATACCTGGTTCAAAAACACAGTCGGAGGAGTTTGCCTTTGGATGACAACCTAACAGCTAGAATTTCCCAGCTAAAAGTTGGGATGCAAATTCACACCGCCTCTCTTTTAAGACAATTAGGGAACCTTCACACTACTCTCATAGATGTGCTGATACTTATGCTTCTGCAGCTGCTCGATATACCTAAGTAAGAAACTGACCCAGCTAACAAGATGACCAGAATATGTCTGTTTGAATGTTCCCTTTCTTTGTCCAAACATGTACATATCCATGGTCCAGTAAAGAAAGCAAAGGAACATGGGAATGGGAGCCCAATGAAATGGGAATGGGTACTTCAAGATTAATTGTAACATCCAGCTATGACCTCAGCCCTTTTGTGTCTGGTCTTTGTTTGTCTGTTATATTTCAGCTGTATTATAAAACTGTTTGTCAGCATCAATCTGAATGTAATAACAGAATCAACTAAATATTCCTAATTAATCTGTACTTAAAAAATCATTGTAACATTCTTAAAAACCATGCAGCTAAACAATCCTAAACAGATTAATTGATCATCTTGAAGATTTCTTGGCATCTGTGCAGCTATTTTATGTGCAGCATACAAGACCTTTCAGCTATTTAATGAAATATATGTAGGTCTTCTAGCATTCTGATTTTGAGGATAGTCAGTATTTAATTTTGTGAATTGCTAAACATCTGGATAATACTATAGGCTTTATTTAAATTTTATGGAAATTCTGACAAGTACAATGAATGACTTACTAACTTCTGGTGTATATTCTACATTATGCTTTTAAAAGTCTTTTTACTTTTTTATTTTCCTGCCTTCCTGAAGGACCAGTGTCGTAACTTCTTAGCAGTGCAAAGTAATAATTCCTGAGATTCACCCATCATAAACGGATAATTAGGTAGTTAATATCTACTAGTGTCAAGCAACAGGTTTATTTAGCTTGCACATAGCTGACTGAGAACAATGACCATAGAAATATGATCACAAGTTATTTGTTTTGAGGCACTTACGGTGTGTTTTATTTTCAAGTATCAAGGATAGCAGCAACGCGTTAGGTATACTTTTGTGCCTTCTATGATTGCTCAATTTTTATTACTGAGGTAATCTTGCTTCTTTAGACAAAATCTGTAATGAAATGACAGCATCTAATTTGCCTGGGATGGAAATTAAACAGAAGGATCCAGCTAAACACATACACATCTGTGCAATTATGGTTTTATACTGACATGCATCCATTTAGAGTTTAAGTTTTCACAGCATATCATATAAGAACCATTTTTCTGCGTGAGTAACGACAGGCAGAGAGCTCAATGAAGGAAAAAAGGGCATACAATATTGAGAAGGGATGTTGAAGAATTAAATGAATAACTAAAATGAGGATTAAGAGAATTAATGAGTGGGAAAAAAGACTAAGGAAAAAGTGAAGAAGGAGAAACAAGAGGAACAACTGACAGTGAAAGGAAAATAAGTTCAAGACAATAGCTATGTGTTCTGAGTGAGTTCCAAATAGAACAGAACAAAATAATGCATTATGATAGCAGAAAATGTATGGAAGGGAAAGCAGCATAAAAATTAAACAAAGAAGATTTTTTTCCCTTTTCTTCTCAGCTGGTTGGTGTTTCCTAGAAGATGTTGTTATCTTCTGTATTAACTTGAATGATTAGGCCTGTTTGGTTTATCATTTCCTCTTCCCTGTGTAATAATTCTCAGGTGAGCCGAATCTAATGAAATGGAGGTGAAGAGCAACTGAGAGACAGCTGCCATGGTTCCTGCATGTGCTGCACACAGGGAGTGCCAAAAGGAAGGCTAAACACCTCTGAAGTTACCAGTCAGTTTGCATTGGCATATAGCTGTTTCTCAAAGCTCTCAGCCCTATCCACTACAAATGGCCTTCAGCTTACCCAAACTATAGGATCATTGCCCTCCTGCTTCTCCTTCAGTTCAACAACAACCATAGTATGTGTGGTCCCCTCTCTGAAGGCTGTTTTCAGTATCATGCTTCTTAGATGATGACACTTCTGGGTATTATGATGATTCAGCATGCAGCAGAGAAGCTGGAAGTGTTTTGAAGAATAGCACACAGTT
The DNA here is from genome assembly GCA_013396635.1 of Penelope pileata. NCBI lineage: Eukaryota > Metazoa > Chordata > Aves > Galliformes > Cracidae > Penelope > Penelope pileata. The sequence continues at coordinate 2,431,922 of WBMW01002256.1, forward strand.
GGGAGATGCTATGGAGAACTGGCGTACAGGATGGTATAAAGAGTTAAATGTGTAGGACTGCCAGGCAATGAGAGAGACATTAAAACAGTACACTTCCCGTGAAAGAAAAGCCATGTAAGCAATGTTTAATTTAAGTGCTGCTGAACTAAGCAAATGGCTGTTTTACATATCACTTACGGCGTGCTTCCAGATCTTTAATTCATTGATGGTTTCTGTCCTCTTTTGACCCTTTGTAATAATGGCAGCTTCACCATGGAGAGAATGGCTGACTTGTGCCATGGAGAGAAAAGCCAAGGGGCAGAAGTCCTAGGCTAGCTGCTCAGTACAGGACTCAGTATTCAGTATGTTTCAGCTGCAGCTGCAAATTCACAACTGTGCTTCTAATTGTCTTATTGTGATGTAGATGTGGAATGTGTCAAAAAAATGAAAATATTAGTACAGACTAACATATCATACTCTATAAGCACAGTTAGTTGCAAAGGACAATGTTATGAGCTGATAAACTGAAGGTTAGGATTAAATCAGTCATTTTAAGGAGATAACTTCAGAGAAGTACAACTCTTTCTCTAATTCTCTTTTGCTGATTCTACTCTAACTTGTAATGAAGGGATTAGATTACAAGTATCACTGGCATTATTTCTGATGCTAAAAGATTGCTAATAGCATGATGGAAGTCTGGGCTGCAAACGTTGCAAGAAGGTTATCTATAACATAGGTTGGAGGGGGAGCTTGCTTTTTTAAACTCTGACAACCTAATTACAGATGCTTCTTGCTCCTTCTACAGATCATCTCTTTGATTCAGTTGCTAGTTTATTAGGTAGCGTGCTACACAAATCTGTCATTGTCCTTGATCTAAAAATGTCTGAGAGTGGATGTTCCAAAGTCATGCAAAATCAGTGTGTTTTCTCCCCAAGGAATGTTGTGAGGCTATGGGCCAAGCTCAAACAAATAAATAAATTAGGGATTCAGTTTTCATACATGATCTGTTAAAAGACTTATTTGAAATGAAATTGTTGTACTAGGAAGCAGGAAACTTATTTTCTATTTCAAGCTCTACCATGAGAAAGAATGTAATTCTTGTTTCTTCATTTACCCAGTTCTGTTTGACAAGTGAAGGAGTTGCAAGGCTGTTGCCGTTCAGTGTCGTTCAGTGTTTGGGATCTACCCTCCCTGAGGCAGTACATCTCTAAAGTATTATTATTGTATTTTTCCTTACAGATTTATGAATATTATTTCAAAAGTTTTATTCCTTCAATTTGTCAGAAATAAGAAATCATTCATAACTGGTAACAGCTTTACATGATATCTTGCCAGCTTGCCATTTTGTTTAAGAAGCGTTTTGTTTTTTTCCCTAGTCTCATCATTTATTTAATATGATCCATTCTAAACTCTACACTTGAGTTTCCTGCATGATTAATTTAATAATATGAAGAATGTGATGAAATGCAGACTTTATAAATTTGAGGGATAATTATGTTTCTTATGTTAGTCAGTGAAACAAACGATGAATAAAACCACAGTGGCCTGATCAGAACCATTAAATAATTTAAAATGAGCCCTTCAGAATCAGGTTGAAAGAATTATATTGAAAATAATTGTTATCTTGATTTATAAGCATTCTGATGTGTCCTATCTCTTGCAGGGCTTTTCTCTTGTAGAATGTTAAGTACATATTTGTAGTTAATTTGCTGATACTATGTGTATGGGTTATTACTTTTTCTCAACTTCAAGTTGTGCAGTTCATTCTTTTCAATCCTAAAAGGATAACTGCTGGGATTTTCCAAAGAAGCTTAGAGAATTTAGGGCTAAATTTTTAAAGGTGCCTGAAGATACAGATAGATGCCAAAGGGGATTTTCAGAAGCATGCAGTTTCATATTTGAAGAAATAGAGGTTGCTATTGAAGTTCTTGAAAATTATACTGAGTTTGAATCAGTAGCCTTTAAGTTCCTACAGGTATTAAAACTCTTATTTGGATATGTCTATTTTAGTAAGTAGTGCACACAGGAGGAGCAGATTTGTAGAGCAAAATGACACTGAGGAGCTGACATTCTCATTACATAGTTTTAGTCTGTTTTACTTCAGATGAACTCTGTTTCTGTCCCATAGACTAAATTCAAATCAGCAGCTAAAGCATGTTACATGTGTCACAGGATCCTAGAAGTATTGTTTGGAAGGGATGCCTGAAAGTCCTTTAGTCCAGTCTCAGCTCAGTTGTCAGGTGGACTGTTGTCAACAGGTTTAATGATAGCTTTTTCAACTAAGTCTGCAAAACTACAAGGAATAGAGGCTGCATGACTTCTCTAGGGAGAGAGTGCTGCACTACCTTCCCCATGAAAATTGTTACAGGTCCAGTCTGAACATTCCAAGCTGCAGCTTCCGGCAGTTGCATCTTGTACTGTCATTCAGCACTACCAAGAAAACTCTGGCTCTATGTCTTATTTCTTTCGAAGCTGGAACCTTAGGCTCACAGCAATGAAAGTGTGGAAAGTAGGAATGTGCTTTAGCATCTCATGAAGACTTTCTCCATATGCACCACTTTCCAACTTATTTCTGGACGTAGACAGCCTAGTTTAAATCTATATTCATCTGATCACTATGTCTGTCTCCTACAGCACTGTGACAAAAGAAACCAAAGCCTCTACCTTATACGACTATGAGGTAGAAATTACCCCTTCTATGGATTAGTTGCCTTTTTTGCCAATTGCTGTGTGAGTTTTGCCCACGGAATTTTGTCTGATTGCCATTTGCCTCAAAGAAATATATCAGAAGAGGAAAAAGTACCTTCCCTTTGTAGAACCTTCCTTTTTTTTTTCTACCCCCAATCAAGCTTTACTTTTATTTTTATATGGTTTTGTCCTTAATTAGGCTTTTAATTACTTTCTCTGAAACCACAGCAAGACTCATTGCTTTGTAATTCTCCCGATCCCCTGTGACTTCTTATTTTAAATATAGATGGTGTTTTATGTGAACAGATTGTTATCCTCAAAAATAATTGCTGTTGTAAAGCCTGTATTTTGCATCCTTGTCTATATCAACACTACTTCAAACTTTATTTCGTTCAAAGTTTTCGAGTCAATCCAGATTTCATACCCAGGAGAATCTCAAACGTATCGACTGATTTTCTCTTGTGCTATAGTCCTCATAGTCCTTCTGTGCTTACTGGAAAAATATTTAAGATACCTTCCTTCTTCTATTAGCACTATTTCATCTATGGTCAGCACTGGTGTAAAGGAAACAATAAACTAGGAAAGCAATTCCACAAATAAATGAGGAGAAAGGAAAATATCCACATTGTCATCATCTGGTAGGTATGTCAACAATAACAGCCTTTGTGGGGCAGGCAGACCCTTGGATGTGTCTTTTCACAAAGTGTCAGAATCTAACTTTCAGATTCTGCGTCATTCCTTATAAATCCCTTTTAGATAGGTGTGGACTAAGAACAGATAATAGAATGACTTCCCATAGGAATATGCATCTCGAGCCTCCTGCCTCTCCTTTCATTAAGTTATGGCGTACCTGTTGGTCTGCGTTGGACACAAGCCTTCAAACTACAATGGCTATTGATCAGAACAGGAACAGACTGGCTCTTCTCCCTTATGCACTTGCAAATGCTTAGGGCAGTGTTGCAATTTCTCCTTCCAAGCAAGAGTACAGTGCAGAGGCCTTCGAAGACACAGAGGGCAGCACTGAGTTGGTGCAATGTGGTAACAAGATACAGGAACAAGGGATAAGGGGGTGAAAATGGAGCAATATGATTTTTTTGTGATGTAAAGTGGGTGACTGGAGGATGTAAAGGATTATACATCTATATGTCAGGGTCTGTAGTGAGAGCGTTGTGAGCTGGGGGCTAATCAGCTGAACATAGAAATGACTCTCAGGATGAAAGTCTGACAACTGCCTAAAATAGCTCCACATGAAAGGGATGTCTAAAACCATTACGTATATGTTAGGATACTTTTAATTGCTTTTAGAAACTTACCCTTATGAACAAATAATTTTCAGAATATCAAATCAAGTGTTTAACACGCATGGTTTCCACATGGAATACTAAAATATGAGTTTCTGAGAGTAGTGATACTGTCTCACATCCTGATTGTTGGAAACTGATCTTCTATTTCTAGGACTATGAAAAAGCAGAAGATCTTTAGAGTGTGAAGCCAGGTTCTCTACCTGTGTAAATTATACACCATTTTCAGTGTTGTTTTGGCAGCTGATGTCTGCTCATGGTCCAGAGATATCTCTTTCCATGTTTGTTAGAGCTAATGAACTGTCTATAGTCTGAATGAAGGTAGGATTATAGTTGTCTAGTTTTTTTATTCTTTAATTTTTGATCCGCACTTTGCTTTTGAATGATCATTTATTTAATGTGGGAACTTGCTGCAGATGCTTTATTTAAGAACAAAGAATGCAGAAGTATTTAAAGAGTTATAAATCACTACACTCAGCATTGGTGAGGCCACACTTGGAGTACTGTGTCAGGTTCTGGGCCCTCAGTACAGGAAAACATGGACATACTGGAAAGAGTCCAACATAGAGCCACAAAAATGAAGGAAAGTAAAAAAGATAAGGGACTGGAGCACTTCTCTTATAACGAGAGGCTGAGAGAGCAGGGAGAGAAGACTCCAGAGAAGAGGAGTCTCAGGAGGCATCTTACCGATGTCTGAAGGTGGGTGCAAAGAGTATGGAGCCAGGTGCCAAGTGCCTGGACAAGAGGCAGTGGGCACAAAATGGAACACAGAAGATTCCCTCTGAAGACCAGGAAGCATTTCTGTGCTATGCAGGTGCTGGAGCACTGGCAGAGGCTGCCCAGAGTCTGTGGAGTCTCCTTTCTTGGAGAAATTCAGAAGCCGCCTGGATGTGGAGCCGGACACCCTCCTCAGAGTGTCCTGGCTGAGCAGGGGTGGGACCACACGAACCCAGAGGTGGCTGCCAGCCTTAGCCATGCTGTGGTTCTGTGATTCTCTGATTCCATCTGTCAACATGTTACAGAATTAACACTTTTCTCAGTTTACTCACTGATACACTGGAAATTACTGTGTAATGACATCTAGTTCAGGAAACTTCAGATAAAAAATATTGAATTAGGTTGACTGTTGAAGAAAACGACAGTGGCTCTCCTGTTTTATTTCAGTTTCCTATAATTTTATACAAGAATATGTCTAGTCTTCACATAAATATCTTTCCCACACACAAATCCCATATATTTCCTGGTAACTGAACTAAGGTTAGAGATTTTTTCTAAATCTTGTTTCAGAGGATGACACTGATTTTTATTGGGGAATTTTTTTAGGATTGCTTTTGTGAATTATTAAGCTATAAAGCAGAAGTGTAGCATATTATATCTTCTCCTGTTTACAGATTCTACAGATATGACACTATATGTGTGACCTTGTTCAAATATTCCTATTGTAACCAAAAATGTAATCCCGAACAGCAGATATACATAAGAAATTGCCCTGGCAGTCCTAGCTAATTTATTAGTGTTTGCTGTTTCTTTACCAGATGAGCACTTTATTCCAGGTTTTAAATCCCCTAGATGGCACTACAGAATACAGTATTTAAATGTTTTATGCAATGTTGTTGAATAGACAATGTTAAATAATTTTTGTTCTGAAAAATAAACATTAATGAGTTGCTCAACAAAATTAAATAGAAGACAAAGAGTTTGTTTAATAAATGCAGGATAATCTACATGCTTGGAATTTTGGCATGTCCTCATGTACAAAAGTGTAATGGCATTCTAGATGTGCCAGATCACATACAATCCTTTCTGCTAGTGTGGTCCAGATGGTAGCTGTCAGCTTCAAATCCAGACTTGGGCCTCCAGGTCTGAATTGGAAAGTAAGTGTATTCAATCCAAAGGGTTTAAAAATCAGGAAAGAAAACAAGTGCTGTTGTTTTGGATTAGAAACATACTTGGCAGTTTTAAGTGCTAAAATTGTGTACTGCAAGGAGTTGTTTTTTGAGATCAGGTAAGAGATTTTAACATTTTAATTGGCATTTAAATTTCATGTTTCAGTGGCAGGTATCTCATATGCTGGACCTCATGGGAATCCTGATAGTTTCTATTACCCCTGAGCATTTCTTTCGCAGTTGGTATGTCATTGTCTGCAGATCACTGCAGTAAATACTGTACTGTACTGCTGAAAAAAGAGAAAAACATTGCCATCTGCAACTGCAGCTTGCAAATTACAGCTTGCAATCGTCTGCTATTAAATAAAGACACTTTAACAATATTTTGGGTTTTAAATTAACAATTTACATCACAAGATGCTGAAAATACTGGTCTTTTAATACTGCAATTTTCTTTCTTTTTAGCCAGGCATCAACATATATTGAATAGTAGGAAAAGAAAGTAATACAAACCAATGTTTACTTAAACAATAGCCACTGACAGCAAGAGACACACAGATGGAAATCCAATAGTTTCTATCTCAGTGGGAGGTTTCATTTGAGAACCTTGATGGGGATGTGATTGGACTGCAGCACTCTAATTTACGTCATGGAGAATCTATCAGGATGCCTTTTTTACTGCACTGCTGTGCCAGACTAGGTCTCCTATGAGAAACTGGTCTCAAGCAGGGAACAGGAAGGAAAGCCTTCAGTTTGAAGGAGAGGAAAAAGAATGGAGTTTCAGGTACTGAAGATACAGACTAACTTGAAATAGACTGCTACTCTCTGGACATCAGTAAGGGCAATACCCTGCTTTTGTTATTTTTGAAGTCTGGAAAAGGGAAAAGCAGAGAAGCTTTAGGGCATATTTGTCGTGCAGCACGTGTTGTCCTATAAGTTAAGGGATGAACAGAACTGTAATATCTTGCCAGCAAATGGCTCAAAGTGTGTTTTTTTAGTGTCATTACTTGGCTTCCAGTGATAGAAGGAAAGAGTGGGGAGGAGTTGTCCATTTTAATGAGTGCAGAGTTCATCCTTTCACCCAGGGAATCCTAGTGTCAGCAAAATGTATGGAGAAATCCTTGACAGAAAAAACCCTGGATGTAATGGAAAGTGCCAGCAAAGAATTCTATGAGGCAAGCATAATTTTCTGTTAAATTCTACCAGATGGTCCACAAAGGCCTATAAAAGTGCTTTCCCATTATAAATCTTGCAGAATTTTTCCTCCAAGGGCTAATCCTATAATCACTAATCAGCTAAAGCTCCATGTGCTTGCCTTTACCTTTGAGTACACACAAAGATGTTTTACTTCTAGTCTGCCTGGCCTTTTGGGGAAAGCAAATTCTATATTATTGATCAGAAAATAAATCTATTAAGGGAGATAGCATAACAGTCCTTATTAACTGTAGCTCGAGTCTGCTTGGGCAGCTGGCAACACATCGATCGTGCTTGGAAGCCCCTTACTTCCATGCACTTCTATGGTATTCATTTCCTTGCGCAGCGGTGGAAGTGCACAAGGTTCCCTTCCCAGGGCACCTGAATAGGGGTGAGAGAGCAAGCAGAGGGCTGGTGGTGCATATGTGTTTGTCCCAGTTGGGTAATGACTTGATCATCACCCATTTCCTGTTTTTCCCTTTGTTTCTCATAATTATCAGATCATAGATACTCTAGACTCCTGTAATTGATTTTAAGACTCTGTTCTAGCCCATAGTATACTATTTGTACCCTCTATAATACTCTCCATGTGATGTCAACAACAGCAGTGAAATCTCTGAAGGATACCTAGTAGTCCCCACTTACAAACTTACTGTAGTCCTTGGTACCCCCCATTGGCTCTGTAAACTCTTTGAGTCAGGCCTGGACCTCACAATTTGTTGATATAGGGTTTAGCATTATCTCAACTGGGCTGTGTGGAGACAGCTGTGATGCAAACACTTTTCAAATTACATCTTTTATTACCAAAAATGTAAATTATTATAATTTAGCTAGTTTTTTTCATAATCCTTTTTATTTTCCTACTGGTAAAAATAACTATATCACAACAATAAGGTATACAAAATTTCACAGCAGGATAAAAATAAGATGAAAATGTCTTTTAATAAAAATTGAATCTTACTGAACTGTAAAAAGTTGCATTCCATTCACATACCAGTCTCAGAATGTTGTTGTTTGTCAAAAGTTTTATTCAATGCAGTTCCTTCATTTTATATAATTATTTTGATCCATGCTGAACAGCTAACATATTTCAGTAATGATTCTAGCAAAAACACTACTACAGTAAGACCTGCTTAGACTCTGTCAGTGATTTACTAGCAAAAAGTGCTAACGCAATTACTAACTTACTTTTCTAGACTTATTAGTCATCTCTCTGATGTAATTTATCACTCTATCTTATTACTTCTCTTAAGGTCTGATGCCAGACATTCTATTTAAATATCAAATTGGTTTGAATTTAATCTTGTGATTCATGTTCAGATAGTTTTTGAATCTAACTCAACTGTTTTTGCTGCTTCAGAAATGGCATGCCAGAAGGCACTGTTCTTGGCCTTCTATTAGATGCTATTTATAGTGCCTTTTGGGGATAAGAATCAGTGGATAATGGATGAATTTTCATTTCTATGTTGATTATGGACACATTTATTTCATTTTAAAAGATTTTTTTCCCCCCCAACCATATATCCTGTCACTAAAGTGTACCACCGAACTTAATATAATTTCCTATAAGAAAATGCACAGTAAGGTATGTGTGGCTTTACATGATCGAGAAATGCTATTAAACTACTTCTAATGCTTGGAACTTAAAATTCAACTGCTTATACCTTTGTTAATAAATGCTGATTCTCCTCTGAACCACTATTTCTATATGAAAACTATGTATACATTGCTTAATTGGAATAGCTGCAATTTTGGTATATTCTTGTTGGGAGGCTGTGCTTAACGGTGAAGAATTTGTGTAGTTCTCAGTATGAGTTAATATATCCTTTTCTTTTTAGAGTCCTGTACGTTGTTTCCTTTTCTATCAATAATACAAAAATTATCTGTGGACTGCTGAGAAAGGGGGAATAAAATGTGAATGTTTATGTTTGCACTCATATAATGCTTACTACACAGGTTTTGATATGAGTCTCTTGGGCTGGCTAGAGGCCAGTTTATTTCCTAACCTATCATAGAACAGCTGGAGACCATGTGTAACAGCAAACTTGCCAAATCCAACATTTCTGGCTCCTGGGAATTTGGATCAGAGAAAATGTGGCAGTCCAAGACTACTTCATAGAGAAGTGTAATTTAGATATGTTTCCTGTAATCCTGTCAAAGACAGTCTGCATTATCACAGGCTGAAGGTCTCATCGATCTGGAGAAAATCTTGTTTAAAGGTATTATCTTAAAGATGAATTTAGTTTGATAGAATTTTGCCCAGACTATTCTCCAGTTCTGATTCAGAAGATGAGGAAATAGAAAAACTACTTAGGAGATTATAAAGGTCAGTAAGAGGACATGCATAAAATGTGTTTTAGTGTACTCTGGAAAAGGACAGATTTTCATTTTTAGATCTGTGATGGTGCAAAGATTTTGCTGATGCTAAACTTAAAAGTAGTGTGCAGAAGACTGAGTGTTCTCAGCCCTGGTGACTCAGAAACAGAGCAGGACATGATTCTTTAAAAATTCTCATGTTTTTAATTAGCTTGAATGTCTTTGTACAGGCAGTAATATGATGAAGTAATGCCTTTCTCCTATTGATGTCTGCTATGTAGAATTTATTCCATGAACACATTTAGAATGTGACCTTTTTTAGTGTATGATCCAGTTTAGAACATATTAGATAAGGTAGGTTTTTTTTACAGTTTTTGAAAGGCATTGCTTTAGGAATTCAGATTCTTGGCAAACTTCAGTGAATAGATACCAGTGTAATAGACACTTCAGAAATAATAATAATACATCTAGATTACACAGATATTGGCCCAAAGGGCTGAGTGTTATTGCCAAATTTTAAAGTTAGAACAGGTCTATACAGATTCCCCATGCAGCTTGTGTTTAATTTTACAGGAGACATTGTTTTAATTTTTCTAATGATCCCCAATATAGAAATTATATTCTAATCAGTACAGGAGTCCAAGAAATTTTGTGTACTTGCCAGCAGAAAGATGTTCTAAATATGAAATAGTTTTACTCAGTAGCATAAGTAACTACTGGAGCTTGATTAGAAGGCAGTGTTGAAAACTGTATGCTAAATTTTTACTAGGTTTTTGCTACTGATAATCTCTGAGAAACAGGCAGTGATTCCAAGAACCATTTTTTTTATTTGAAGATCTTCTAATGTAAATGTCTGTCGATACTTGTGCTCACAGGTGGCTCCCGGTATACTTTATAGGTCTGCAACATTAACTCAGGCCCTTACTTTTTCTGTGATGCTGCATAATGTGGGCTAAAATTCATCTAAATGCAGGAACATTTGTAAACATTGTGATCATTTCAGAGGGCCCAACTAGCCACAACTGCAAGCGTGGCAACCCCCCTGCAGCTCCAGGGCTATAACATCTTGAGCATGGGCAAGTCACCCAGGGTGACCAGAGCTCTTTTTTTTTCTCCTTCAAAACAGTGCTGCTCTTGAGATACCAGCTTATGCAGTGGGGTACACGAGCACCTGGGGAGTAGGTCCAGGTCTATGGATTGCTTCATTTCTGAAGAGCATACTTGAGTAATATTCCTTCTCTACTTTGCAGTGTCCCGGAGATACCCCTGTTAGTCCAGGAAAGGACTTGTTTTTTTTAAGAGTAAAATTGAGTGCTTCTTCAAAGTATTGCATAGTGCCACACAGATCCACTTTTAATGGGAAGTTATAAAAAATATTCCACTCCTGCACACTTCACATATGGCAGTTAGCTTTTCTTTGCTATTACCTGAACTGCTGCTAAGGCAGATGGCACTGTCTAGTTCTTGTCATCAGCTGATGAACTTCAGCTGTCTCCAAAAGATGCTATTTAAAGAGGGCTTTTGCAGGAGAAGAAAATGTGACCCTGTTGTGCCAGTGATAAAAATCAGTGTATTGGCTAATTGTCAGACAAGCTAACAGTCATACAACGATGATGGGCACCTGTGCATTCTGTGCATTACTGGAAGTTAGCTACTGAATATAATCATTTATCTTCTCTTCCAAGAAGGAGGAAAGTAAATATGCTTGTTTGTATTCATGTTTAGAGCTCAAATGGCCTTCTCTGTTATCAGACCTTTATTTAATGGGATTTTGTTCCTTGTTCAGATTTAATCCCACACTGATTTTGTGAATATTTTTCTTCCATAACTGTTTTATCCTATGTTACTTTCAAATCATAAGACAATAAAAAGTATGTAACTTACCCAGTTACACCTTTGGGCCTGAGAAGAGGAACATGAGATCATGAATTGCTCTATTTGTTTCTGGTGCTGGAATTGGTAGCTGTAACAGTGGAAAGAGGCTTCTTGAAGGTAAACAGTTTGGTCTTTCTGCCATAAATAGAGTGAGAGCTGATTTACAAACTGCTTGGTGCCCTTGAGACTACCGATCTCCAAATGAGAGCTTGATTTGTTTGTATGATTGTTTGAACAATTTGTAATCCTGTAGGCTTCTTTTTACTGTATTAAACACTCTTTATCTGTGGAGAATCTTATGATTTTAGAAACAGGTGTAGGTAGTGCCTTCACATTGTTATGTCAAAGGAGAGAGAAATTATGCAAGGTTGTTACCGTCAATGCTCAGTAACAGATAAATATAAGGTCCCTCAGAACATTTTCCATCATCCAAATAAATGGATTTTAATACTATGTAATGAAAGTCTCCATACTTGCATAGTGTTTGCAAACCTGAAATACATCTCATATTCATTGTTATTTGTAGTTAAAAAGTCTCATTCCCATTGTACTAGATGTTGCAGGCAATGGTAACAAAGAAACACATTTTTTCTAACAGACTTTTATGCTTTAGTGAGAAAATACTTTCTAAGAAAAGGTAGAAAAATGTTGAATGTGTTCATTGTAAGTGTTTTCATGTAGCAGGTTTTTTCCCCTTGTAGCTTAAGGACTGTAACAGTGGAGGTTAAGGTCCTCCTGTATATACTTACAGAATCTTGACAACACTATTTTATGTGAAAATATATTACCTTAGATTTATTTCATAAAATGCCAGAGGGCTATACCTTTGACTAACATATTTATCTGCTATACATTTAGTTAACACCACCTAATAAAGCTCATTCATTTATCATTGTACCCAGTATTCTGTCTCTTGAACAAGACAAATCAGAAATTGTTACAAAGTTTATGTGAATCACAAGTATATTGTGTGGGACCGAATGGATTTCTTCACATTTATTTATAAAATGTTTTATTGCCTCTCCATCATTTTATATTTCCGTAGTGACTCAGGTTTTATGTGGGATAAGACCCACTGGATATGTCTGTATTGCTCATAAAGATTTGTCCCTGAAGAGGTTTTGAATGCAGTGTGCTCTGTGTCCTCACTGCCATCCACACAGCTGAAACACAGACTGAGTGCAAGCTGTGTGCCTACCAGCATACAAACCTGTCTGGCACACTTCCATGATTTGGAAGGCATGAACAGGCTGTACTTAAGGGTTTGCTTTCCATTTGGACTGAGTGTCTGGTTTTGAGGACATTTCTTAGGCATTTCCCATCCCAATGAACAGATTAGATCAGAGGCAACAGAGTTATTCAGGAGAATAACTATTTAAATGTTTTCAAACTTAAATTGTAGAACTGAGCATGAAGGGAAAATTCCATTCTTATTTCAGCTGAAGTCTTCGAAAAAGATAGCTTAATAAGAGGCTAATCTTCTTTGCTAAAAGAGCAGATGTGAGATCATATGCGGAAGGCAACCTCAAGGGGTAGCAGGTGAATTTTCCTGAGGCCATTATGAAGGCATTGTTACTTGACAAACTGGTAGACTCATGCTGACTGGAAGATAGAGATATTTGGGAAGAGATCTCTAGAGCTAAGTTCACAGGATTTCAAAATTCTTATGATAAAATTCAATCAAATCAGTGCTATCTAATTAGATTCTACTTTGCCTTTCAAAAATTCTGTGGGATTGAAGATGAAAGAGGAAAAATAGAACACATCACAGATTCTTCTTCCTCGGGCTTCAGACTGTATGGAAAACTACAGATCACGGCCTGAACAGGGGACTAGCCCATGAGAAAGGGCTTATGTTAGCTTGGGAACACAGTACACTGCCTCAGCCTGTGCACCTGCAGGTAGCTAGGTGAAAACTTGTTTGTGGGAAAAGTGCCCTGTAGCTGTAACCAAGTACACTTGTTCTGTGTTAATGACCTTGTTTACCCTGTATTTGTCCCCCACTACTGTATAAACGGCCACAATACTACGAGGGCCCCCTCCCTGCTCTGGCTGAACCCTTGCCGGCTTGCTGCTGCTGGCACCCCTATAGGCAAACCCCCCTTGCTGGCCTTCTGCCACCTGAACCCCTATAGGCACAGACTACCCAACAGCCACCGTGGTATCGTGAGTAACCCTGTATTAAACTGGTTAATCTGAGCTCACCTCCAAGTGTTTTCCTTGGAATTGGTGAACCTTAAGCAGAAGTGCTTTTGCACAACACAGACCATAACCCAAAACATTTTAGATCTCTCCTTTTCCATCAGCAGAGACAGAAGAACCTTATTTCTGGGACTATGGGTGGTTTATAGCAGAAAAAAGGAAATTAGATAAACGTGGCTTTAGATATATCCATGACGATATCTTAAATTGGAATTGGTTGTAGTGGAAAACAGTGAGCTGTCTAAACGGCTATCAGATTTCTTATACAGTGTAAAAATATTTTGAATTATAGATTTTATCTTGAATAGGACTAAGGGGATTTGTATGGATACTTTGCATTTGATTTTCGGTGAGATTTTTATTAAATCATTTATTTCCTGTTGTCTCAATTCTTCAATGGGAAAAATAATAATTTCTTATAAGAATATTGTGAAAATAAATGGTATTAACCTTATGAGAGAGCGATGAGGAAGGCTATAGAGTTATTTGGAAAAGAGTTATGAATTTACTATTTACGACAGTGCCTTCATTCAACAGAATAGATGTTAAAAATCTTTTGCCAATTCTGAAAAAGAAATCACAAAGTGCAATACTCAAACAAAATGGAAAGGTGCTCAGTTTAAAGAAGTGTTTGCTATAAGCAGCTTTTCAAAGTTAACGAGAAATATCCACGTAAGGGGGATTTTAATAAGCATTCTCTTGCTGAGTTGTACATTTCTGATTAATTTAAAATGTCATTGAGGTTTAATGTATCAAAAGACAGCTTCATGCCAACTCTGCTGTTGAATTTTTACATGGAACATTTTTTTTTAATATGTACATTTGAATATCAAGGATGTAACAGTTCTATTATAAGTGTCTGTTTACAATTTGTGTACAGCTTTTTTCTACCTCTTAAAGCTTTGTGGTTTAGTTGGTAACTGTAATGGACTAGAGAAATAGCTATCATTCATTAAGTAAATGGCCTAATTAAGGCTAAAGTTGACAAGCTTAAAATATGATCAATATTTCTATCAATAGTGATGTATCAAAGTGTTTAAGTCTTTCTTATGTCAGACTTTGACTGTAAAATCAAGATTTTTTTCCACACAATGCATAAGGTATAATCTACAGAATTGTGTAGTCATAAGTGTGTAAGAGTCAGAGAAGCACAGGTAAGTTAGCAGACTTTGGAAACTTTTTTTTAAGTCTAACCTGTGCTATTTGATGATAATTGGAAAGGCTGCTTTTACTTTACTTTTATCAGTACATTCTGTTGTTGACAACGTAGAACATCTTTAGGACTTCTAAACTTTCGAAATCTTCTGCTGCATGAGCAAAATAATCCTCTGGATAAAACCACCATTTAAGCTCCTGTTGTGTAGCTATTTTACTCCCTTGGAGAAGATAACATGGTAGGTTGAATTATCTGGTAGAAATTGTCAAGAATTGTGTCCTGAATGACAGCTACTGTGTTAGCACTCCATAATGGATTCCAAAAGACTGATGGACATTATAGAGCAAACGTGAACATTTCCTGAAAGTAAAAATTAAAAAGCTGCAGAGTTTAAAAAAATAAATCAAAAACCAAATCCCAAACTACCAGCAATATGAAGAAATTATTACTTAATTCTATATTCCTTGAGTTAAATGCTTCTCAGGAAACATCCTATTTCCTCAATAACAGCTAATCATGCTGGAGTAAAATTGTAAAAAAAATTGTATTTGTCCCTTTACTTAACTTTGTAGAACACATAGGCAATTATGGGAACTAAGAAAGGTTATATTAGCCATCAGTCATTCTACTTTTATAACTTATTCACCCCATGGTGCCTGGTAATTGTTTCTTAAATGACCTTATTATGTTTGTGCAACATGGAAAATAACTGACTTCATTTGCTTAAAAATTATCCTGATTCCATGCTTTCTATTCATTAATTTTTACATGTAGATTGCTTAAATTACTTATTATAAAGTGTACTTCTGTGGGGTACTTACGCTAATTGGTAAGCCAAATTACCTACAATTGTTTCTCATGGCAGCGATGCCATAGAATTTATTTATACATGTGCACTGACTTCTGGCAGGCTAGCACAGACCATAGTTCTTAAGGCATTTTGATGTATCCTGGAGCCTTAGGAAAAGTAAAGCAGTGCAGATTTTGTGCATATTACTTCAATTTCTGCCTATGTACAATTTTTCATATGCCTTCATCTGTTTTGCTCCTGCTTGCTCATGATAAACACCCATTACATGTCAATTTCTGTCAGGGCAAGCTGAATTCTGCCTAAAAAGAAAACCCACTGGACTAAATTATGATGATCATGGGACTTTTCTGACCATAAAGTATGTTATCTGTATTTCAACATTAAGTGAAATATACCAGATCTTCATCTGAAAACCACCAGATGTAGGAAATAAACGTCCATCCTTTTTCTGAGTGAAATAATAGACTTAGGATAGGCTAGGTCTTTTTTTTTTTGTGCATGTATGGATTTATTTTGTGATAATTTTGCCTGAGAGCTTGAGGCTTTCTGCTGTCGGATTTTAAGTTAATCTTAACCTCTACAAATAGAATATATTGCTTCTGGGAAGCCTGATCAGGACAGCAACCTTTGCCTTGCTTTTCTCACCTTCTCCCCAGGCATGGAAGGCTGTAAGAGAAAGAGCAAAACAACTTTTCTTCTTATTGCTCCAGTCTTACCACTCAGAACATTAACACTAATTTGGCTTGGTTTCTATTGCCGCTATAATCATCTGTAGTCTGTCACTGAACCTACAGATTTTGGAACATGTTCGCAGATTCCAGCATGGACCCCTCTTATCAAAGATGTCCTGCTGCATGGAAGGAGAAGCAGAGTTCAACTTGGTGGACACAGTCTTGAGCAACCTGCTCTGGATGGCCCTTCTTGAGCAAGGGCTGGACCAGATGACCTCCAGATGTCCCTTCCAACCTCAGCCATGCTGAGGTTCTGTGACTTTGAGACTCTGCAGCCAAGCACTGACAGTTCTCAGCTGGGAAGTAGGAAACAAGCATTTGGTTTCTGTATATTTTTTTTTTTTATACTTAATGCCTTTAAAATGTAGAATACATAGACAGTCCTGAAAGTAGAAATCAGAACCCAGAAACAGTTTGCAACAAGTCTTTCTCAGGGTTTGCATTAAAAAAAAAAAAAAAGAGTGGGGGAAGAGAGAGAGAGAAAGAAAGACAGGAAATGAGAGGAAAAAAAAAAAAAAAGCAAAAACAAGCAAGCAAAAAAGAAGAGTGAGCTAAATTCCCTTACCTGCTTTTTCTCTGCTTAGAAGCCTTACAGAATAACGTAATGCAAAACATTGATAGCATTTCAAGTTCTTCATAGCCAGAGGTTAAGTTTTGCTTAAGATTTCACAGTGCTAGCATACATAAGGTTTTGGAATCAAACTTCAGTCTCAGGGTAGATGTACCAGATGTGTAATCCCTGACATACATGTTTATGACCACAGCAGATGTAGGATTTTGCATGCAGCTCATTCCCTCACTCTGGTGCCTATAATTCTTCAGCTTCACATACTTTTTTGAGTGGGTGCCATTCCCAAGCATTTAAGACACTCTGATGCCTAGGCTGGATCTCCAAATTTCACCTACAGTACTGAGCATCTGAAAATCAAGATCAGGGATGCTCTGTCCTTCCAGGACAATGTTCTTTTCTAAACATGAACTTTATTTTTAAATTGAATTGTTACTGTGGCATGGGACAAATCTATTTAATTCCTGTGAAACTTAAGATCATCAGATAAATAAGAAATTAAGCATCCTATCATTCATATCTACTCCTGAGAGGTACTGTGCAAACACAATGTATGCAGGTGCATGCTACAGTATTATGATGGTGGGATAAGTGATCCCCATGAATATATGAAGATTCTAAGTGTAATGGAAACAAGTCCCAGAAATCTTATGACTACACTGTTTGTTTCATCTGGAGCTAGGGTCTCAGCTCCTTCCTAGTGCTGCTGCTTCTCCACCTGTTTTCTGATCTCTCTCCCAAGCTCCTTCCTGCTCTGCCTGGCTGAGCCTTACCTAAGCCTGGGGCAACCCTACCCCATGTCCACTCCCCTTCCAGTCACAGGTGGAAGGGATCTACCTGTATTCCCCAGGCCAGCCACACCCCTCCACCGTGTGCTCAATCATCAGTTCATGATGTGATGAACTGTCTCCCTGCATTCCATCCCTTCACAGCATGATTGAGCATGTTAATGTTTTACNAGATCATTATATTTATCTCACTAGGCCACCATTGGGCCATGCTTCAAGTTTTTCTTTAACCGTTTCTAGACAAAAATTATAATGTTAACTTTCTGGGCAGTAATACATTAAATTAACTTAATCTTAGTTTTGTAAGGCATATATAATACAACATATTTCATATATTAACAACTCACAGAG